>JAJJWX010002137.1:0-479036 GCA_023529315.1 Papaver bracteatum
TTTATGGGACGGTAGGTATGGCGCCTACATCACACCATCTACACACATGCATGATCGGCCAGTCAGAATAGTTTCCCTAAGCCTGGTTTCGGTCACGGGTGAAGAAGCGTGCTTGCGCACCTCCTTCAAACCCTAATTCCACCAGTGTCGAAGATGAGTGTCTCAAAGATCATCTCATCCGTCCAACTCACCGACTCGGTTATATCCCGGGCTGGGTGTTAGTGCGGTGATCCCCTTATGGTGATCTGTCCGCCACCACACCATGTGGTCGGTCAAGGAAGGGTTTGCATGCATACTTCAAACCATCTAGGATATACTCAATACGTGCATAGTATACCTCCGATACTACAAGTATCTATTTCTGGTTCTTCATGGGTTTTTCTTTCGGGCTGTTGCATAGCAAGGCTGAGCTTAAAACCTAAATATTACGATAGGAGATGAAGTATTTTGGTATGCGATGGGCCCGGACGATCAAAATCCAGTCAATTTTCTAGGAATTCTGGCGATTTCTAGTAAAGGCGCTAATTCAAGTTTCATTCACATCAGCGGTTTCCCCTCGTCTCAAGATGCAAAATCTCGGCCGTCAGAGTCTGGCTTCATAAGTTTCCCGTCTTAGCTTGCCAGCCACAAACATACATGTTTTCAAAGCATTCAGAACATGCATCGATCATGTCATGGCTGGGATACATGCGGGGGTATTGGTAAGCGACACAGCAAGCACTGTAACCATCATAAGAACGTGTCGAGGGAAGTCATGGGCGGAGACTGAGTGATGGGACCGAGAAATCATGAGGTATTGACACCAACCCTACTCCACTACTCAAATCACTCCACTTTCTCCAGCGCTTCCCAAGAGATACGAAGGTTAGGCTAAAAGGCTTGTATAAATGGGTTTCTACCCTATTTCAACAACAACACAAGTCCGAGACAACGAAGAAAGTGACCCAATCTCAATGTATTCAGCTCACCAGGAACTGATAACCCCATCACCAAGCCGGTTCGATTACACTTCAAATACACACCTTCTGCTTGCTGCATTCTCTGCACCTTCTGCTTCTCTACAAGATCGCCCAATCCTTCACTTTGTGGCCAGAAACAAATCTAAGCAGCCATTTTTGGTTTTGGCCAGGACTTACCACAGACAGTCTCTCTCGAATCTGTGACACTCTGCCATGCAGTGCATTTTATTTTAAGTTTAG
The DNA here is from genome assembly GCA_023529315.1 of Papaver bracteatum. Classification (NCBI taxonomy): domain Eukaryota; kingdom Viridiplantae; phylum Streptophyta; class Magnoliopsida; order Ranunculales; family Papaveraceae; genus Papaver; species Papaver bracteatum. The sequence goes on from JAJJWX010002137.1 coordinate 1,200, forward strand.
TCATTCCCTCAATCCCCCCCCCAAATTGCCAGTGCGAGACAGTTTCCCACCCCACCAGCAATTGGCGGCACGGTGGGAGGTTAATCTCTCGGTTGCGATATGGAATTTCAAATTATCAATTTACAATGCTTTTGAGTGCACCGGTTGATTTTGTATTTCAAGGGTAGATCTTGAGGTCAATTAAAAACAACTGTTCATTTGAAGATGAATTGATTCAGTCACGGATCGGTAACCAGTGCGATGGAACTGAGTGGATGCTCGGTGTCGATGTATCCGTGGAGCTACAGTGGTATTATCTCGAAACGTCATTACAAATCCCAACACAATGGCGTGGCGAAGTATTCGATGGGGTGTAACGCCTCCCATCTGCAGGCAGGCATGCAGAATCCAGCATCTCCTCCAAGTGTCACCTCAGTGGTCACAGAAACGACTTTCACTCATCTGTCGGGACGAGGATCGGAGGAATGAGAGGACCATGTACCATTGTGTGAGAACTGGTGAAGCACCCAAGTCTGGCACAAACTCAGCTGGATATAGCTTAACTCAAAAAGAGGTACTCACTTTATAAACTGTGACGTTTACCACAAGATTCAAAGCTGTTTCCGGTGGAAGCGTTTATCACAAATACGGACAGAAGAAGCTGCATTGCTCCACAGGCAGCCTAAGGAAAGGAACCAACCATCCAACTTCGCATCACCGCATGAGGTACAGAAGACATAAATCAAGCCGAGACAATGGATTGCATAACATCATCTCAGCACTTTCAGATGCCTGCAATTCACGACCAGAAGTTCTCTATAATTCTCCCTACGATGATCTGCAGTGACCCTTGCACAGAGTGACAGCCTCTGATTCTTGGAATCCCCTACGGGAACATAGACCACAATCATGTTCCTTTGAGAAGAATTCTCAAGAAAGTCCTTCAGGAGGCACTGCAGTACAACAACATCGCGCTAAATATCAGTGGGCAGAGATGGTGTTTCCTAGGAAGCTGACTGCATGAACAGATCACCTTTTCAGATCTGGAGAAAATTCCTTCAGCCAGAAGATATGAAGCTTTTAGCTGTTCAAGTTTGGACCAAGTAGGTTGTATGACCATTCTAGACGACAATATTGATTTCACCTCATCAGGATGATGCCCATATACCGCGCTCTATTAGAGAATCTGGTCTTTAAAACATTCTCGAACTCCATGGCCCCAAGCCGTAACCATTACTTGTATTGCTAAGAAAAATGGAAATTATTGATGAAGATTCACGTGAAAGTCTAAGCAGCGCCTCCACAGACAGCAATACAGCCTTGAAGTCACTTAGCAGTGGAGAAAAAAGGAAAACTCCCATGGGAACCTTGAGCCAAGCGGGCATCCCGATGAGGAACCCAGTCTCGGAAAAGAAGCCAGACCAACTCCTGCACAGACACCAGAAGATACGGGTTTCTTTCCCCATGAATGAAGTGATAGAACTCCTAAGAAAGTGGATCCAGGCAGCCATATCAAAGATGCCTCCTATCAGACGTCCTCCAGCCAGAAAAGATGGCGGATCATCACACCCACCCATAAAATTAGTCACATCAATAAAGATTGTAGCAGTAGAAACTAAAAGTGGGGAAGAGAAAAGATGAAACAGGGAGAACTCCAACTTATGAAAGCAGTGCTTCACAGGGGATCCCTCTTCCTAATATGGTGTATGATTTAGGGGATTACGATTACCGCAAGTATGGCTGCAATCTATGATGGAAACCTGTGAAATCTTGTATTTCTCAGACAATGCGATCGAAGACATGTTGGAGCCTCCAGCCGAATTGTATCAACATTGTATCTGAAGCAGTCAGAGGCTTGATGCTACATGAAAGGCGAGAGAGGAAGCTGAGGGACTCTAACTACGTCACCCGATTGAGATAGCCAAGTTAAACTGACCGTGATGGTGAATGTGACCTCACAATTGTATCATTAAAGCAGAAACGAGCAACTAAGATTCAGGCGAGGCTACTTAATATCCAATATGAACAAAGATCGATAAAGAACTCCCCAGAATCCCATACAGATCCACATTGATCTTTAGTCGTCAATTGATGCCTAAACCGAGCAAGATTCTACATAAGCCGAAAAGAACATTAACTACAAACATGATCCTAGGACGCCCTTGGATGCACGACAACAAGTCAATGCTAGGGTACATCCTCCCTACACGGATTAATCACAGAAAAATTTCATGCATATACAGACTGGCGGCTGGCTGTTCATAGCATCGACAACTTGCAGTGTACAACTTCCGAGGAAAGCACAGCCAAACAGCATACTGGTGAAAGAGTTCGATCTCAGTAGAATCATGTTTCCTTACTACAATTCCACTACAGTATTTGTAATTCCTTTGAAAGCAGTTACAATACTTGCATTCGTAGTTATGGTTTCAATCTTAGTTTCATTTCTTGATAATTAAGTATTCTTTAAGTCAAGGACCTCTTTACCCTAAGATAAAAATAGCTAAAATCAGCCATTAGGGTAGGTGGAAGAAACCTAACAAAAAAAAAAGAATCTGAGAAAGAGTTGCAGCGAGAGAAAGGGAAGAAGCTAGAACCGCTACTTAGTAAGCAGAAGGTGTACTGTGAGAACCTGGTCAGTGATATTCAATAGCATTCTTTAACACATCAGAGATTACATGCATGTGGAGCGCACAAGCACCCTTGTGCACAGAAGGTCCCGGAGATGCGTCTGAAAGTTATAACGCATAGAAAGCTCTATTCAAATAATCATCATGGAGTAAACCCTTGAACTCTGCACCTTGCAGTACAAGTGTTCACAAATTACGGAATGAAAAATGAGGAAAAGAAGTAAATATGTTTCAACATCCTGAGAAATTGTCAATGCATATGTGAAATAAGATTGCTTCAATGCCACCACGATGATCTCCTGTATGGATGCGCACCAGGCCCTCCCCATCATATTCCATCATGCTTGCTCCATTCCAACAACATCGGTAGGAGCATCAAGGTCACATCAACATCGAAGTCGAGGCACATTTGCATTCAACATTCAAGTTGTGGGTGTCGGTTCAAGAATTAATACACCGTTAGTTGAGTAATGTACACTTGTTTTCACTTGGGGGTCATTTGCTCAACTCTATTTCCCGACCACGATGCAAATCTCTCACCCTCCCGCAGCTTCTTGATGCTGCAACGCCTCCTCGCACCTCCACATTCTTTCCCGCTATCAGTGCATCAGAAATTTTGATCACGTCCACAAAAGCGTGTCGTATGCAAAATAGACATGCTAACCAGCAAGACCAACTTCACTGTGAAGTGGAAGATGATCTTAGTCATTACTTCTTCGTACGCATGGTTTCCGATCTTATCAACTGAAGCTTCTTTTCTGGAGAAGGCTGATAGGATAATTACGTCACAGCACTCCCTTGTTATGCAAGAAGAAGAAGTTATAAAAAATCAAGTATCAGTGTCGATGGGATAAGTGGGCGTATAGAGATGGCAGAAGCAAAAACTACGTGAGATGATTCTTTATAATCTGGCAGAATCAGAAAGTCTTCACTTAAAGCTGTGAAATCTATTTCGGGATAATAATCCACAAATGCTTTCTCAAGCGCATCTAGCGCATCTCATTATGATGAAATTACACTGACCGAGGTAGAATCTTTGCCAGGAGGAGCAGGTGCGAAGGAAACCAAAGTGACTCATGGATCCTACTTCCTTAACGACCACAGGCGACAAGGTTCACTGTGGTAAATATCAGCTCTAACTACTTGGAACATTTCAATGCCATAATTTATCTGTCTCTGTACTACATGATAGTGTAACAGCATAGCTTTGGGCTTAGGGGAGCATGTGATGTGGGTTTTCATTTTAAAGGCTGCGTGTAAAGCAAAATTTTGCACTAACATCTGTAAAGATAAGGCCGTGTATGAGTGATGGATACTCCTTCACTTTGTTAATTCACTTAGGATGGATCATATAAGCGTCATTGTGAGCTAATGCAAAAATTCATCAGTTGAGCATGCCGCGCTTGTAATCCCGCCTTTGCGATTTCAAACATTATTATTAATGTAAAACAACCTTCTATTCACCGTGCACTCCTTCCTCAGGTATGGCATAATGACGAGTATTGCTCTTAGCGGAAATCTCCACGATCTCCAACATTCCTAATGACCTAAGTGCGATTTGTGGCATTACATATGTCGTTAACGGCCCTCAACCATCCATCTTAGCAGGTATAGATGGAGGTGCATATGTGAATTCAAAAAGGCAAGGTATCTAATCTGTCCTACGTAGGCCCTTCATACGAGCAATGGTCGTATCAGTCTGGATATGATCACGACCATCCAACTCCACCAGCCTGATTGGATGGCCAAGATCGATTCCATAATCCCCAAGCAGGTATGGCATACCTGCCGAACCAACGCGGACCCCACATGGTCGGCCTCCCTTGGCCTAGCTTGCCAAAACGTCCAAACCATAGCAGTATGTATGGAAAACCCTAAATTAGGGTTTGCGGCACATTACGTGTGTCGCAAAACAGCCTCAACCATCCAAATTCGCAGGTATAGATGGACGGTGCAGATGTAAATTAAAAGGGCACGGAGTATGTCAATACAATCACCGCAGGCCCGCTTACATACCTGACCAATCGGTCAGGACCAACTGTGGTTGGTCATTCCAAATCGTGCGTCTGAATGGAGCATGGAGCACGGCTTTGAAACCCGAAATTAGGGTTTTGAATCACGAACGTCCATCTTCTCCGGCACGAATAGAGGGTCCGAGATTAGATCAAAGCAGGTCTGGTCATATCAACATGACCACCGTGGACCCGTCTATCCCCTCACCTGATCGGCCAAGGCATACCATGCCTGGCTATCCCCAAATCGTTCGCTCCAACATGCGTGGTCGCACCTCCCAAGATGCAACCTAATCTCAATCGCTCGATTTCTCCGGACGAATTGGGTGGCTTAGATCGTGTTTTCATGGGACGGTAAGGCATAGGCGTGAACACCATCCTACCATTTACACGTTGGAGCAGTCGACTAAGACCGATCAAGCCTGGTCGTCTTGGAACGCCCGCCCGAAGATGGTATGGGATACGGCTTTTGCGGCACTAATTTTCTGTCGCAATTCGATCTCGACCACTCAACTTTGCCGGACGAATTGGGTGGCCCATATCACGTTTTCATGGGACGGTAGGTATAAGCACCTACACCGTCACGCCATCTACACACATGTATGATCGGACAACCCAGAATAGTTTCCTAAGCTTGGTTTCGATCAGGGTGAAGAGCAGTGCTTGCGCACCTCCTTCGAAACCCTAATTTCACCAAGTGTCGTGGATGAGTGTCTCAAAGATCATCTGATCCGTCCAACTTCACCAGATCGGTTATATAGCCCTGGTCAGGAGTTAATTGGTCAGTGCGGAGTCATGGTGATCACCATCCATCACTCTACCACATTATGTGGTCGGTCAAGGGAGGGTTTGCATGCGCAACTTCCAAACCATCACATGAAGTAGGTTGGGCATGAAGTTATTATGCTCAAACAGTGATGCTTCATACATGCTGAATATACTCAATGCAGTACCTGCATTGTATACACACGATACTTCACAAGTATCAATTTCCTAAATTCTTCCTGAGTTTTTCTTTCGGGCTGTTTTCTCCTCCCGAACGAGTTCAAAACCTAAATATCCCCGTGAAAGGAGGCAGGAAATTCTTTTCCGGTTAATTTGAGGGGCGGACTGTCAAAATACGAGTCCGTACTAGAATTCTACAATGATTCTAGTAAAGGGCGCTAATTAGGGTTTCTAAAACGAAGGCGTGCAGAGATCAACGGTTTCCCCTCCTCTCAAGATGCAAAATCTCGACCGTCGAAGGTCACCAAGCTAGAAATTTTCCCGAGACTGACTTTCCAAGCCACAACAACTTGTTACATGTTTTCCAAAAACATTCGAGACATCAATCATGTCACAAACTGGGGGATACATACTGGGGTATTGGTTTGGCGGTTTACAGCGTGCAGAGCACAACGCGCCATCACAAGAACGTGTCAGGATGTCATGGACGGTTAGTGCTGATGGGAGAAGTGGGCAAGCCTGGTCGTGTGACACCAACACACTACTCCACTACTCCATCACTCCACTTTCTCCACTTCCCACGAGATACGAAGGTTAGTCTAAAAGACTTGTATAAATAGGTTCTCCGCCCTATTTTCAAACAACAACACAAGTCCAGACAACAGAAGCAAGTGTTGATACAATCTTATTCAAACACCGAAACTGATAGCTTACATCCTGTAAGCCAGTTCAGCTTTCTGATACAAGTCCTACATAGCCAACACCTTCACATTCTCAACACCTTCTTCGCTTCCCTCCCTAATATCAACCTCATCTCCTTCACTTTGTGACCGAAACAAGTCTGGAACGACCATTTTTTGGTTTAGGCCGGACCTGCACAGATTGATCTCTCGAATCTACAAGCACTCAGCGCGCAGTGCATTTGTTTTAGGTTTAAATTCATTCCTCATCCACACCCCAAATTACCAAAATTAGCAGGAATAGTTTTCACCCATAAACAATTGGCGACCACAGTGGGAGGTTGATCTCTCGGTCGTAAAGTCAATTTCTTCGAAATACGATTCGATTTTCTCAACTTCAAAAAGGGTAGATCTTAGAACAAATTCAATCAAAAATTCATTTCAAGATGGTGGGACTCAAGTCTGGATCATCAATCAATTCTGATGGATCTAGTGTGGATAACACTCCCGATGTCGATGTACCTGTCAGTGGAGCTACCGTGGTCAATACATCTCGTGGAGCCGTCAATTCTATCACCAACACTAGCGGAGCAGGAGATATTCTAGTAGGTGTAACGCCTCCCATCACCAGAGCTAGAGCAGCCGCGAATCCCGACATCTCCTCAAGTGTAATGCCTCCGGTAGTCACCATAGCAGCAACTTCCACTCCTTCATCAAGACGAGGAGCCGGAGGCACGAGAGGAGGACCATCTCCCATTACCATTGCAGACTTGATGGAGAAGCGGGAAGTTCTTCCTAAGACTCAAACAGATATGTCCGCAACTCAGAAAGAGGTACTCGCTTTTCTTAAGACAATTAACTAATCGATTGCCATAATAGCCGTGACATCCCCTGGAGCCAACAAGGAACGCATTCAACGCACCAGAAAAGGTAATTCAGCGGTGCGGACCTACATGGACCTGATCAAAGAAGCGGCATCAAATATGAGCAGTCCTGTCATGGTGACTCCTACACTGGGGACTGATCCTCACAACGATCCTCCTCAAGTCAATAGTTTCACTATGAACCAGAGGCCGGTGGATCGGGAAGAGGTTTCTTTAGTGGAAAGTTTATGCGAACTTTCACACCTCTCGAAGAATCATCGCGCAGAGACATTTTGCTGCAATCAACCAGAGTAAGGTCACAACCGTGCCCTACATGTCACTGCACGCATCAAGGATTCAGAGTTCAAAACGTCCCTTATCGACACAGGAGCGTCTTCGAATGTGATTACTCTCAAGACTCTCAGGACATCCAAGGTTCTCCCAGGAAAGGTCGTACGGAAGCCTACCACAATGACGGACTTCAAGGGAAACCAAACCAGCACATATGGGAGAATCTCCACGGAAAGAATCAGACAAGTTCGTTGTATCCCACTCCCCACGTGGGCGTCAATTCAGGAAGAAGACCAGATTGCATCATGGAGGGCTAGTACCCACGATGCATCTTTGCTGACGAAGCATTCTTCTCCATCCTGTGAATCCACGACCCACGTTCACACGAAGAGGGACCAGACTTTTGTGGCGAGTCGTAACCAGAACGGGAAAACGGTATACCGACGTTGCCATTATAAATTAGCAGGGGAGACTATTACCTAGTCTCTCACCCAATAGAATGCTATAACAACAACGAAACACAAGAACAAATGCTAGATGCTCCACAACAGCTGCAAGGTGGCACCAACTCCAAAACTGATGAGATTGAAATCGTTGAGGACTCTCCTAGGCCTATCTCCATCAGCTCAACCTTATGTACGGATAGACGCACGAAGCTCGTGGAACTTCTCAAAGAGTACCAGGACATATTCTCTTGGAGATATGAAGAAATTCTGGATTGGTCACCCATCATCTACATGTCATACCTGGATTCAGGTCGGTTAAACAGTTACAGTTCAGACACGAGGAAAATGGATAGATCAGGTGATGCATAGACTTCAGAGACTTGAATAGGTGCTGCTCCAAAAACGATCCTCATATACCTAATATCGACACGTTAGTAGATGCAACTAGCGGACATGGCATGTTCTCCTCCATGGATGGATGTAGCGGCTACAACCAGATAAGGATGTATGAGCATGACGCAAGTAAGATAGCTTTTTGAACTCGTCTCTGAAATTTTTATTATACCATGCTGCTATTTGGTTTAAATAATCCCGGTACAATGTACCAACGCTCTATGACGACAATCTTCCACTGGAGCCGATACCTCAAGGGAGCAGCCTCAAGAAGATAACGATGTACACGCGTCATATTGAGCAAGATCCGGGAGAGTCACTCTATCAGACAGTGGTTGAACAAGATCTTGAAAAGTCACTTTATCAGACAGTAGTACATGTCTATCATGTTATGTTGGAGAATCTGCGCTTTTGGTCATCCTTTGGAGCTGTTGAATGCTCATCTACAATGACATATCCCCTGATAGAAATAACCAGGCCTGTCGGTAATGAAGAGACTCATAATGTTCGTAGGGGCATATATCTCACCAACATGCGATAAAACCTTCAACCTTCTGTAAGCAATTCCCTGAAGCAGCAAGAGGAAAACCACCGAGATACAACATCTTGCGCGTCCGCAAACTCTAACTCCATTACCACATGCACGACTCCCACAATAATGAAACAACGTCCAAGATATTCCTGGCTCGACAACAACCACTATAAACAAACCATGTAAACCACGCTTGGGGACTGAGGCTCAGCATGAAGTTCCTTCACCGTCAGTCAAGGAATTCTTCAACACAAGCGAGATGGTCAGTCAAGAAGCATGTAATTCGCAAGGGTAAATTGAACTGAAGAGGAATCCACTTCAACGCTCCCTCCAGCAGAAGTTGCTTCAATGGTCTATTCAAGAGCCGCCTCAACGCTCTCTCCGGGACCCACGTTCGCTTTAGAATCCTGCTTCAACACTCTCTCCAGGATCCACCTCAACGTTCGCACCAGAAGCCACTTTAACATCCTCTCGAGCCGTTTCAACACTAAAGCTACATCAATAATCTGCGCTCTGGTCAAGTTATCTTTGATGTACTCATTGCTCAACATACGTCTCATCCATCCTTCATGAGACTCCAGCGGAGCATGAGAACCTTGAAGTCGATAGGAGAAGGGTTATCTTGTGGAACAAATATTTTCACATAGTTGAAAGGACACGGTGAACAACTCGTCATCAATGTTCAGCATATCTTTGAAGCTGTCAGCACCTACTGACTTGGCACCAACATTATCCCCGGAAGACATCTCAACAGGAGTTCTTTTCTTTATTCTACAATAAAAGACATGAGTCAGTAGTTGTATAAAAGCGTGTGAGATGTGTAGTTACACATGACATAACACACATTCACGTTGGAGTACACAAGTCCGGTATTGCTCAAGTTTCAAGTCCGGTGTTGATCAAGCCACAAGTCCGGATCAATTTTCAAGTCCGGATCAATTTTGAAGTCTGGATCAAGTTTCAAGTCCGGAGTTGATCAAGTATCAAGTCTTCCCAAGTTTCAAGTCTGGATTTGATCAAGTCACAAGTCCGGTATTGCTCTAGTTTCAAGTCCGGAGTTGATCAAGTCACAAGTCCGTTATTGCTCTAGTTTCAAGTCCGGAGTTGATCAAGTCACAAGTCCGGTATTTCTCAAGTTTCAAGTCTGGTATTGATCAAAGTCATAAGGCTGGTATTCGAATAAACTAGGCGCACACAGCAGGGATGGTTTTCATTCGAAACACAGGGTCGACGTTCAGTTATGCATGCGGCGGGTCCCACTTAATACCAGCCCCATATTGGTCGAAGCAGGCGCATAATGAGTCCCACGTTCAACCAAATTAGGCACGTAGTGGACCCATGTTTAACTGAAGCAAGCACATCAAGCCTAGGTTCGATCAAGCAGGAGCAGCAGCCCCACGAACGAAACATACATAACAGCCCATTAAAGCAGGCAAAGACCGACATCATGCTAGGGGAACGCTCGCATGTAAGTTTCTTGAACGTGACATGCTCGAAGGACAGGACGACCCGTCTCTCCTGGTGTAGGATCAGAATATTGTCACAACAATATTCCTGAGAAATAAACGACTGTTCTGCGATACATCGATAATAAACGACTACTCTGCGATACATCAGTAATATTCTGCGACACATCCAAAGATGACTTAAACAATGACGTAATGGTTGAAAACGACAGAAACACGAAGAAAGTGTGACATGTCTGCGATATATCAATAAAACCTGCGAAATTTAAAGGCGGTGCTAACTGCGATTTATCGCAAGAACTCAGATCCGAAATTGAAGGGAATCTTAGCTGTAAATGAGCTGTCATGAGCTGTAATCCATTATGTAAATACCTATATAAAGGAGATGAATAGTTCCAGAGAGGGGATGAAAAAAACTTTTGAGTGTTAGAAAAGTTTTTAGGAGAGAGAAAATCTTTATCAAGTGTTTTGTGTTCTTGATTTCTGTAATTTCTTAAGATCAAATTAATAAAAAGTGTCTTTAATCTTCAAATTATTTCATAGATATTGGTAAGATCTTGAATAGGGTGTAGTGTGGGAATTCCTGCAACTACATTTTGGCGCCCAGAAACAGGGATTGAAGAGTTGAAAATCAAAGTAAAAGTTAAGTAAAAGAAAGAAATTGTTCAAGAATTAGAAGAGTATTAAGAAATTTGGTGAAGAAAAGATGATTGAAATCAAAGATAATCAAAAGAAATTGGAGTGTGATGTAATAACAAAGATATTAGAGGAAGGATACACAAGCGAGATTTTGAAGGAAAGAAAATCATGACGGTAGATGAGGCATCACCGCTAAAAGATTGGGAAAAACAGAAGATCACATTTACGGCAGCAGAAATTACAAAAGAGAATTTAAGTCATACATCTCCATTGGTGATCACAGTGTTTGTTGTATCAACAAGAAAAGAGAAATCAGTAAGATCTACAGAAGAGTGGGCTGTGAATAGGACTCTTGTGGACGCAGGAAGTTCTATGGATATAATGTTTTACCACACATTCAAGAAAATGTGATACAAAGATGAAGAAATGCTTAGTCCAACATATCATATTCATGGATTTGGAAAATCTCTAACAAAACCTAAAGGAGAAATTGTAGTGCGAATTCCGCTGGGGGAAATAGAGACGCAGGTCACTTTGAGTGTGGTGGATGTGAAATCAACTTATAACATGCTGTTGGGAAGACCTTGGATACATGCAATCAAGGCTGTATCATCAACTCTATATCAGTGTTTAAAGTTCCCTATGCCTAGTGGAATTAGCGAAATTAGAGGAGATGCAGATTATGCAGCGTTATGTTTCCAAAATGAAGTAAGGAATTGTGAAAATCAAATTCAGCTGCGAAAACAGCGCAGAAAAATGAAGAGAGAAGAAAAGAAAGAAGAAGAATTCAAGATTTACATGATAAAATCAGAAGAAGGAAAAGGAATATTTGGCGATGTATCGCAAGAAAATGATGAACCAGTGGAGGTGATAAAGACACCAACACCAATGGGAGAACATGAAGCTAGTTATACTGCAGCAGAACCGACAAAAGAAGTAAATGTTGGAAGTGAAGAAGATCCAAAGATACTGAAAATTGGAACTAAGATGGATGTGGAGGAAGAAGATCAAACTGTAAACCTTCTGCGAGAATACAGAGATATTTTTGCATGGAATATGGATGAGATGCCTGGGATAGATCCATCTATTGTGTGCCATAAAGTGGAGATTAACAAAAATATGAGACCAATCAAACAAAGAATAAGAAAGATTTCAACTACTTATCATGCCAAGATAGAGGAAGAATTGCAAAAGATGCTTGATGCAGGAATTATTAGGCAAGCGAAATATCCAGAATGGATCGCCAACATGGTAGTCGTTCCTAAGAAAAACAAGGGGATAAGAATTTGCATCGATTTTACTGATTTAAATAAAGAATGTCCCAAAGATAGTTTTCCCTTGCCAGATATTCCGCAGATGGTGGAATATTCCGTAGGAAATGATAGAATATCTTCGTTAGATGGATACAAGGGCTATAATCAAATCCCACTTGCGGAAGAAGATCAAGAACATACTGCATTCTTTGATCCTAGAGGATTATATTGCTACACAAAGATGCCTTTTGGGTTACGAAATGCAGGAGCAACATACCAAAGAATGGTGGAAAAAGTGTTCGCAAAATGGATACATAAAACTTTAGAGGTATATGTGGATGATATGTTGATAAAAAGCAAAGAAGCTAAAAATCATGTGCAGGATCTAAGGGAAATTTTTGATCAGATGCGGCTTTTTAATATCAAAGTAAATCCTGAGAAGTGTACATTCGGAATATCGTCTGGGAAATTCTTGGGATATATTGTATCAAAATAAGGAATACAAGTTGATCCTGAAAAGGTACAAGCAGTTCGAGATATGCCAACTCAGAATAATAAAAGATGTGCAAAAATTGAATGGACTTTTAGCCTCACTAGGAAGATTTATTTCGCAGTCATCAGATAAATGCAAGCATTTCTTCAACATACTAAAGAAGGGAACAAAATTTAAATGGACAGACGAATGTGAGAAAACTTTTCAAGGAATTAAGGAATATTTGATGAATATATCCATATTACAGAAGGCTGAACCAGGAGAAGAATTGCTGATATATCTTGCGACAACTCCACATGCTTTAAGTGCAGATTTTTTGCGAAATGACGCAGGAGTTGAAAAACATATTTACTACATCAGCAAAACATTTAATGCTGCGGAGAAAAATTATTCGAAGATTGAAAAACTAATTTTGGCATTAGTTTATGCAGTTTCTAAACTTCGCATATATTTCCAAGCGCATAAAATCAAAGTACTAACAAAAGTACCAATCGAGTCAGTAATGAAAAATTCAAAAGATCAAGTGAGTCGAAAGATGGAATGCACAAGTGGGGCATTTTGAGATGCAATATGCAATTTTATCTTCGCCAAAATCTCAAATTGTCGCAGATTTTCTCGCAGAATTTCCTTTGGAGGATGATGAAGCTGTAGAAGACATGATGGATATAGAAGAAGAATATGGGGATCCTAGAGATCTTTTAACAGAACCAAATAGGTGGGAGATATTAGTGGATGGATCATCTAATGGAAAAGGAAATGGAGTGGGAGTCGTCTTTATTTCGCCAGAAGGCGCAAAAATGGCATTTGCATTTCGACTGGAATTCAAATCTACCAATAATGAGACAGAATATGAGGCTGTAATACATGCCCTAAGATTTGCGATAGAAATGAAGGTAGAGAATGCAAGAATTACCAGTGATTCACAGTTGATTATTCGCCAAATTGAAGGGGAATATGAAACTAATGATATATCTTTGAAAAAATATAAGAAACTTGTAGAAGAATTATCTGCGAAAATACCAAAACTCAAATGGAGGCATATTTCAAGAAGAGATAATAGGCTTGCAGATGCTTTTGCGTTCATATCAAGTATGATGGTAGATCCGATTGCGAGAAATATAAAAATACAAACACTCATAACACCATCAATTAATAAAGAAGAAGAAGAGGAAGATGAGGCAATGGTAGTAGAAAATAGTGGCGAAGAATCAAGCCAAATTATCGTTGATTGGCGTGCGGAAATTCACGCATATCTAGCAAAGGGGGAGATACCAAGGAACAGATTGGAGGCACATAAGTTAAAAAGTAGAGCAACAAATTATGAGTTAAGATATGGGATATTATATCGAAAATCTTTAAATGGGCCTTCCCTCAGATGTTTGACACAAGAAGAAGGAAAGCAAATATTAAAAATGCTACATAGTGGGGACGCTGGTAACCACAGCGGTGGTAGATCTTTAGCATATAGAACGAAAATGCAAGGTTATTATTGGCCATATATGCATGAAGATGCAAAGAATTTATCAAGAAGTTGCGAGGAATGTCAGCGATTTGCAAAAAGAATACATGCACCAGGTGAAACATTAACATTTTCAAAAAATGTTTGGCCATTTGGAAAGTGGGGTTTAGATATTGTGGGACCATTTGTACCAGGAACAAGGCAAAAGATCTACTTAATTGTCACAATAGATTACTTCACAAAATGGGCGGAAGTTAAAGCGGTACAACATATTCGTGATAAGGACATTTTCACATTTATATTTGAAAATATCATCTGCAGATTCGGAATTCCAGCGCAATTGGTGTCAGATAATGGAAAAAAAATTGAAGGACAAAATATAGAGATGTTACTTAATGCATTCAAGATAAAGTGTGGAAAATCAACTCCTTTATATCCACAGGCCAATGGTCAAGCTGAAGCAACTAACAAAATAATTGCAGATATTCTCAAAAAGAAGTTAGAAGGGCATCATAGAACGTGGTGTCAACAAGTCCATAATGCAGTTTGGGATTATAATACAACACGAAGAGAAGCAAATGGGGTATCACCTTTTTGTTTAACATATGGGGTTGAGGCAGTATTACCAACAGAAGTTGCTATTCCTACAACAAAAAGAGAAGCTTGGGAAAAGAATCTTAGTGCTGGCATGATTTTAGACAAACTTGATGAGGTAGAAGAGAAGAGAGAAAAGGCATTACAACATATGGAAAACTACCATCACAGATTAGATCGTGAATATAATAAACGAGTAAAGAAGCGTGAATTCAAAGTTGGAGATTTAGTTTTGAGAGAAACACCAGAATATCAGCGAGAAAATGGAGGAAAATTAGCGAAAAAATGGGATGGGCCATATATAATCAAAGAAATAGTTGGAACTGGAGCATATAAATTAATGGATCCAGAAGGGAGAGACATGGGTCAAAGACTTGGAAGACCATGGAATAGACAGTATCTAAGAAAATATTATCAATAAAGGTTTGAAAGACTAGAATGAATGGATTACACGCAAGAAATTGCGAGAGAATAAAAGAAATGTTCTGCAAAAACAAAGTTGGATGAATATAAAAGCTATTTTCCGCAATAATTTGCGAGATAATTAAAAATTCTAATGCAAATGCATATAAGACGGGCGAAAATCGCCTAAAAATATATAAGAATGGGACGAACCTTTGTGGCTTACACCCTAGTTCGTGGATTCTATTCCGTAAGAGGAAATATCCTTAAAGTGCGTCATAAGGGGGGTATCTCTTTGCATGGCTATGGGAAAGGCTATACCGCTGCTGGAACCTAGTCATGGAGATTTGGGATTATAGAAAATCCATCCGGGAGAGATAACTTGGATTCCCAACTATATAAGGTTATACCCTGGTTGGGCGCCCGAGAGTTTCTCCTAAGGAATGCAACGTATGATCAAGGTGCTGAGGTACACGGTTGAGCTGTGGGTGCCCGGGATGGATGAACCTACCCTGGCCATCCATGGAAAGTCTTGGATTACGATGTGTTCGGCCCGAAGAAAACCCCACTTAGGTGCGGTCTTGTAACTATAAGCCATATAAGGCATAAAGGACAAGGCTGCGAAAATAACTGGTTGTTGGCAGAACCGGATGGGAAAGTGCTAGTCTTGTATGGCCGATGTATAATCCTTGAAGGGGCAACCGTGGGGGAGAGATAAGGGCGATACCCTCCATTAGGGAGCTGTGTATCAAAAAAGACGGTAATGTCATGTGGCTTTATATTCGCAAGAATATTTAGACCCGTCATATTGTCGCGTGACAGAGATAACAATGTCATGGGACTTTATATTCGCAAGAATATTTAGGCCCGTCATATTGCCACGTGACTGGCCAAAAAGCCTAATAAGAAATGTTAAGATGAGATCAATGGGTTTTTGCGATAAGATCAAATGATGAGATAAATGAAATCGATAATAAGAGGATATAAATCGCAAAGACGGCAATATCATAAGTCTTAAAAAGCAAAGAGAGATTAATCTCACAAGATGGATTAGATTTATCATATTATCGCAGAAATTAAAATTAAATGATAAGGCAAGATCAATGGATTATTACGTATAAAGGTAAGAATGTCATGCGATCTTGTCGCATAAAAGTGGCATAATAAGACCTTTAACTAGGAAGGCGAAATAAGACCACAAGAAAAGTTATATTTGTGAAGCATATAACAAATTCTTCGCAGAAATATCTGCGATAATATTACAAATTGATAACAAGAGGCAAGTATGGGATTTCTTACAAGAGTAACAAATAAAATACTTCACAAGGAAGATTATGAGGGGCAAATATGGGGATTATAAAACAACATTTCATTATCTTCCTTGAGAAGAATCAAGTTTATGAAGATTGGATTCGGAATTAATAAAAATATATAAATCAAAACAGGTGATTGAGTTACAAAGAACTTCAATGTTTCGCAAAAAGGACAGGAAGAAGAAAGATTCGGAAATTACAATCATTCGCAGAACCAGAAACATTTTTAAAACATGATAATTTAAAGAATATTCTTCTCTAATTTCATCATTCTTGTTCACCACTATTATCTTTACCAGCATCATCTTTTTCAGTTTGAGTTTCTTCATCACCAGCGATTATTTCATGAGGAGGATTTTGTTCTTCATGAGGAGGATTTTGTTCTTCTGCTTCATTAAGAGGGTTTCCTTCATCCTCATGTGGATTTTGTTCGTCTTCAGAAAAATCTTCTTCATTACTTGAATAATTCAGATCTTCATCTATGGGATGAGGAACTTCATTATCATCTATCTCCAAGGGTTTGATCTTCATAGGAGGTAAAGAATGGGAGAATAGAACATTATTTATGAAAACCTCGGCGCCTAAATGAGCTTTGCGGAGGCAATTCTTTTCCCGGTTTCTAATTTCTATATCTTTGAAATATTCAAGATAGTCAAATCTTCTCAATGCCCTGTTGTGAGAGTTGGAAAGCGCGGTATTCTTTTTGCGAAGTTTGGCAAACCTCATAGATAGATCAGAAATTGAAGCTTGAAGATGCTTCTCAGATTCTGCGAGAGAAAAATTGCATATTAGAGGGAATTTTCGCGACAAATAAGATGAGAAAATACAATGAAGTAATTAATAGATGAGGCAGTCAAAATGACTACCTTCCTTTTGTGAAGATAAAGTGTGAATTATATTAAAGAAGCAACTCTTCCATTGGTTCATGGCGTCATCAAAATTATCCCCAACTTTACCTTTTAAACGAGATTTTATACTTTTTTCACAATTGTGAAGATAAGCATTTTCTTCCTTCAGTCGAGTACAATCATCTTTGAGATTGTTGACTTTTACACTTAGAGCTAATCTGCCCTTTATAAGCTTCTCTTGTTCAGCAGTAGATGATTCAGTTTTCTTTCTAAGTTCATCTTTTAGTGTGCGAAGGGATTTCTCTTGGTCCTTACACAACTTTTGAAGATTGTCTAATTGCTGCGAATAATTCTTTGTTGTATCCACAAAACTACGTTTCTCTTGGGATAAAACTATGTTTTCATCTGATAAAGATTCCACCCTCAAGTTAATCTGATTTAGCGAATATAAAAGTTGGGTGGCTTCATTACTTAGACGATCTCGTTCATGAATTAGTTGATCTTGTTCATGAATTAGTCGGTTATTCTCATTCTTAAGATTATTTATCTCGTCAATTGAATATGTATGAAGAACATTCAAATTATCAAATTGATTCTTCCAAGATTCTTTCCCAATGCGGGCCTCATCATCTATTGTTTCCCACTCGAGTATCTTCATTAATTGGTTATGTTTTGAAGCTAAATATGCATCAACAAATAAATAAAGGAAAATTGAGTATATAAAAAGCAAAGATTTACAAAGGCAAGAAAGTTATACCTTTTAGATCATCATTTCTGCTGCGAAGAATTTCACAGTCTAATTCAGAATTATGAAGCTTATGATCGAGAAGTTCACACTCCAAAGTTTTTGCTTGAAGATTCTTCTTCAAATCTTCAACCTCATCTTCTAAGGCAATTAACGAAGATGAAGAACCGCAAGACCCAAGATGCTTGCTTAGAATCATATAAACATCCTGTCTCGCAGGATCTGAAGAAGATTTCATAGCATCGTCCAAAACTTCAGATAATATTTGAAAAGCAGCTTCAACCCCTGTTGATATTTCTTGGGAAGAAGGAAGAGAAGTATAGGAAGAAGTTTTGGCGATAGTAAGAATGGAAGAAGGAATTTGATTGGTCGCAGTTACAGTTTCATTTACCGTAACATCATCCACCGTAGCTTCCTTAACTGCAGCTTCGTTTACCACAGTTTCATTATTTATAACTTCATTCACCGCAGCCTTATTAACCGTCATGTAATTTACTATAGTCTCATTCACCGCAGTTTCATTCGTCATAGATTTATTTCCAACTATCGTAGACTCATCCATCGCAGTTTTTAAAATGTTGGAATTATCAGAGATAGGAATATTAGTATCAATAAATTTATTAGAAGTCGATGAAGAAGTAATATGGGTATTGAAATTCACGCAAGGAGAAGAAGAAGATTTATCTTGCGACGGAACAGGTTTTGCAGGTAAAAATTCAAGAATATCCACTTCATCTGAAAGAGCTTTGACTTGACGAAAATGCTTAAGAGGTTTAGGAATATTCTCTTCATTCTGCGAATAATAATGTAGGTAAGAAATAGAGGTAACAATATTGTTATTTCAAAGGAATAGGTATTTCTTACTACCTTATCATTCTCAGATCTTTTGGTCTTCCCAACGCGCCTTTTCTGAGAACCCTTAGGGTGAGGATTTTTTTATAGTAATTTTAGTTTGAGAAGTGGCGTTACTGAAAAAGATGATAAAATATGGGGATTATGAAGAAAAGTGGGCAATAAAGATAACATAACGTGAACAAAATAAGATGGAAGATAAGAACATACCTTTGAGTTTCCATTAGAGCAGCAACAGAAAGAATAACAAGAAAGAAAAAGTTGCAGACAAAAAAGATTTTGAAGAAGAAAGAGAAGGTGAGAAGAAGGAAATAGTCTCGAGTGGAACATCTATTTATAGATGAAGGATGGGTAACCGGGTTAATCGGTAAAGATTGACGTGTGTCAGCAGTAAGAGCGTAAAGTAGGGAACTTTGTCGGGTAAAAGATAAGGAGTTGCGGCGAATCAAGAAGTTTAAATTCTCATGATCTTTATCTTCTTCGTAGAAAAGATATGAGAAGAGGAAAGATGTAGGATCAGAATATTGTCACAACAATATTCCTGAGAAATAAACGACTGTTCTACAATACATCGATAATAAACGACTACTCTGCGATACATCAGTAATATTATGCGACACATCCAAAGATGACTTAAACAATGACGTAATGACTGAAAACGACAGAAAAACGAAGAAAGTGTGACATGTCTGCGATATATCAATAAAACCTGCGAAAGTTAAAGGCGGTGCTAACTGCGATTTATCTCAAGAACTCAGATCCGAAATTGAAGAGAATCTTAGCTGTAAATGAGCTGTAATCCATTATGTAAATACCTATATAAAGGAGATGAATAGTTCCAGAGAGGGGATGAAAAAAACTTTTGAGTGTTAGAAAAGTTTTTAGGAGAGAGAAAATCTTTATCAAGTGTTTTGTGTTCTTGATTTCTGTAATTTCTTAAGATCAAATTAATAAAAAGTGTCTTTAATCTTCAAATTATGTCATAGATATTGGTAAGATCTTGAATAGGGTGTAGTGTGGGAATTCCTGCAACTACACCTGGTAACATCTAACTTTGTCTCGTAAGTTTTATCTTTAACTGTCACCATATCATGCCTACCCCACAATAGTGTAACCATTGTGTGCTAGGCAGGGGACTTAATGTTGATTATGGATTTTCATTTAAGGATAAGATTGTAAAAGCCAAAAAATTGTGCGCTAACATCTTGTAAAAGATAAAGCCATTAATGAGTGATGGATACTCCTTCACTTTATTAATTCACTTAGGATGGAGCATGTGGCAACAATCCCATTCTGTGAATAAAATACGAAATTCATCCAGGTTGGAGCATGTGGCAACAATCCCATATACCCAGTGAATTTCCAGCATTATTAATTAATGCGCAACCAGCCTTGTATTTCCTGTACTCATTATCAGTGAGGCATGACGAATGAGTGATGCTCTTAGCAGAGCAACACGAATCTCCAAGCATTATAATGAAAGCATGTACGAAATACCCGTACAGGCTGAACTCTCGGTGTGTTATACTAGCCCGATTGAGCCCCTCTCGGTGTGTTATACTAGTCCGATTGAGCATCCAGACTGACCGTATCAGTATGGATATGATCACGACCATCCAACTCCACCAGCCTGATTGGATGGCCCAGATCGATTCCATAACCCCCAAGCAGGTATGGAATACCTGCCGAACCAACGCGGACCCCGCATGGTCGGCCTGGCCTAGCTTTCCAAAACGTCCAAACCATAGCAGTATGGATGGAAAACCCTAAATTAGGGCTTGCGGCACATTACATGTGTCGCAAAACAGCCTTAACCATCCATCTTCGCAGGTATAGATGGAGGGTGAAGATGTAAATTCAAAGGGCACGGAGTATGTCAATACAATCACCGCAGTCCCAACTACATACCTGACCAATCGGTCAGGACCAACCATGGTTGGTCATTCCAAATCATGCGCCTGAATGGAGCATGACGCACGACTTTGAAACCCGAAATTAGGGTTTTGAATCACGAACGTCCATCTTCTCCGGCACGAATGGAGGGTCCGAGATTAGATCAAAGCAGGTCCGGTCATATCAACATGACCACCGTAGACCCGTATATCCCCTTACCTGATCGGCAAAGGCATACCATGCCTGGATATCCCCAAATCGTTCGCTCCAACATGCGTGGTCGCACCTCCCAAGCTGCAAACTAATCTCAACCGCTCGATTTCTCCGGACGAATTGGGTGGCTTAGATCGTTTTTTCATGGGACGGTAAGGCATAGGCGTGAACACTAGCCTACCACCTACACGTTGGAGAAGTCGACCAAGACCGGTCATCTTGGAACGCCCGCCCGAAGTTGGTATGGGATACGACTTTTGCGGCACTAATTTTCTGTCGCAATTCGATCTCGACCACTAAAATTTTCCGGAAGAATTGGGTGGCCCAGATCACGTTTTCATGGGACGGTAGGTATAAGAACCTACACCGTCATTCCATCTACACACATGTATGATCGGCCAACCCATAATAGTTTCCTAAGCTTGGTTTCGATCAGGGTGAAGAGCAGTGCTTGCACACCTCCTTCGAAACCCTAATTTCACCAAGTGTCGCGGATGAGTGTCTCAAAGATCATCTGATCCGTCCAACTTCACCAGATCGGTTATATAGCCCTGGTCAGGAGTTAATTGGTCAGTGCGGAGTCATGGTGATCGTCATCCGTCACTCTACCACATTATGTGGTCGGTCAAGGGAGGGTTTGCATGCGCAACTTCCAAACCATCACATGAAGTAGGCTGGGCATGAAGTTATTACGCTCAAACAGCGATGCTTCATACATGCTGAATATACTCAATGCAGTACTTGCATAGTATACGCACGATACTTCACAAGTATCAATATCCTAAATTCTTCTTGAGTTTTTCTTTCGGGCTGTTTTCTCCTCCCAAACGAGTTCAAAACCTAAACATCCTAGCGTGAGGATATAGGAAATTCTTTTCCGGATAATTTTAGGGGCGGACCGTCAAAATACGAGTCCGTACTAGAATTCTACAACGATTCTAGTAAAGGGCGCTAATTAGGGTTTCTAAAACGAAGGCGTGCAGCGATCAACGGTTTCCCCTCCTCTCAAGATGCAAAATATCGACCGTTGAAGGTCACCAAGCTAGAAATTTTCCCGAGACTGACTTGCCAAGCCACAAAAACTTGTTACATGTTTTCCAAAAACATTCGAGACATCAAATATGTCACAAACAGGGGGATACATACTGGGGTATTGGTCTGGCGGTTTACAGCGTGCAGCGCACAACGCGCCATCACAAGAACGTGTCAGGAAGTCATGGACGGTTAGTGATGATGGGAGAAGTGGTCAAGCCTGGTCGTGTGACACCAACACACTACTCCACTACTCTATCACTCCACTTTCTCCACTTCCCACGAGATACGAAGGTTAGGCTAAAGACTTGTATAAATAGGTTCTCCGCCCTATTTTCAAACAACAACACAAGTTCAGACAACAAAAGCAAGTGTTGATACAATAGTATTCAAACACCGGAACTGATAGCTTACATCCTGCAAGCCAGTTCAGCTTTCTGATACAAGTCCTACATAGCCAACACCTTCACATTCTCAACACCTTCTTCGCTTACCTCCCTAAGATCAACCCCATCTCCTTCACTTTGTGACCGAAACAAGTCTGGAACGTCCATTTTTTGGTTTAGGCCGGACTTTCACAGATTGATCTCTCGAATCTACAAGCACTCACCGCGTAATGCATTTGTTTTAGGTTTAAATTCATTCCTCATCCACACCCAAAATTACCAAAATTAGCAGGAATAGTTTTCACCCATAAACAAGTAGATATACTTTTGAGTGATAGATAAGTTCAAGTCTCCACATACCTTTTAGTCGATGAAGTTCCACCAGTTCCTTGAGTAGTTCTGCGTCTTTGTATGATGAACGCCGTTGGATCTAGAGCTCAACTAAAGTTTCTGTCCTAGTCCGAGACTTAGCTATAAGTAGACTAGAAATCGAGACTTATAGTTTTGGCAACTAAACTTGACAAACAAGCTTGAGATAGCAACGCTTGCGAGTTCGACCGATCAGTGCTCTAATAATCTACCCTTTGTCAATTTTAGTGACAAAACTATCAATACATATGGAATACAAAATAAATAAACTTTGTGTACGACCAGAATATCGCCATGATATTATTCTTGTGAGATTTACAACACTTCTATGAATTCGTCTGCGAGTTATTCAACAACATACTGCGAGTTTCGCAGAATGACGTAATAGATGACGATAGGAAAAACACGAGTAGAGCATGATGATCCTGCGAGGATTACAACACCTGCGAGAACTGACATTATAACTGTTGCGATAATACCGCAAGTCAGATCCGAAATTAAAGGATAACTTAGCTGTCATCCATTATGTAATTACCCTATATAAAGAGACCCAGTAGATTCAGGGATGGGGGTGAATTTTTGAGCGTTAAGAAAAGTTTTGAAGAGAGAAAATCCAAGAGAACAGTTGTATTCTTGATTTCTTCCATTTTTTGTAAACATTTATGAGAATCAAATAATAAAATGTTGTTTTTAATCTTCAAAATATGTGTTGATTATTGTGAAATCTTGTGAAGGGTGTAGTGTATGTTTTCCTGCAACTACATTTTGGCGCCCGAAACAGGGTTGAATTGATGATTATTTGAAGAAAAAGGTAAAAATTGACATTGTGATTGGAAGGAATTTGGAATAATTAGTGAAGGATTTTACGCAATTTTCAACAGTTCACTAAGATTAATAGCTAGAAGAAATACATCAGAACCACCAACAACCATAAGGAGGAGTAAAAGACTTGCAGGTGGGGAAACGAATAAAATGGGAGAATCTTCAAGGATAAGAACAAGAAGAAATAGAACAAGGAATGATGGAGAAAATTAGGTTCGACAGCCAAATCAGCAAACACCAATGCAAGATAAAGTTGTGGATTATGATAGAGTAAGTGTGCATACTTGGCGATCAGATTCAACGGAAGAACCATAAGATCGACAATTAAGAGATGAAAGACGAGAGGGAAGAAATCAAGAAGTAAATAGAGGATTAATACATGGAGATGGCGCAAATGAAACATTAGAGGCATTAAGACAAAGAGAACAGGAGGAAAGAAGGATGGAGGCGGAAGAACGCGCGAATTTAACAAGACAAAATCACGAGTTAAGAATGGAGAATTTGAGGTTGCAAAGTAGGAGATCAAGAAGTACTGCAAGATCAAGTTCACGGTCATTTAGAGAAGAAGTAGGACGAAATTCCCCTATGAGAAATGTTGGCGAAAATATTCAAGATGGAATGCATAATCCAAATGGAGAACAGTATTATGGAGGAGAAGAAATGATTAATGATCGCTACGTTCCACGCATTGAAACTTTGGATGGTAGATGTGATAATAGAAATCGAGAGGGTGGAAATAACCAAAATGGTGGAGAAAATACAGAAGAAGAAAGGATAATACTACATGAGCGATAAATCCAGAGAAATTGAAGAATAATAGAGGATGAAATTGAGAGACATTATGTTGTACAAGCACGTCTAGCTTGCGAGAGAGAAATATTGAGAGCAGAAGTGGAAGAACAAGAATTTCAAGAAGCAATACGTCAAAATAATCATGACAATTGAGAAAGAAGACGCGCACGAAATCGCAACAATGATAATATCAATGAGGAATATGATAGAATACAAAGGAGAATAGAAAGACATCGGAGAGAAACGATGAGAGATGAAGAAAATCGCAGAGGAGACAATGGAAGACATCAGAAGTTGCGAATTCAAGAAGGAGGTGAAGAAAAAAATCGTGGGAAAAGGCAGAATGAAAATACTGAAGAAGAAACACAAACCCTCGCAAGCCAAGAAAGACATGAACGCAGAAGAAGGGAAGCTGCACTGAAAAGGCCAATGGAGAAAAATTCAGGCGGGAATGAACAAATCTTAAGAGAGTTAGCAGAAATGAGGTGAATGTTGAACAATAGAAGAGAAGGAGGTAGAAGGCAACTTGATGAGGCCATTGAAGAAGCCGCAAAAACTCTATTTACCCAAGCAGTACAACTAGGAGGAATACCCCCAAAGTGCAACTTGCCAGCGTTAACCAGTATTTTTGATGGAACTACATGTGCCATTCAACATGTTAAAGCCTATGTTAGGTGTATGCTACAGTGAGAAAACCATGATGCTGTATTATGCAAATATTTCGCATCAAGCTTAACTGGCGAGGCGCTAAAGTGGTTCGAGGGTTTACCCAAGAATACTATAACTTCTTTCATTCATTTACAGACTACATTCTTGGGGGCATACATAAGTAACAATTCTTCGCGACCTGGAATTGAAGATGTGTTTAGGTTAAAACAGAGAGTTGGCGAGAGTTTGAAACATTTGACATTAAGGTGGAAGATAATGTGCAGTGAGATGGCTGGTAGGGTGGATGGGAGATACCTCATTTTATCTTTCATCAATGCTATGTTCGCAACCAATTTGTTATATATACAAGTTTTCAGAATCAAAAATACAATTACAATGACTGAGCTGCGAGAACTACAAGAAGAATACATTGCTTTGGAGGAGAAACAGAATGAGATGGAATCATATCCAGTTGCAAACACCAGTCTAATAGCAGTAAATGGGATATTACTTCCTAAGATGATTAATACTGTGGCGAGCACCTCGCAACCGCAACAAGAGAAAGTAGTGACTGATAGTCAGCAGAAGTTAGTAGCCATGGGAAGTCGAGATAAAGAAGTGTTTGAAAGAGAAAGGAATTATTATAATCGCAGTGGGAATAATAAAATTCAAAGACTTGATCAGCCACATGAAACTTATGGTGGTCAAAGATAAAATTATTATATAGGGCAAGGAAGTCAGAAGATAATATGGGAAGAAATTAAGATGCCACCTCTAAATGCTAGTATAGAAAAAATTTGGGAGGCTATCATCCTGATGGAAAATATACCATCACCCTGGAATATGGGAAAAGAGCCACATCCAAATAATCGAAATCAAGAATTTTGTCCTTACCATCATTTTCATGGTTACTCAATAAACGAATGTAGGAATGTAAAGAGAATAATTTTGAGGATGATCGATCAGGGAAAGTTGAATCATTTTCTAATAGGACATCCGCAATCTCAGTAATTACCACCAGATATTCGCAGAGTAAATACTGCAAAAGGAGCAGAAACATTTATGATAGAAGTTGGAGCCAAGGCAAAGAATCTGTTCTGTAATTCCATCATACATTCATACAAGACTATTGAGGATTTCCACGACAACGTTCTAAGCAGAGTCTTCGCGAGAGATGCGGATGTAAGAGAGATAATGAATATTGCGAGAGTCTCGCCATTAGAGGAGTGGCAAAATCAAACTATTTCTTTCACTGTGCAAGAAGTACTAGAGCCTGGCGAGATGCATGACAACCCACTAGTGGTAAGATTAGAAATAAATCCAAAACAAATAGATGAAGAAGATGAAGAAAATGAGGATGGTGAAACTGAAGATTCTTGCGCCATTAACAGAGTTTTGATTGACACGGGAAGTTCAGTGGATATCTTATTTTATCATACTTACAAAACCATGGGAGGAAGAGACGAAGATCTAATACCATCAACTTTTAAAATCTATGGTTTTAATGGTAC
Organism: Papaver bracteatum; assembly: GCA_023529315.1. NCBI lineage: Eukaryota > Viridiplantae > Streptophyta > Magnoliopsida > Ranunculales > Papaveraceae > Papaver > Papaver bracteatum. The sequence goes on from JAJJWX010002137.1 coordinate 27,701, forward strand.
TACCAACAAGCCCAAAGGGGAAATTACAATGCAAATTCCCTTGAAAGGAATATCTTCTAAGATTCAATCATGTGTTGTTGATGTAGAATCGCCATACAACTCCTTGATTGTCCGGCCTTGGCTACATGGGATCTTAGGTGTAGCGTCAACTTTCCACCAGTGCATTAAATTTCCTCATCCCAGTGGTGTTGGAGTTATAAATGGGGACTGGACTGAGGGAAAGAAGTGCTATGAAATTGACATGGAATCTTGCGAAGAAAGAGCTGCGAGGAATAGAAATTGGAAGCATAACATCAAACAGAAACAAAGAAGTGACAAATTAATGGTTGATACAATAGAACGGCGAGAAGATGGAATGCTGCAAAGTCAACACACATTAAAAACTATTGATGGAGAGCGCCTCGCAGATGGAGAGAAAATAACAAAGCGCAAAAAAAGGAAGAAGCAGAAAGTAATAAGTAGAAAGGTGAAAATTCTCAAATCGTGAAATTTAAGAAATGCATGAATGATTTGTTGAAGAAAATATTTCAAAAGAATATTTCGTTCAAGGAAAAAGATGAAATTGAAAAATCATACAAGAGCTGAAATGCAAAAAAGAGATAATCAAAGAATAATGACATATAAGAATGGGACGAACCTTTATGGCGTACACCCTAGTTCGCGAATAAAATTTCGCAAGAGGCAAATATAAGACCTAAAGTACGTCATATAAGGGGGTATATGTTTGCATGGCTCAGGGATAAGGTTATACCGCTGCTGGAACCTGATTCATGGAGGGCTGGGGTCCATCTCCATGAGAGATACCTATCCAGGAGAGGTACCTTGAATTTCCAACTATATATATAAGGTTATACCCTGGTTGGACGACCGAGGGTCTCTCCTAAGGATTGCAGAGTATGACCAAGGCGCTGAGGTACACGGTTGAGCCAAGGGTGACCGGGGCATATGAAACTACCTTGGCCATTCTTGGTAAGTCTTGGATATGATGCACTCGGCCCGAAGAAAACCCCACTTAGGGTGCAGTCTCGTAACTATAATACATATAGGCAAAAAGGATAAGAGGCTGCGAAAAAAACTGGTTGTTTTTAAGACCGGATGGGAGGAGCTAGTATTTTATGGCCGATGTGCCCTCCTTGAAGGGGAAACCAGGGGGAAGATAAGGGCGGCACCCTCCATTAGGGAGATGATAAGTGTCTAAAGACGGCAATGTCATGGGGCTTTATGTTCGCAAGAACATATAGGCCTGTCATATTGTCGCGTGACGAATATTATACAGAGGCAACAAGCCATGAGAAAAAGTTAAGATGAGATCAATGGGTTTTTACATAAAAGTGTAAAGACGTCCTGCGATTTTATCGCAAGACGGCAATGTCATGGGGCTTTGTTCTCGCAAGAGAACTTAGGCCTATCATATTGTCGCAAAAAATTGAAAAAAAAAAAGGATAAGACAAGATCAATGGGTTCTTACATGCGAATGTAAGGACGTCCTGCGATTTTGTCGCCAAAAATAAAAAGTGGCTAAATAAGACCCTTAACTAGGAAGGCAAAATAAGACCACAAGAGATCATGAGATTATGCAGACATGACCTGCGCCATTTACGCATAGGTTGAGGCAAAATTTACAAATAGATTTTATTCAACATTAATCTGCTCAATCTTTCATATTGCAGATGAATAACAGAGGCAAGTATGGGAATGAATAGAATGATAAAATTATTATTCATCTTTATATGGCAGATTTACGCAGATAGTTAAAAATTAATAATCATGTTGATTAACCATATTGCGAAAAATAATTGTTTTCTAATTTATACAGATAGAAGCAAAAGAAATCTATACATCAAAGAACCTTAGAAGCTGGATAAATTCGCAGCAATATCACAAGAAGAATGGGATAAATGTACAAATATTACAAGAAGATTAAAAAGGAGAAACAAAACTAGTTAGATCCATCATCATCCTCGCCATATTTTTCTCCTTCTTCGTCTTCACCATCATCTTCATTATATCCTTCATCTTCGCCAGATTCTTCAGCTTCACTGACAGAGATAACAAGGTTTGGAGTATTCGCTGGAACTTCTTCTGAGAGGCAAGGATACAAAGAGTGAGAATTGTTATGATCATCACTGACCCTCTTGACGGAGTCATTACGAACACCAACAAGGATATTACTAAAATTCGCAACAGTGATCTTTAATTGGTCTTTCAATCTTCAATATTTTTCATTGGGAGAAGCAAGAGTCTTTGCGAGTTGACCCTTGTCGGCTTCAAGTTCTCCAATTCTTTCAGAATATCTCTTCTCAACTCCTGCGAGTATATAATAACAAGTTGGAAATTTTGCAAAAAAACCTATAAAGACAAGAAATTAATGAGGAATAATAGTTAACAACCTTCTCTTTCAGAAATCATGTCTCTAATTAAGGCCGCTTGTTCAACATGAAGACTAACATCTACACCTAAGTTAGTTCTGGCGTTGTCAAGAATCTTCGCAGCCCAGGCAAATTCATCATCATTATTAATAAGAAGATGGGAACGAATTTGGTTTTCCCTTTCAACAAGAACCTTTTTATCGCAGATAAGTCTATCCCTTTCAATTTGGACTTCAATAAGGGTTTTATGAAAATCCGCTAAAGTTTGAGCTCCTTGTCTAGATATACGATCTTTGTCATCTCAGAGATCACTGTTCTTGGCCCTTAAAGTTTTAATCTCTTCCTTAGAATTGTGGTAAAAGCATTTGAATTTGTTAGCCATGTCTAAACAAGATCTATGGTCAATTTCTAAGAGGCGAAGCTTAGACCCGAGTTCATATATAGAAAGAAAATTAATTCTATCATTGGAAGGATTATTCAAAGAGTTATTGAGAAGCTCTAGAAGAGCATCATCATCTATTGGTTCAGGAAAAGAATGAAGAGTTGAAGCCTCATCAGTGAGACCATAAATGTCTGCGAGAATGGTAAATCAAATAAGAAGGAGTAATGGAAAGTAGAAATATGAAAGAAAAGAGGAAAATTCTCATACCTAAGAGTTGTTTATTGGCACTTTCAAGATTGGATACTTTGAGCAGTTGATGAGAAAGATCATTCTCTAATTGTTTATTCTTCTTGCCAAGATTAGCAGAGGCAGATTCTAATTCTTTATTTTTCTCGCTAAGACTAACAAGTTCAGATTCCATTTGTCCGTCCTTCTCGCGGAGATTATCAAACTCAGATTCTAACTCCTCATTCTTCTTGCGAAGAACAGTGTTATTCTTGTGAAAGGATGCACGCATTTTCTCCAAGTCTGAGGTAATAACAAAAGAAGCTCTTCCAGCCTGCGAGGGAAAACAAAAAATTTTCAAGATAAACATAAATTAAAATCCTGTGAAGAAATGAAATTATACAAATGTGGCGAAGAAATGAGAACATACAAAAATGCTTAGTGAATTTAAGAAGCTGGGAGTCACTGATCTTGAAACTCTTTGAAGAGATTTATTGTCCACTAATATGGAAGCATCGCAGACCTTTGCGAGAGCTTGGCATATGTGTCTAAGAGCATCATTCCCCATACCAAGCATAGTATCAGAAAATATGTTGGAGAGCTGAGACATAGAAGACTCAGGTTGGGAGGATTCCCTCGCGGAAGGGATATCAGCATCAAAATCACCATCATCATCATTATCAGTATCATCATGAGAACTTTCTTCATTAGATTGACATGATGGAGGGGAAGTAGATTGGATTCTTATTTTGTTTGAAAGAGGAATGGTGGATTTCTCTTTGAGAAGAACAGTAGATTTATCCTTGCGAGAAGAACCTTTGATTTTCCCCTTAGTCTTCGCGATCTTCACAGGTTCTATTTCTTCAATAACCTTCAAACACAGATAAAGGTAAGAAATAGAGGCAACAATATATTGTTAAGAATTATAAAGGAATATTTCTTACCTTATCTGTGAGTGATTGGAGAGCTAATAAAGTACTAGGTTTCCCTGACTTCTTGTAACTAGCCTTCAATCTGTTAATCTGGAAATATTGGAGTAGTCAGCGAGCGTATACGTAAGAAGATGAGGAAAATAGAAATAAGTAAAAATTCGGGAATATACCTCCTTATTATTTTCAGGCCAGCAGAACACCCATGGTTAGTAATTTGCGAGACTCGTGGGTAAAGTATGAGAACCAGAAACGTATGGACCTTCTAACAATAAGGGAAGAATATACCATTTGTCATCACTGGAATGACGAGGGGATGTATTGTTTCCTGGATGCCAATCAATGTCCAACATAAGAACTTTGTCTTCAGAAACATCATCCTTCTTTTGTAAGTGGACACCCCAACAAGTGGCATCCCTCCTCATAGGGATTATGTCATAGTTTGCGAAGAAATTATCTACAGTGTACTTTGCAGGAACAATTGGAACATCTTTGAATTTAGGGTTCTTCGCGGTATCAGGGTAGCGAGATTCTTTACCAGCACCGCGAGTAGCATACTCAAGCATTAAGCGAATGCAATCTCCACTCAATTGATATACCGCCCGCGAGAACTTCTCATGAGAGAGTATTTCATAGAATAAAGGAATCTCAAGGTTATAGAGAGGAATAGGAAGATCAGCTTCAAGTTGACCTAACGAGACTATAATTTTCTCGCCATTACACGGATGATCAGAAAATAATTTTACAGAAATCTCAGCCTTAGGGTTTTGATCAGCAATGGTAGATAAAGTAAAACCTATGTTCTGAAGTTCTTTTTGAATTTTCTCAAAGGCTTTCAGATATTTACGACCAGCTGGAGGCATTTTCTTTGTATGGGAATGAAGATTGAAAGAGTAAAAGATCGAAAGAAAAAATTACAACAGTAGCAGATCCGGAATTCACGGAAGAATAGTAAAATTGCAGAGAGAAGAAATAGGAAGTAAAAAGAAGGAAAGAAAAGAATGAAGGAAGTATTTATAGAAGGAAAAGATTCTCGAGAAGATAAATGTATTCAATGCGAAGCAAAAATGTGAACGGTTGAAACGTAGCGGTTGAAAAGGACGTGTCAGGAATTGAATGGGAGAAAAAATACGTGTAAAGAATCTGGCAAAGGATGCAGAAACGTGTCAGAACAGAAGAATGTGAAAAGATGAATAGCTGCGGCATTTTATTTCTTATGATATTTTCTCCTTCGATATTCGCGGAAAAGGCATGAGAAGAGGCAAGATGTAGGACCAGAATATCGTCGTGATATTATTCTTGCGAGATTTACAACACTTCTGCAAATTCGTCTGCGAGTTCTTCAACAACATACTGCGTCGCAGAATGACTCAAAGAGTGACGTAATAGATGACGATGGGAAAAACACGAGAAGAGCATGATGATCCTGCGAGGATTACAACACCTGCGAGAACTGACATTATAACGGTTGCGATAATACCCTAAGTCAGATCCGAAATTAAAGGACAACTTAGCTGTCATCCATTATGTAATTACCCTATATAAAGAGACCTAGTATATTCAGGGAGGGGGATGAATTTTTGAGCGTTAAGAAAAGTTTTGAGGAGAGAGAAAATCCAAGAGAACGGTTGTATTCTTGATTTCTTCCATTTCTTGTAAACATTTATGAGAATCAAATAATAAATTGTTGTTTTTAATATTCAAAATATGTGTTGATTATTGTGAAATCTTGTAAAGGGTGTAGTGTAGGTTTTCCTGCAACTATACTTTGAAACTTCTCTTCCACATGCATGATCTCCTTGGTTCTTCAACATTACTCGAAATCTTCGTCACTTCCAAGTACTCCAATAATTCCAAAGGATATAAGTTCAGCATCATCATTGTTGAAGATCCGTATCCATAACAATGAGAAAACAAAAGCTCTCAATCATCGTTACACAATGTCATAGTATCATTACACATCATCAAAGTTCAATTGTATCACAACTTCGACAACAATACTATAGTGATATGTATCACCCCCCCCCCCCCCCCTAGTTAGTACTCCATCTCACATGGAAACCACTCCCCCTTACATAATGATCCGAAAACCATATGTATTTGTAGTGTGAACTACACATTAATTCTCCCCCTTGTGTCAATAAAATTGGCAAAGGTACGAAAACTAGTGGGATCCTAATGAAATTTCTATAGAGACATTTCATGACCAACAGAAAGCACATATCAACTTTTTAGATGCAATCATATAACCGAAACTAAATGTATTCATCAAGGAGTTTATAAAGATACAAGATAACCCCTATAATATTCCACATCCGCACTCCCCCACAAAGATTTGGCAATTAAGCATAAGTTCCATTAAGAACTCTCCCCCATAAAATGTCATTCCAGAAAGAATAACAAGAGCGACCTTTCTTTCACAAGAAAAGAAGGATTTCTTTGGAAAACAACAAATCACATAAGAATATGAATTTGTATCCAAAATACTCAATTAAATTAACCACAAGAGAACCTATGATTAATTTAATCGGAAATGCTCAACATAAGAAAACTTACGGAGCCGCACATTATATACATAAAAATATGGATCAGGGAAGATCAATACTGCAGAATAAACCAAGGTTCATTCATCACTATTTGCATAATGACATACAATAGACTTAATCTTCGTAAATAATAGTTTTATCCTTTCTTTCATCAACATAATGACATAAAAGGTTTAACTTTTGTTTGTCAAAAGTTCATTCAATCTTTTATCAATACTTGCATATTGACATACGAAGGACTTAACTTTTGACCACGTATGGGACAATCATAGTTCACGGACGCAAACACACATATCCCATAACAAATACTAATATATAAAACCATAAAGATTAATACTGCAAAATCATCTTCCAAATAAACTTTAGAATTTAAATAAATAAATTTAAAAACATTGAAGATGAAAAACGTTTGACATAGCAATGTGTAATCACAAAACGTCTATTCCAAACTCTAGTTATTCTTCTTGAAAACACAAGAATAAAATTTTCATAAGAAGTTTTCCTAGGAAAAATGAAAATAGGATTTAAAATCCCAATAAAACCGATAAAACATGAAAGACTAATCATCATCATCATCATCGGAGATCATAAGAATGGCTTGAATCTTATCCATGTCTTCCTTAATTTCTGAGAACATAGTAGCAATCACAAGTAATTGTTCTTGGACACACTTTACCTTGGCATTAATCCTATCAACACCTTTAAGAATTTGGTGAAGAAGATTGATAGAGGAAGTATCACATGAGCCATCAAGAGCCATCAAGGTTGTCACATCTTTGTCTCTTACAAGCATTCTCCTTTATACGTTTGAAAGTACATGGACGAACAACCTTGGGAGTTCCAATGGAGTTGCCAATCGGGGAAATGGAGAAGGTGCAACAAATTTTCTCAATCAAGCATGGATAGCCTAACTTCTTGTTGGGAGAAGTCATAGAAAAAATTTGATAAATGATAAACACACAAATGTCAAGACTTTGAGTTCCCGTCTCAAGGAAATAAACCAGCTCCGCAAACTCACGACTCTAACGAGAATTCTCAATCGTGGAGGGACAAAGATTTGATATACCAAGTTTTCCAAAAGACATCAAAAGAAGACTAAGATTATTGGTAGGAAATTTTCCCATATTCCAATCAACACTCTTACCACAGAGACCAATAAAAATGGATTCATAAGAATATCTTTCATTATTAGGTCTTGGTAGGCAAAAATTTCCTAAGGGGATTTTAGTAATCCTTGAAATCAACTTTTTATTCACATGAATCCTTTGTCTATTTATCATGGTCTTGAATTCCATGTCATTACAATTAACATCATAGATGTTAGCATAGAAGATTCTAGTAAGAGTGTCAAAACCTTCTCCTAGACCATCAAAGATGTTACCAAGGTTGAATTTTTCAAAACAAATCAAATCCTCTTTATGTATAATATTAAAATCCAACTTCTTTTCAAGAATAAACCATTTAGAAGAAATTATTTCAAAAACATTCTCACAAGAATCATTAATGGAGCAAAAATATGAACCCTAGAAAAGTTCACATACGCGGACGAGAAGAAGGAAGGAATAAGAAGAAGGTACTCGTACCACTTCTTTTATATACCCAAAAATGGGCTTGGACCCATTTCTAAACCGCTACCTATAAGAGGAATGTAGGATTTCTTGGGTGTTTCAAACACAAAGGTTATGCAACTAGCCAAGGCACACAAACATGTAAAATGACGGTGTAGTAAGAAAAATGAAAAAATTAACCCAGGTACAAACAAATCAAACCGTTTCTTTCCCCATTTTAAGATATATACAAATGGGGTAACGCCAACAAGTTACCAAGTGGAGATATGTGCAGAGAGATCCTCATGCATTACTTCTGGTTGATATTTGTGAGAAGTACCAATGATATAATCATAGTAATGATGATAATCAAGGTTAACAGAGCTTCCTAGCTTTCTTTTTATATGATCAGAAAGAAGATTTTCCCGATGTCTTACACCTATGTCAACATGAGAACCTGTTTTATTAGACTTACCAGTGTTGACAATATGTATAGTTCGTATATCATGATTGCATGATTTTACATGTACCGAAATTTTATCGGATAGATTCTTATTCTTAACCGGGTTAAGTTTTTCTAAGAATCTAAAAACGTTTTCAAATGATCTAAATAGATCTTTGTCAATTGATCCATCACGATAGTATTCCTCAAAGAGATTAAGAGTTAATCTAGTGGGATTCCAAATCTTTGAGCGTAAATAACGTTTTTTCAATCTTATTTTCTTTTTAGTTTTTCCTTTATATTGTTTTTGATCATCTAAGTTTTCCAAAGTCATAGATGAGGCGGGATTATCACAAGAGACTAGAGGTCTAATAAATAATTCACGAACAATATTTACGGAATTTTGGCATGCGTTACAGATGCCAAGAGCGAGTTTCCTAATGGAGTTTCCCATAGAGACACACCTTTAGGAAACAGTCAAACACAAACTTATTAGGTTTATAATGTTTGCCTGCTCTGATACCAATTGAAAAAGTAGGGGTACAACAACCTCACCCAATAATTCGCTTAGCAATCTGTATGGACTAACTCCAATATACTTTTAAGAGAATCAACTAGACAGTCATACTCAATCTTAATAAAAAGTATATCAATGAGATATTTCTCAATTCAATACTTACTCAAGCAAATAAAAATCTGCGATTCTAATTGAATATAAGAGAAATTAACTTGAACGGTACCAAAGACCAATTTTCAAGCCATCAATTAATTGCAATCAACAACCAAAGGTTGGGTTTACCAACAGATCGATTTAATGCACAACCTGTGATATTTCAATTATATAACAAAATATAATGCGGAAAAAAAATAACACAGACACCAAAAGTTTTGTTAACGAGGAAACCGCAAATGCAGAAAAATACCGGGACCTAGTCCAGATTGAACACACGCTGTAATAAGCCGCAACAGATACTAGCCTACTACAAACTAACTTCGATCCAAACTGTATTTGAACCCTAATCAATCTCACACTGATCCAAGGTATAGTTGCGCTCCTTACGTCTCTGATCCTAGCATGATACTACGCACTTGATTCCCTTAGCTGATATCACCCACAACTAAGAGTTTCTACGACCCAAAGTTAAATACTTTAATAAACAAATCTGTATCACACAGAGAAGTCTACAAGAATAGATAAATATCTCTCCCACATAAATACCTACAAGTTTTGTTCCGTCTTTTGATAAATCAAGGTGAACATGAACCAATCGATAACCCGAACTTATATTCCCGAAGAACAACCTAGAATTATCAATCACCTCACAATAATCTTAATCGACTAGCGAAATAAGATATTGCGGAATCACAAACGATGAGACGAAGATGTTTGTGACTACTTTTCCATCTTGCCTATCGGAAAAATTAATCTCAATCCAATCTTACGATTATACTCAAATACGATAGAAAGAGCAAAATCAGATCACGCAACTACAAAGAAAATAGTTGAGTCTGGCTTCACAATCCCAATGAAGTCTTTAAGTCATTAATCTACAGGGTCTTGGTAGAAACCTAAGGTTAAAGGAGAATCGACTCTAGCTTATACAGTTAGTATCACACAGGAGGTGTGGGGATTAGGTTTCCCGGTTGCTAGAGTTCTCCTTTATATAGTCTCCAAATTAGGGTTTGCAATCTAAGTTACCTTGGTAACAAATCATTCAATATTCACTGTTAGATGAAAACCTAATTAGATTCAAGCTAATATCTTTCAACCATTAGATCGAACTTAGCTTGTTATACACAAATGAAATTCATGTTCATTTAGGTTTGTGTAACCGTACTTAAATGTGTACACCTAGTTGGTTCAATAGTAGTTAACCAAATGGTTAGCCATATGAGCAATTTCATATCAACCTTATTCATCTTCACCATAACTATTTCAAATTACTCAAAAGAACTAGTGAGAGAGTTGTTCAATTGCTTAGATCTCATAGAAGTATGCAAGACACAATCGAAGCAAAAACGATTTTGATTCACTCGAATCAATTCATGAACTTTATAGCCACGGTTTGCAAATATGCATTCCTTAGTTTATATATTTTTAAGTTCACGAATCAACTTTTTTAAGAAAATAACCCACTCAAGTACGCATACCGGTACGCATACTTAACTATCCGGTTTGAGTTTGTTTTCAGTTCACAAACTCCATCAGAAATTCACGGGACGTGAACTTCTGGCAGTACGCGTACTTAGCTTCTAGACATCCTGAACTAGTAAAGTACGCATACTTTAGTTCAAGGATTTTGGACTTACACAAGTATGAATTCACATACAATGTTTATATCCATTCAAGGTTATATATTATAATCTTGTAGGATCAGAATATCGCCACAACAATACTCATGCAAGATTTATAGCGACAGTTCTGCGAGCTCTTCAATAACACATTGCGAGTGTCAAAGAATGATTGAAAAAATGACGTAGCGGATGACGATAACAGAAACATGAGAAAAGTGTGATGATGCCGCGAGGATCACAAACACCTGCGAGAATTAAGATTAACAGCTACTGCGAGAGTATCGCGAGTCAGATCCAAAAATAAAGGAAATCTTAGCTGTCATCCACTATGTAACTACCTTATATAAAGAGAATCAATAGATTCAGAGGGTGGAGATCAATTTTGGAGTGAGGAGAGAGAATTTTTTTTGTGAGCGGTTGTATTCTTGATTTCTTCTATTTCTTGCAACATTTCTGAGAATTAATCAATAAAGTATTATTCTTAATCTTCAAATATGTGTTGATAATTTTGGATTCTGGTAAGGGGTGTAGTGTAGGTTTTCCTGCAACTACATTTTGGTGCCCGAAACAGGGATGAATTGATGATTATTTGAAGAAAAAGATAAAAATTGACATTGTGATTTGAAGGAATTTGGAACAATTAGTGAAAGATCTTACGCAATATCCAACAGTTTACTAAGATTAATGGCTAGAAGAAGAAGAAATACATCAGAACCACCAACAACCGTAAGGAGGAGTAAAAGACTTGCAGGAGGAGAAACAAATGAAATAGGAGAATCTTCAAGAATAAGAACAAGAAGAAATAGAACAAGGGATAATGGAGAAAATCAGGTTCGACAGCCAGATCAGCAAACACCAATGCAAGATAGAGTTGTGGATTATGATAGAGTAAGCATGCATACTTGGCAATCATGTTCAATAGAAGAACCAGAAAATCGACAATTAAGAGATGAAAGACGAGAGGGAAGAAACCAAGAAGTAAATGGAGGATTAATACATGGAGATGATGAAAATGAAACAGTAGAGGTTTTAAGACAAAGAATACAAGAGGAAAGGAGATTAGAGGCGCAAAAACGTGCAAATTTGGCAAGGAAAAACCATGAATTGAGAATGGAAAACATGAGGTTACAAAATAGAAGATCAAGAAGCACAACGAGATCAAGTTCGAGAACAATCAGAAGTGAGATAATAAGAATATCACCTATAACAAATATTGAAGAAGAAAATCATGATCCAAATGGAGGACGTCACGAAAGGAGAGAAATAAGGGAAGATCGTTACATACCACAAGGTGAAATTCAACAAAATGAACAAAACAATAGAAGGCAGGAGAATGAACAGCGTCAGGCACGAAATAACCAAGATGGCGAAGAAGATCAAGAGGAAGGAAGGAGGATATTGCATGGAAGAGAAACTCTAAGAAATCAACAGATAATTGAAATAGAAATCGAGAGACATTATGCTGAACAAGCACGCTTAGCTTGCGAAAGGGAAAGATTGAGAGTAGAGGAAGAAGAGCAAGAATTCCAAGAGGAAATTCGCCAGAATAATTATGATAATCGAGAAAGAAGATGTGAACAGAACCGCAATAATGGTAATATTAACGAAGAATACGATAGGGTGCAAAGAAGAGCAGAAGAAAATCGCAGAAGAGAAAATGAGAGATATAATGGTGTGCGTATTCGCGAAAGAAATGTAAGAGAAGATAGCGGAGAAAGACAAGAAGAAAATAATGGAGACGGAAATCAAAATCTCGCAACACAAAATAGGCAAGAACGCATGAGAAGGGAATCTTCACTAAAAAGACCAATGGAGCAAAATTCAATTGGGAATGAACAAGTTTTAAGAGAAATAACAGAAATGAGGGGAATGTTAAATGATATAAGAGAAGGAGGCAGAAGACAACTTGATGAGGCGATTGAAGAAGCTGCAAAAACTCCATTCACTCAAGCAGTAAAATTAGGAGGAATACCCCCAAAGTGCAACTTTCCAGCATTAACTAGTATTTTTGATGGATCTACATGTGTCATTCAACACATCAAAGCTTATGTGAGATGTATGCTACAGTGGGAAAATCATGATGCTCTGTTGTGCAAATATTTCTCATCAAGCTTAACTGGCGAGGCGCTAAAATGGTTTGAGGGTTTACCCAAGAATACTATAACTTCTTTCATTCATCTACAAACAACATTTTTGGGGGCATATATAAGTAACAATTCTGCGCATACATGAATTGAAGATATGTTTGGGTTAAAACAAAGGGTTGGAGAGAGTCTGAAGCACTTAACATTAAGGTGGAAAACAATGTGCAGTGAAATGGCTGGTAGAGTGGATGAGATATACCTCATGTTATCTTTCATTAATGCTATGTTTACAACCAATCTACTATATGTTCAAGTTTTCAGAGTCAAAAATACCATCACAATGACTGAGCTGCGAGAACTACAAGAAGAATACATTGCTTTGGGGGAGAAACAAAATGATATGGAATTATATCCAGTCGCAAACACCAGCTCAATAGCGGCAAATGGAAGTTTACTTCCTAAAATGATTAATAATGTGGCGAGCACCTCGCAGAAACAACAAGAGAAAGTGGTGATTGATAACCGACAGAAGTTAGTATCCATGGGAAGTCGAGATCAAGAGGAGTATGAAATGGAAAGGAATTATTACAATCGCGATGAAAATAATAAAATTCAAAGACTTGATCAGCCGCAAGAGACTTATGGCGGTCAGAGTCAAAATAATTTTAGAGGGCAAGGGAGTCAGAAGATAATATGAGAATAAATTAATATGCCACCTCTAAATGCTAGTGTAGAAAAAAATTGGGAGGCTATCATTTTCATGGAAAATATACCATCACCCTGGAATATGGGAAAAGCGCCACATCCAAATAATCGAAATCAAGAATTTTGTCCTTACCATCATTTTCATGGTCGCTCAATAAACGATTGTAGGAATGTAAAAAGAATAATTTTGAGGATGATTGATCAGGGAAAGTTAAATCATTTTATAATAGGACATCCGCAATCTCAATAGTTACCACCAGCACCAGATATTCGCAGTGTGAATATTGTAAAAGGAGCAGAAACATTTGTGATAGAGGTTGGATCCAAGGCGAAGAATTTGTTCTGTAATTCCATCATACATTCATACAAGACTATTGAGGATTTCCACGATAACGTTCTAAGCAGAGTCTTCGCGAGAGACGTGAATGGAAGAGAGATAATGAATATTGCGAGAGTCTCGTCATTAGAGGAATGGCAAAAGAAAACTATTTCTTTCACTGCACAAGATGTACCAGAGCCTGGCGAGATGCATGACAACCCACTGGTAGTAAGATTAGAAATAAATCCAAAACAAATAGAAGAAGAAGATGAGGAAAATGATGATGGTGAAACTAAAGATTCTTGGGCCATTAACAGAGTTCTAATAGATACTGGAAGTTCAATTGATATCTTATTTTATCATACTTACAAAACCATGTGTGGAAGAGACGAGGATCTGATAACCGTCAACCTATAAGATCTATGGTTTTAATGGTAATGCCAACAAGCCCAAAAGAGAAATTACTATGCGAATTCTGTTAAAGAGGCTATCTTCCAAAGTTCAATTTTGTGTGGTTGACATAGAATCACCATATAATTCCTTAATTGGCAGGCCATGGTTACATGGAATTTTAGGTGTAGCGTCAACTTATCACCAACGCATTAAGTTTCCACATCCCAGCGGTGTTGGAGTTATAAAGGGAGATTGGATTGAGGGAAGGAAGTGTTATGAAATTGACATAGAATCTTGCGAGGAAAGAGCTGCGAGGAATAGAAATTGGAAGCATAACATCAAGCAGAGGCAAAGAAGTGACAAATTAATGGTTGATACAATAGAACGGCGAGAAGATGGAATATTGCAAAGTCAACACACACTAAAGGCAATTGATGGCGAGCACCTCGCAGATGGGGAGAAAATAACAAAACGCAACAAAAGGGCAGAAGCAGAAAGTAGTAAGTAGAAAGGTAAAATAATGAAATTTAAGAAATTTATGAATGATTTGTTGAAGAAAATGTTTCAAAAGAATATTTCGTTTGAATGAAAAAGATGAAATTTAAAAATCATACAAGAGTTGAAATGAAAATAAACAGAAGATAAAAAAAGAAGAAATTTCATCAGAGTTGCAATACTCGTAAGAGAAATATAAGAACGAAACAAACCTTTATGGCGTACACCCTAGTTTGCGAATAAAATTTCGTAAGAGGAAAATGTAAGACCTAAAGTACGTAATATAAGGGGGTATCTCTTTGCATGGCTGAGGGATAAGGTTATACCGCTGCTGGAACCTGAGTCATGGAGATTGGGGTTATTGAAAACCCATCCAGGAGAGGTACCTTGGATTTCCAACTATATAAGGTTATACCTTGGTTGGACGACCAAGGGTCTCTCCTAAGGAGTGCAGGGTATGATCAAGGTGCCGAGGTACACGGTTGAGCCAAGAGTGCCCAGGGCGTACGAAACTACCCTGGCCATTATTGGAAAGTCTTGGATATGATGCACTCGGCCTGAAGAAAACCCCACTTAGGGTGCAGTCTTGTAACTATAATCCATATAGGCATAAAGGACAAGAGGCTGCGAAAACAGCTGGTTGTTGTTAAGACCGGATGGGAGGAGCTAGTCTTGTATGGCCGATATGCCCTCCTTGAAGGGTCAACCAGGGGGGAGATAAGGGCGGCACCCTCCATTAGGGAGCTGATAAGTGTCTAAAGACGGAAATATCATGGGGCTTTATGATCGCAAGAACATTTAGGCCTGTCATATTGTCGCGTGACAAATATTATACAGAGGCAAAAAGCCATGAGAAAAAGTTAAGATGAGATCAATGGGATTTTACATGAAAGTGTAAAGACGTCCTGCGATTTCATCGCAAGACGGCAATGTCATAAGGCTTTGTTCTTGCAATGGAGCTTAGACTTGTCATATTATCGCAGAGAAATTTTCAAAATGCGGATAAGTCAAGATCAATGTGTCAATACATGCAAGTGTAAAGACGTCCTGCGATTTTGTCGCAGGAAAAAAAAAGTGGCTAAATAAGACCTTTAACTAGGAAGGCAAAATAAGACCACAAGAGATCATAATTTTATACAGACATGACCTGCGATATTTACGCAGAAGTTAAGGCAAAGTTTACAAATAGATTTTATTCAACATTAATCTTCTCAATCTTTCATATTGCGGATGAATAACAGAGGCAAGTATGAGAATGAATAGAATGATAAGATTATTATTCATCTTTATATGGAAGATTTACGCAGATGGATAAAAATCAATCATCATGTTGATTAACCATATTACAAAAAAGAATTATTTTATAATTTATACAGATAGAAGCAAAAGAAATTTATACATCAAGGAACCTTGCAGTAATATCACAAGAAGAAGGAGATAAATGTACAAATATTACAAGGAGATTAAAAATAGGAAACAAAACTAGTTAGATCCATCATCATCCTCGCCATATTTTTCTTCTTCTTTGTCTTCACCGTCATCTTCGCTGAATCCTTTATCTCCACTAGATTCTTCAGCTTCACTGTCAGAGATAACAAGATTTGGAGTATTCTTTGGAACTTCTTCCACGAGGAAAGGATACAAAGAGTGAGGAATGTTATGATCATCGCAGACCTTCTTGGCAGAATCATTGCGAACACCAACAAGGAGATTACTGAAATTGGTAGCAGTAATCTTTAATTGGGTCTTCAATTTTGAATATTTTTCATTGCGAGCAACAAGAATCTTTGTGAGTTGATTCTTATCAGCTTCAATTTCTCCAATTCTTTCAGAGTATCTCTTCTCATATCCTGCGAGTATATAATAACAAGTTGGAAATTTTGCAAAAAAATATAAAAGACAAGAAATTAAAAAGGAAGAACAATTAACAACCTTCTCTTTCAGAAATCATGTCTTTAATTAAGGCCGCTTGCTCAACATGAAGGCTAACATCTACACCTAAGTTAGATCTATCATTGTCAAGAATCTTTACAGCCCAGGAAAATTCGTCATCATTATCAATAAGAAGACGGGAACGAATTTGGTTTTTTCTTTCAACAAGATCCTCTCTCTCGCGGATAAGTTTATCTCTTTAAATTTGGACTTCAAGAAGGGTTTTATGAAAATCCGCTAAAGTTTGAGCTCCTTGCCTAGAGATGCGATCTTTTTCATCTATAAGATCACTTTTTTGGGCTCTTAGAATCTTGATTTCTTCTTTAGAGTTAAGATATTGATGCTTGGATGTATTATCCGCTCTCAAACTAGATTTGTGATCAATTGATAAAAGATAAAATTTGGATCTAAGATCATCTACAGAAAGGGATTTAATCTGTTCATTTGAATAGTTGTTTAAGGATTCATTAAGGCGATTGAGAAGAGTATCATCGTCTATTGGATTTGGAAAAGAACGAAGGAATATAGCTTCTTCAGAAAGACTGTAAACATCTGCGAAAAAGAAAAATAAGAAAAAATGCAAAGGAATACAAGGTTAAAGAAAAAGGGAAAGATTTCTTACCATAAAGTTGATCTTTCGCAGCTTGGAGGCTTGCGACCTTATCTCGCGAGGAAGAAAGTTCAGTTTCCAACCTCTTGTTCTTTTCTTGAAGGTCAGCAGACCCATATTCCAATTTCCCACGAAGACTAGCGGACTCAGATTCCAACTTCACATTCTTCTTGCGAAGAACAGTATTCTTCTTATGAAAAGATGCGCGCCTTTTCTCCAAGTCTGAGGCAACAGCAAAGGAATCTCTTCCAGTCTACGAGGGAACAATGTAAATTAAAAATTGGCGAGGAAATGAATACATAAATGTGGTTAAGAAATGAAAACATACCAGAATACCAAGATAATTTAAGAGACTGGGAGTTATTGATCTTGAGATTCCTTGGAGAGAATCATTATAAACCAATATGAGAGCATTGCAGATCTTGGCAAGAGCCTGGGATACCCCGTTAAGAGTTTCATTTCCATAATCATTTGCGATACCATGTGTAATATCTTCAAAAATGTTAGATAGCTGGGTCATGGAGGATTCAGATTGGGAGGATTCCATGGCGGAAGGGATATCAGCATCAAAATCATCATCATTATCAGTATCATCATGAGAATTTCTTCATTAGACCAGGGTGATGAAGGGGAAGTAGTTTGGATATTTCTTTTCTTTAAGAGAGGACCAGTGGGTTTTTCCTTGCGAGGAGCACCATATTTCTCCTTGCGAGAAGAATCTTTGTTTTCCCCTTTGGTCCTCTCAACCACAACAGGTTCTCTTTCTTCAATAACCTGCGAACACAGATAAACATAAGAAATAGAGGCAACAATATATTGTTAAGAATCATAAAGAAATATTTCTTACTTCATCTGTGAGAGATTTAAGGGCTAAAAAGGTGCTGGGCTTCCCAAATTTCTGGTAGTTAATTTTCAGCCTGTTAATCTGAAAAAAATTGGAGTAGTCAGCGAGAGTATGAAAACATGAGGAAGATAATAATGATAATTATGCAAAAAATTTGAGGGAACATACCTCTTTATTCCTTTCAGTCCAGTTGAAAGCCCACGGCTGATATTCTGCGAGATTTGCAGGCAATGCATGAGGACGAGAGATGAAGGGACCCTCTAAACATAATGGAAAAATGAACCATTTGTCATCACTGGAGTGGAGAGGGCCTTGATTATTACCCGTATGCCAATCGATATCTAACATAAGAACTTTATCTTCAGCGATGTCATCCTTCTTCTGTAAGCGGACACCCCAACAAGTGTTGTCCTTCTTCATAGGAATTATATCGTAATTTGCGAAGAAGCTCTCCATAGTATACTTCGCGGGGATAATTGGAGTATCCTTGAATTTAGGATTCTTCGCAGTATCAGGGTAGATAGATTCTTTACCAGCACCGCAAGTAGCATACTCAATCATTAAGCGAATGCAATCTCCACTCAACTGATATATCGCCCGCGAGAACTTCGCATGAGAGAGTATCTCATAGAATAAAGGAAGTTCAGGGTCATAGAGAGGAATGGGAAGACCAGATTCAAGTTGACCTAACGAGACTATGATCTTCTCATGGTTACATGGAAGATCATAAAATAATGGAACTGAAAGTTCAGACTTAGGGTTTTGATTGGGAATGGTGGATAAAGTAAAACCTTTGTCTTTAAGTTCTTTTTGAATCTTCTCGAAAGCAATCACATATTTGCGACCGGATGCAACCATTTTTAGTATGGGAATGAAGATTGAAAGAGTAAAAGATCGAAAGAAAAATTGTAACAGTAGCAGATCCGGAATTTACGGAAGAACAGTGAATTTGCATAGAAATTACGGAGAGAAGGAAGAAAGAAGTAAAAATAAGAAAAGAGAAGAGTGAAGAAGATATATAGAAGGTAAAAAATCTCAAGAATATAAGTGCAATTAATACAAGGAAGAGACGTGAACGGTTGGAACGCAGCGGTTGAAAGGGACGTGTCAGAAGTTGAATGGATAAAAATATACGTGTAACAAACCTAGCGAGGAAAATATATATGTCAAAAGAACATGAAAAATAGACAGCTGCGCCATTTTAAAAGGTTTTGATTTCTCATGGTCTTTTCCCTTTCGCAGAAAAGGCATGAGAAGAGGCAAGATGTAGGATCAGAATATCGCCACAACAATACTCCTACAAGATTTACAGCGACAGTTCTGCGAGCTCTTCAACAACACACTGCTATGGGAATGAAGATTGAAAGAGTAAAAGATCGAAAGAAAAATTGTAACAGTAGCAGATCCGGAATTTACAGAAGAACGGTGAATTTGCAAAGAAATTACGGAGAGAAGGAAGAAAGAAGTAAAAAGAAGAAAATAGAAGAGTGGAGAAGATATATATAGAAGGTAAAAAATCTCGAGAAGATAAGTGCAATTAATACAAGGAAGATACATGAACGGTTGGAATGCAACGGTTGAAAGGGACGTGTCAGAAGTTGAATGGATAAAAAGATACGTGTAACAAACCTGGCGAGGAAAAGATATATGTCAAAAGAACATGAAAAATAGACAACTACGACATTTCAAAAGGTTTTGATTTCTCATGGTATTTTCCCTTTCGCAAAAAAGACATGAGAAGAGGCAAGATGTAGGATCAGAATATCGCCACAACAATACTCCTGCAATATTTACAGCGACAGTTTTGCGAGCTCTTCAACAACACACTGCGAGTATCACAGAATGATTGAAAGAATGACGTAACGGATGACGATAATAGAAACATGATAAAAGTGTGATGATGCCGCGAGGATCACAAACACCTACGAGAATTAACATTAACAGCTACTACGAGAGTATCGCGAGTCAGATCCGAAAATAAAGGACAGATTAGCTGTCATCCACTATGTAACTACCCTATATAAAGAGAATCAATTGATTCAGAGGGGGAGAGATCAATTTTGGAGTGAGGAGAGAGTTTTGAGGAGAGAGAAAATTCTTGTGAGCGGTTGTATTCTTGATTTCTTCCATTTCTTGTAACATTTCTGAGAATTAATTAATAACGTATTATTCTTAATCTTCAAATATGTGTTGATAATTGTGGATTCTGGTAAGGGGTGTAGTGTAGGTTTTCCCGCAACTACAAATCTCTCATTTCAATCATTGAAACATTCTTAGAGGATGTTAAATAGAGGTTATTCACACACTATTCTTTATCAAAGCAATTTTCAAGATATTGAAATAATCAACATGACTTTCTTCACTTGTAAAGATGAACTTGGCCAAAGCCAAAGCTTACCAACACATATTTCGAGAAATAGATAAGCGAGATAAACTCGGCTCGAAATAGCAAATATGTATAATTGAAGTCTATATAGCAATACAACTTTTGTCTCAAGATAGGAGATAGAGTAGTTACACTTTTGAGTGATAGATAAGTTCAAGTCTCCATATACCTTTTAGTCGATGAAGTTCCACTAGTTCTTTGAGTAGTTCTTCGTCTTTGTATGATGAACACCGTAGAGACTAGAGATCAACTATACTTTTTATCCTAATCCGAGACTTAGCTATAAGTAGACTAGAAATCAAGACTTATAATTTTGGCAACTAAGATTGACACACAAGCTTGAGATAGCAATGCTTGCGAGTTCGACCGAGCAGTGCTCTAACACTTTTGACCAAATAACATTGCTGAAATTTTATCTGAGCTTCCTGACAACCTTTGCATGTCACACTTGACAAAATTGATCTCATTTTCTTTTAGAGATAGGGTTCTGGTGAATTCATCATTAAGACAGTCAATCTCAAAAGTTTTCACCTGTAGTGATGATTCAAGTTTATTCAACAATTCTTTTAGTTGAATATTTTCCTTGTGAATTTCTTCATACTTATCCAGAAATTCTAGGATCTCAGTGTCAGACTCGCATCCAGAACTGAAATTTGAGTTACATGGAACTTATGCCGAGAGGCCTAAAACTTCCATACACACTTTATCAGTATGTAAGATGTTGAGACGCTGAGATATTTTTTCTTGACCTGAATCATCAGAATCAATAGAGAGAGAAGATGATCTCTCGGATATTTTACTTTTCTTCACCATATCCTTGATCTTTTGTGTAATCAGTGAAAGAGGATCAACTGGATTATAACAACATTCATCATCCCATGACAAGTTAGAAACTTTACTTGTAATGGTCACAGCATTGAGCGTAGAGGTTCTGACTATATTCCGATTAAGATCAAGTGATTTAATCTTTCCAACGAGAGTACTTATGAAAAATGTATCAAGGTTATTTCCTTCGACGATGGAATGCTTCTTAGAATCGTATCTGGATGGCAGCGATCTGAGAATTTTCATAATAATATCCTTTTCAGGAATAGTCTTACCCAATGCAAAAGATACATTAACAATTCCAGACACTTTGTGATTAAACCCATCAAATGAATCTTCATCTGCCATACGAAGGTTTTCCCAATCGGAATTTAGGTTTGCATGTATCTTCTTACCAAAATTTTGGCACTCGTCGCAGATTAATGCCATATGCTTTGCATCTTCAATCATGTGCGTCCAAAAATACCCCATAGTCTTGGCTCTGGCCAACAGACTTCGGCTCAAGCTATGATTACTTGCGGAACCATAGTACAACTCATTCATAATTGAGTGTCCCTCTTTTTTTCTCAAACATCTTAAGAGTGGTCCCAGATAGGACTTTCTATACAGGATACCGTCTCGTAATTCATATGTCGATGCCTTACTTTTAATTTTATTGATCTCGGGTCGTCCCTTTGGTAGTTCTCATGTCTCCAAGTATTGATGGATGGGCTTGCGCCAATCACCAGTCTCATATTTATCGATCGTGGTTACAACCACATACGCCTTTGTGTATATTATGTCTGGCATGGATGGCATCAGGACCCTCATGACTAGGATGCCTTCAATACTCGGGTCTGTCAACATTGAGGCGATATAGGCCAAAGCGTCAGAGTGTTGATTGTATTTTCTACAAATGTGTCCAAAATTTGATGTTGGGGATCTGTTGATGTAAAATTGGGCGACCTCCCAATACTTATGCAATACCAGATCATGGATAGCGTACTTCCTGCTAATCTGCCGAATCACCAGCTGAGAATCGCTAGTTAATCTTACATCATGGATTCCTAGTTCCACAATTATTCGTAAAGCATGTATCACCGCTTCGTATTCAGTGATATTGTTTGTCGCCTTGAACTCAAGTATAAATGAGTGGACCATCTTTTTCCCTTTTGGTATAGTGAAAACCGACCCTAATCCCGATCCGTCCTTATTGGACGACCCATCTACAAACCTTTCCCATCATGTCGGGCTACATGTTTCGAGAAGATCAGATGGATGCTCCCGATATTCTTCCATACCCGGGATATCCTCAACTTCATCCTCATCCTCTAATGGAAAATTTGCTAGGAAATCATCTACCGCCTGTGCTTTGACCGCTGTTCTTATTTCGTAAAAGATATTGAATTGTTTTATTTGTCTCCCCATTTATATATTCGTCCCGTCCTTGCAGCGTTGTCCAATACTTACTCAATCGAGGATTTTGTTAACACCCTAATCCGATGGGTCTGGAAATAAGTTCGTAATTTTTGTGTGGCAAACACCAATGATAGAATTAACTATTCAATCCAGGTGTAGTTCTTCTCTTGGGATTCATGGTTTAACTGATAAAGTAGATCGATTTTTCTTTATTCCCCTCGTTCTTGACCAGTACCGCACTAATGGCACAATTTGTCGCCCCAATATACAAAATAAGTACTTCCTCGGGTCTTTGCAACATGGGTAAACTCGCGAGATGTTGTTTAATTTTCTGAAAGGCCTCCTCGCATTCCTTGCTCCATTTAAATTTCTCGCCTTTTCTCAAGGTTCCAAAGAAGGCTTTGCATTTGTCCGACGATCTTGAAATGAATCGTCCCAATTCTTCCAAGCTTCCATTCAACTTTTGTACGTATTTTACTGTCACTGGAGAGGGTATCTCAAAAATAGCTTTGATTTTGTCAGGTTCGACCTCTATCCCCTTATCGGTTATTATATATCCTAGAAATTTGCTCGATGTTACCCAAAAGGTACACTTGGCCGGGTTCACTTTCATCTCGTATTTTTTTTTTCATAGTTTGAAAAATCTCCCAGAGATCTCCGATATTATTAGTGTCCAGCCTGCTTTTCACTAACATGTCGTCGACATATACCTCGATGGTGTTATGGATCTTGTCCTCGAACATGTCTTTAACTAATCTTTGATAGGTAGCCCATGTACTTTTAAGTCTGAATGGTATTTTAGTGTATCAATACAACCATCTTGGCGTGAAGAATGACGTGTTCTCCTGGTCTTCGGGGGCCAACAGAATCTGGTTATACCCCGAGTATCTATCCACTAGTGTTATCGCCTTGTGACCAGCTGTTGTTTCGACAAGTTGATCGATATTTGGCAGAGGAAAGTTATCTTTCTGGCAAGCCTTGTTTAAATCGTTGAAGTCGATGTAGATCATCACCCCTCCGTTCCTTGTACTAAGCTTTTCGAATGATTCCCGATGCCTATAGCTTCTCTAATTCAACTTCCACCGCTGCTTGTAATTCAGGTATAATTATTCGCATCTTCTGGCAGACCGGCCTAAACTTAGGATCTATTCTAGGGTGATGACATCATAATTCTGGGTCTATCCCCTCTATATCTTGCATTTTCCAGGCGAAGGCATCCGTATGTTCTCATAACAGAGCTATCAGCCGGGTTGCCTGTTCTTCCGATAACCGTGACCCGATCCTTACTATTTTCGGTTCTGCCTCGGTTTTTAAGTTAACCTCCCGAGTAGACACCAGAGCCGAGAAATTTGGTTTCGGCTCCGCCTCCTGTGATTACTATAAGATATCTTTTTTGCCTTCTTCATAGGTCATAACTACTTGGGAAATTACCTTTTCTAATTCGTGCTCGGCCCTGAATTTCTTCGCTTTATTCTTTTCTCGGCGTAATCTAGTTCGTCTGTCTTTATTTTGTTGAATATCGACCTGCGTGCATTGTCTTGCCACTTTGGGGTCTCCCAGTACTTCTACTACTCCTCTGTATATAGGAAATATCAATCTTTGGTGGTAGGCCGACGCAACTCCTTTGATACCAGCGATCCAAGGTTTCCCGATAATTGCCTCGTAAGGCGACACGACATCAACAACACAAAATGTGGTAAGTGTATCCAGATATCCTTACCCATCCGATACCCTAAGAGTGACTTCCCCTTTTGGTATGGGGTCCCGTTAAAACTGTAGATCCGGTAGGTAAACGGGATTAGAATATCGTCAGATAGCTTCATCCTTTTAAATGTGCCATAGAAAAGGACTTCAACAGAGCTTCCATTGTCCACTAGTATCCTCTTAACTCCCCATTCCTAGATAAGTAAGGTAATAACCAGTGGATCTCCATGCGCTTGGCAGTTCATCGTGACATCCTTAGCAGAGAAGGTGATCATTTGCATCATCCAGGCCTCCATAGGTAAAGTCTTGTGAATTCTTGATGTGATGCTCGTCCCTATATCAAACCCTTGGGGTTGCCGAATGTGAGATGGTGTTGCATACAAATTGAGTCCCCCGATCAATCCTGAATTGATGTACCGGTGCATCTGGCTTCTCGAGAGCTAGTGTTGTCTGCCTAACAAATTGTCTTAAGTACCCATACCGAATCAGATGTTGGACAATGTCTTTTACCTCCCGAAAGTTACTAGTTGAGTGTCCTCGATACTGGTGATAATGACAAAATTTGAGATGGTTCTTTGTCTCGTCAAACTGTACTCCTATGGTATTTGGGTATCTAATGTCGTTTCTTTTTTCCACTTCCTTAAAAATTTATTCTAGTGATGCGTTCAGAGGTATGTAGGTCTTGGGTTCATGGAGGGGCTTATTCCCATTCTAGACCCATTCCTTCCTCTTAAAAGCTTTATGTGGTGGTTCCGATCTCTTCTCGGGTCGCTTAGATGCCTCTCGTGGTATCGCCTCGGATGCTGCGCTTGCCTTTTGTACTCCCCTATCTTTAGATTCCTCTTGTATTTCTTCCACAGAGATGTAATGTTCCTGCATCTTCCTCATTTCTTTCAATGTCTGAGGTTTCTCCGTGAACATAACTATCCAAATAGGGTCCGATTTCCCAAGTGAGTTTTCGAACCCGAAGATCTGCTGCTCGACAGGCACCTTCCCGATGTCAGTATATATTTTTCTCCATCTATCCATTAGGGATCTTAGAGGCTCCCTGAATCTTATGGACAAAGTGAACAACTTGTTAACCCTAGGTCGGACTTTTCTATTGTGCATGTACGTTTCAAGGAAGGTCTCTATCAAAACTCCGTAGCTCCCGATGGACCCTACCGGTAAGGTGTAAAACCAATTTCTCGCCTCGCCTTCCAAACTGGCAGGGAAAAACTTGCACATGACCACGTCATTGTTCTTCCGCTGTAGTAATGACATCATGTACATTTTGACGTGCTCTAGGCATCTCCTGTCCCGTCGATCTTTGAGGGAAAAGTTGTGAGTGCACACTTCAGGGGGAATGGTGCTTGTTTCAGTTCTCGGGTGAAAGGAGTCTTCTCGGCTTCACTAATCACTTCTTCTAACTTATCATCCTCACCATTCCATGATAATTTCTTAACCATATCTTCGAGTTCTTTGAGCTTAGATTCCGTGGCGTTATCTGAACTTTCGCTTTGCTCGGGTTCTTCTTCCTCGGTTGAAGAGTTATTGGGGGGACCGTATCCTCCTCCCCTAGCGGCGCTAGGGTTGGTTACACGCCCTTGGAGTGGTGGTGGTGTTTGGACATGTCCCGATCGGGTTTGGTTACTTGATGCTCCTCGGCTCGTGGATCCTCGCGATCTCGACCTTTGGTTTCTTAGTTGGTGATTTTCATACTCAAGTGCCAAGTTTCTTATTTGTAGCTCCCTTAAGTGTTCTTCCTTCCTTCTTTGGTTTTCCATAATAGCCAGAAAGATTGGATATGTGCTTTCATGGCTAGAGTGTCCATTTGGATGATTCTCATGTATGGTCGGTGGAGCTGGTGGAGCTGGTGGTGCTATTTTGGGAGATACTGGTGGTGCAACAAAAGGAATATATTGGGTTACCCCCTTTTTCCTAGACAGATCTGCCTAAGTCTTTTTTCTTCTCGGTTCAAAGCGTTTTGATACTCAACACGTCTCATTTCCCTCATATGATTGTCCCGCATTATCAGTGCTTCTTCATCATCCTAGGTGTTCGATGCAGTTAATCCATACTCCATGTCCTTTAGTATCCTCTGGCTCGACTGAATGTGTTCCAAGGGAGGTAGTTCATCATCTTGACCCAAGTTAACTTCCTCGTTGATAGTGGTTATTCCTCCGGCCGATGCTCGTGGTTCCTCGGGTTGGTATTGTCGGTTACTTTCTTGACGCGAGCCCATCACCCCTTCCTGCATGTTGTTTCCTGCCGCAGTTCGGTTCCTAAGGATTCTTCCCGTGCCTGAAGTACTAGCCATCGTTTCGCGCGTACCTTTTTCTCCGAGATTCGTTTGTACCAACATCATCCGAATACACAACACCTCACTTTGAACTGTTTTTGAAAAGTTTTTTATGAAGTACGTAAAGAAAATAAAAATCTCTGATACTCAGACAAGATCCAGAAAAGTACGATTCCCTTTATTTTGTCGTGCTGACCTTAGCATACTAAATCAGTTGACTACCAAAATATTTTGAAAAGAACTTCAAGGTACGTCGCTTTCGGTACTTTCTTTATGCATTAATCATTCTTTGTCCTACATTCCTTGTGACAGAAATCATTAACCATCCGTACCATTGGTCGGAAAGTTTCTTTCCTAGTCAAGTTTCGGTGTTGTGATTCCGTTCAATCATACTGACGGCATCATCAATGACTCGAGAGCCTGAATAAAGCGATTTTCTACTATTTTCTACGGTCTTTCCTCAAGATTTCACAAGGATGGTTTTACCCTGGATCCCTTTGAATTTTCCGTTATGATGATGTTTTAGCGTCCAACAGCAAAACCAAAGTAAGATTATCACCCAAGTATCTACTAGATTCTTATCAATCACCATTTTCGCAACCAAATTCAATGATTTTGAGCCGATCTACCGATATTAATGTTGTATTCAAAGTTTTAAGAAATCCCACGATTTGAAATGAAAACAGCCAACGAGATGAAGTTTCGTTTTAGCTACTACCAAGCATCAAATATGCTATTTTGGGAGCCTTTGAATCTTTCTAACAACTCGACTTTGCAAAGGAAATAGAAAAGAACAATATCGTCAAACAAAACCCAACACCGAGATCAAAAGAAGTTTTCCTATATCTATCTCAAAGAGTTTTAAAAGCAATGAGATCACTTTTTCGCAAAAGATAACAATTTGTAAGTTCCATCTACTAGCACGTCTAACCAAAAGAGTTCTTCCTTCAGCTTCCACTAACACACTAGGTGATTTAGTAGCTTTGGATCTCCCTCTTCTAGTGACTGATTTCAAGGTATTTGAAGATGTTATACGGTCCCCTTAGTCAGCGCTAGAATATAGATGTGGAAAATCCTACTACTACATCTAATAAATCTCGAATGCACAAACAATAAGTAAACAAGCAAGAGATGTACAAGAACGCAAGATATACGTGGTTCGGCATGATTACCAATGTCCACGGGGTGAAAAGATGATCTTATTACTCAACTCAAGGTTACAAATGGTGATTCTTACTAGCCAACAACCTAATCTCTCCACAATACTCTTGGTGTTCTCTATTTTCTCCGTGATTACTTGCCCTCAACTCTTTACAAGGCTCACTATTTATAGGCTAACGTGATGATACATCCAAATTACAGTGTGAGTCACAATACATCTTCCTGGATATCCTGGTTGGGTGATGAGTGGCGTTCCTTCTGGGATGCTGACCCGAGCTCGGTAAATGTGGCTCCCGATATTCTTATACCCGATGTTGGCTACTTATGATGTATGATCCGATGTCTCCCTCCATCCTGACCCAATGTTGTTAACGTTCGGCCTCACTTTGACCAGGTTCTTCTTATTTTCTCCAGCTACCCTATCAGAGTATTTATTACTCTAGCTTCCGGCAGACATCTTCCATCACATCCGAGTTTCACCTTTACATGTGCTGGCTTCTCGAGCTCTTATGGGTACCTCTATCTTCGCGTTGGGCTTTAATTAGATGATTCGGTGCTAGCTCCTTCCCTAGCCTTGGTACGACGTAGCTTAGGATTGCTCCACCTGGGTCTGTGGATTATTTACACCTACGCATCCCATGATTTTGTTTTTTTTACAGGTGATTCAATTCAAGGAAATGAGAGAGCCACAGTATTTTTCTGTACATTTGAGAAGAAAATGGGGGTGGTGTGACTCGTTTGACCCACTGAATCAGCAAGTTCGGAGTGGAAATCACTTGTACACTTCTACTATACCAAAATTCTGGGATAATTGATCGGTTATGGTTTAACCGACCCACAATTTTGTCTTCTCTACCCGATTTACTGGAGAACTCTGTTTTGATTAGATTGATGATCAATTATGTTCTTACTTAATTTCTTCAAATTGGTAGTGTTTAGTGGTAATAAGTGATTCCTTGACTTCTAAATGAGGGTTGTAAATTTGACTGAAATATAATTGTCTTAGTTATCTTAATGTGATTGATTTATGAAAAGATTGGAAAATTGGTAAAGTAATTTTAGTTTCTTGATTGAATGATTCTGATGTAATGGATATTTCAACGATTTTATGAACTGTTATTATTATCTAATTCATAACTAATTGAGTTTAATCTGAAGAAATTTGAATAAATTCGGTAGAACATGATGGAAATTTGATGAAATCAAAAAACAAAATTGAAATGTAGCGTGCCTGACATTTGCAGTTGTGGTTCACACTGTCAAACCCACCATCGGAAAAGTTCACGGGCACACCCATTTTTTCGTAAAAAATTATCAGCAAACCCATTGTTTGGAAAAATATTTTCTTCGAGAAAAGTTATTCTTCTTTCTTCTCACTCTCTTCTCTTTCCATGTTCTTCATCTGCTAGTGATTCTGTGAGATGAGTGTCCGAATTAAGTGAATAGATTTTATTAATGAAGCTGTATAAACAATGAAGGAGATGATCTACATCAGCAATTGGTTTTAAAAGGACGAATCATTTTCTTAACTCTTCTCTTTACTTTGAGCTTTCAGATCTGGTGGTTTTTAAACGAAAATTTTGGCAAATTTTTCGTAAAAACTTTGATTTTTCTTCAATAAGAGTCTGATTTCATTCTTAAAACTTTGATTCAAAGAAAGTTTTGGTTAATAAATTTAATGTTTACGGATTAGTCTTCACAAACCCATTTAATCAAAAATTCTTCAGTAGATTTGGAAATTCCTCATTGAAGTTATATGAATTGCTAGCGACGGGAACATTATATCTCATGTTTTGTATTACTCATTGAATTAATTGTCTATTTGCAGAGAAGAATGATTTAAACACTTTCTAAGCTCGAGTTGTTTTGCTCAGGAAAAGAATCTAGTCTGCAAGATTTGCATCTAGTAAAATTCACCTCCATGGACGATCTCATCTTTTGTTCCTATCAAAACAGATTCAAATCCGATTACAAGCAGCTGTCGTTCACATTTCATTAGGATGCGAACTAAGAAGCAACATCAGCAGCGACCATGGATCCGTGGAGTTCTGAGGCACGAAGATTGATGGCTTGTGGCAGCAGAGATACGGCTGATAAGGAAATCAAATAGACGTCTGGAAATCGATTTGTTCTTGAGTGGGATTCATTAGCGGCAGCAAGGCTAGCTGTTCGGGTAAACTCACAGCCGTGAATAGAGTTGGGGCAAGCAATACTGGATGAGTCATGAAGAAGATTTAGTTGCAGGCGGTGGTGATTCTCGAATTCTAATAGCAAACCAATGGAATTTTTGTTGTTTCTGGAAGCAAGCAAAATTGGGTTTTGATGTGGTTTGATTGGGTGAGTTTAATATGTTTCTTAATATATGTTCAAACATGTTTGGTGAGTTTTAAATGTGTTTGGTTCTATGCTGAAACTTGGTGCTCTATTTCATCTTACTATGTTGTTGTTTAATATGGTAATTCTTTTGACAGACTTGTTATATCCTATTCTGCATCAGTTGGGTAGGTCCATTCGCATTTGCATAAAAGCTGTGTGTGGAAGCACTAATATTCTAGGGAAGAGCATAAAGGCAACCTTAAGTTCAGGCTTCACAAGTTTTCCAACTGCCGAGTGTTTTCAGATAGTGGAGAATTATAGATGTATTGATGGTGTCCTTGTAAGAATGGTGGAACGTCAGTTCATGCTCATTAAGATTCAAGTAACCACTATGCTGCTGTCTGTGAACTTTTTGAGATGGAAATACACATTTGCTGCCATGAAACTATCGCATTGTATTTTTTTCTCTTAGTCGGTTTTGGAATCATGGTTTGATGTTACCTTAACACATAAACTATATCAATTCAAAAAAAGGAAATACTCACCTTCTCTTCCTATAAAAACAAATTCATGGCCCATAGTTTTTCTCATTAGCATTTTTTTTTTTTTTTTTGGTCTTCGGTCTCTCTTTTATTTTCTTGAGTTGGTTTTGAGTCGATTTAGGAGATGTATTGGTGTTGGTGTTGTTCATAATGGTTGAATAATTTGTTATGCAACTATGAAAATCGTTGCATAAACTGTTATGCATCTACAAAATTTGTTGCATAACTTGTTATGCAGCCCCGAAAATGATTACATGACACGTTATGCAACAACATTTTTGTTAGTATAGAAACCAAAAAACAAAAAGGTTGCATAACTTGTCATGCACCTACAATAATAGTTGCATAACTTGTTATGTAGTTCAGAAAATGGTTGCATAACACGTTACACAACAACTTTTTTGTTACTATTGAAACCAGCGAAAACAATGACTGCATAATTTGTCACGCACCTACAATAATATCTGCATAACATGTTATGCAGTCGCGAAAATGGATGCATAACCTGTTATGCATCCGAAAATATGGTTGCATTATGCATCGAGAAAATGGTTGCACAATATTTTATGCATCGAGAAAATAGATGCATTATGCATCAATTTTTTATGTATGCACTAATACTAAATAGCTTGTTATAGATGCATAACTTTGTTATGCAGATGCATAATTTGTTATGCAGTGGAGAAAATGGCTGCATAATTCGTTATGCGTCTGCGGAATGTGTTATGCATATTTTTTGGTGGCTGCATAATAGTTATGTATCAAGTTTTCGAAACTTTTGCCTAAAATGAAGATCACCTCCGATTTTTTCGTGAAAAACAAAAATTTGATATTCTTGTTTGTACTCGTTGCGTAGCTCTCTTAAAAAGATTTCCAACGATATAAAATTTGTAAAATTCCAAGGCGCAGATTTTTAGATATGTTATATCCAAGTTGCGTTGACAATTATACCCCTAAAAAACTAGGATACATAACGAGTTATCCTTGAAAAAACAGTATGCATAACATGTAATGCGGATGCATAAATCGTCATGCAGACAAGTTTTAATAATTTCGGATAATTATGGGTGTCACAGAAATATTTATGGGTGTCACGTTATCCAAAATTAATTATGGGCCTGACAATGAGAATATTTTTTTCTTTACGTGACCATATAGAAGGCCCCCTTGCAGTTCTTCCCTTTATAGAATCGGGTTAGTAGGTCAGGCTTCTCAGTGGGACGGCCCGACTGGTTAGGTTTCTATAGGGCTCAAGCCCAGTTTTCACCTGATAAAAAAAACAAGAAAGTAAAAAGAAAAACCTACCTCTCACAGTAAATCCGGAGGTCATGAACCGCAAAAAATTAATGCAGATCCCTTCACAAGACTCTCACGATCTATCTGATGAGAAAAGAACGGAGGAATAAAGTGACCAGTTATTTGCCACACAATTAACCCCGAAACTTAAATCACAAATTAAAAGCTTTACTTTTTCATTAAAAAAAGTCTCTTAACTTTATTCCCTTCATCAACAGTTCCTGCGCACAGATTTTCTCAACCTCCATTCTTCTTTTCCTTAGAATTCCTATCGCACAGGGTTCTAATGGAGAAGAAGAGTATTTTGGTTACCGGTGGTGCTGGATATATCGGGAGTCATACAGTTTTGCAACTTCTTCTTGGCGGGTATAAAGTTGTGGTGATCGATAATCTTGATAACTCATCTGAGGTTTCTTTGGATAGAGTTAAAGAACTTGCTGGTCATGAATTTGCTGCCAATCTTTCTTTTCATAAGGTACGTATACATATATATTTCATGTTTTTGTAGAGGCTATATACGAAGAATTTGATCACACATATCGTCTAGCATGAACAGCGTAGTTAGTTTTTTATGTTGCGGGTTTCGAACTCATGACCTCAAACCACAACCCTTATGAGGGCAGGAGCTTCCGAGTTAAAGGGTTCATGCGGTGAATACAAATTCTAAAACAGATTTTGTGATTACAGCATTTTTGATCTAACAACATGAATTAGCTAATCAGCTGGTGAGAAATATAGCAGTGTATATTTTATTATTTTATCAAATGTTCGAGCAGCAGCAGCGTGAGCAACAAAAATTCTCAATTAAGGGGTATTGAAAATAAAATTATAACACTAGGATTTGGAAGGAGTCGGTTATTACATGGGGCAACGGACCTTGCTTGCCATTTGACTAGCTCTCATGGAGAGACTACATATGCTAGTTCATAATATTGATTTGTCTTTAATATTATTTTGCAGATCGATCTCCGTGACAAGCCAGCTTTGGAGAAATTATTTTCGTCAACAAGGTAGTTTTTTTTTTTTTTTTTGGGCAACACTGATTGATTCAGAAGTTAATTTGCACTTGTATCTTGTAATGTCTTGTTTAATTTGGTCTTATGATTTTGCAGTTTTGAAGCTGTCATCCACTTTGCTGGTTTGAAAGCTGTTGGTGAAAGTGTGCAGAAACCATTGCTTTATTACAACAACAATATTATTGGAACCCAATTTCTCTTAGAAGTCATGGAAGCTCATGGGTGTAAAAAAGTATGATCCGCATTCCACATTTTACACGAGATTTTTGAACTGAATTTCTTGTTTCGCCAAAATTTCTACTTTATAACGTTATGTGTTCTTGCATTCCAATTCTCACTGTAGTAGCTCATATTTTCCGGTATTTCAGCTTGTTTTTTCATCATCAGCGACTGTTTATGGATGGCCAAAGGAGGTCCCATGCACAGAAGAATTTCCCCTATCTGCAACAAATCCATACGGGCGAACAAAGGTATATTTTAGATTAGTCCTTATTAGTCTTGCTCGACATGCAACACTAATAGATGCAGAGTTAATCCAGTGTAGTGCGTCTCATTCTGCAGCTTTTCATTGAAGAGATTTGCCGTGACCTCTATAATTCAGACAATGAATGGAGAATCATATTGCTCAGATATTTCAATCCAGTTGGAGCTCATCCTAGTGGTCGTATCGGTGAAGATCCTCGTGGTATCCCTAACAATCTCATGCCTTTTGTACAACAAGTTGCCGTAGGAAGGAGACCCGCACTTACCGTATATGGAACTGACTACTCAACAAAGGATGGCACAGGGGTACGTCTTTGAATTGGTTAAGGACATTACATCTTCATATACCGGAATCTGATTCTACTTATGCTTTCAGGTTCGCGATTACATTCATGTGGTAGACTTAGCGGATGGCCATATTGCTGCAGTAAATAAGCTGTCTGACGCTAAAATGGGTTCGTAATCCTACTTCACGTTGCACGACTTGGTCTCTTGCAGAGATATTATTAGGCATTAGCTATAGAAATGTTCTTCAAACCTGTAATTCAGGATTACATTAACGCCCGAGTATGATGATTGAACAACAGGTTGTGATGTGTACAACTTGGGAACTGGCAAGGGAACATCAGTTTTGGAAATGGTTTCTGCATTTGAGAAAGCTTCAGGAAAGGTAAAATCTAGTTTTTTGCAATTTTACTTGCTTTGAATCACTCTCCTTTTGTTGCTGAGTTGGATCTATTGTGTTGCAGAAAATCCCATTGGTTATGGCTGACCGTCGCCCCGGTGATTCTGAGGTTGTTTATGGATCAACAGTCAAGGCAGAGCGCGAACTGTTATGGAGGTATTTATTTTCCCTTTGGTGCTTACTGACACAAACTAACATGATGATAATTAATATTTCCTTTTATGGAATTTGCAGCGCCAAATTTGGAGTCGATGAGATGTGTAGGGATCAATGGAACTGGGCTAGCAAGAACCCTTACGGCTATGGTTCTCCTGAATCGACTTAAGTTCATATACCAAATCATAGAACTAATATATCTTTTTTTTTATATAGCAACACATAAATGATCCATTTCTTACATGAACATGTCGATAACAGTTTCATAAAAATCTTTCATGGGATGAAATGATACGATATATATAATACAAGATTAATGTGATACCAGTTTATCATTATGTAAGGCCAATTATGTGTACCTCAAGGAGTGAGATGGAGATTTAAGGTGTTGATGCGTGCCTTGGTGGCAATTGTGCCTGGGAAGTTGATGGGACTACACTTCAATTCCATCCTTCCAAGCATTGGAGGATGATGCATGGTATTTACTAGGACCAGTAATATCAATAAATGGTGTAAGGCCCAAGTTTACACAGTTTTTTAAGAGTTCAACGGATTCCTACTCCCTCCGTTTCAAAAACAAATTCATACCCCCTTTCTGATCTCAAATAGTATGAAATTTAATTTATTGTTTTTAGATAACTGAAGCTTTTATTTAAATAGGAGAAGGCTCGATATGCCTCTCTAGAAAAGAGTCGATACAAAG
This sequence comes from Papaver bracteatum, assembly GCA_023529315.1. Classification (NCBI taxonomy): domain Eukaryota; kingdom Viridiplantae; phylum Streptophyta; class Magnoliopsida; order Ranunculales; family Papaveraceae; genus Papaver; species Papaver bracteatum. The sequence goes on from JAJJWX010002137.1 coordinate 62,770, forward strand.
TGAAGAAGTGATAAATTCTTCAACTGACCGTTTGTCACTTCTTACTTTCTTAGAAATGGCATCAGCTTACCATCTCTTTTGACATGAGTAATAGACCAACAATCAAAAGAGTATCTTCATATCTCTTATTTTTTCCTACTTTCCCAGCTAACAAACAATTCTTCCATTGTGATTGATTTCACACAATGTGCATCTTCTGAAGCTCCATATCTCTAACCCAGCTCAAAGCTTCCATTATGGCCATGCACTCTCCTGCTTCTGGGTCTCTTATTCCAGTTGCATAGGATCCTTTGAAGCCTGAGACTGAACCTGCATTAGCACAAAGCACCATTCCGGTGCCACATTCATCAGTAATATAATCATCAACAAGACTTTAAATCACTACACAAAAATCATAGTTTCCTGCACCTGTACATTTCATTTCCTGCACATGAGCATCTTGTTCCGATCTTTCCAAAAGACAAGTAACAGGGAACAAGAAGTGTTACACAAATTTCAAATACAAGATCCTTCAGTAGAAACACACAATTTTAATTGTTTGGAAGTAAAAGTACCATCTAAGAAGCTAGAAAACGGACAGCTGTTACGATCAACTAGGAGTATTTAGTATTAAACCTAATGCAGTGAAACATAAATATTCTCTATCGACACTAAAATGAACGGTTATACTACTACCAACTCAAATGAATAATAACTTAACAACATAATGACTAATAACACCACAATTGCAATGAAAACACAAAGGTGGGTAGCAACAATATCAATAATATCATATGAATCTTTCTAACACATAGTGCAAGAAATTTTCTTTATGCCATTAGCATCAGATAACCACAATAAAAATATCTAGAATAAAGTACTGGAAAGAAAACTAAAGAATGCTGGTACTGTAAAGTTACCTCTTCTTGGACAAAAGCTCTCAACTCCAACTAGGAAACCACTGCATAACCACATACAATCATTATTCAGTAACGACTTCAGCAATTCATATAAAATGTAAAATAACAAGAAGCCACCAAAACTATACAATCAGACCTGCAAACATGAAAGTTCTTTAATCTTCAGTTGACACTGGCAAGACAGCGTATCTACATTATCCACTAGCTAATTTTGCAAGTACATATAGCAACTAAAAATTACAAGGAAGAAGGAAGAACTGGATTACACCCAACAGGTGAACAGATTCTGGACATTATGGATTATTAGAAATAACTGGACTAAATGGATTTTACCTGCAGATATGAATACGTGGCTTAGGTAAAATGAAACTCCAAATTTTGAAACACCATCAAACCAGCACCAACCTGATTAAAAAAATTAAGTTGTTACCATTCATGGCACTACTTCATTACAGATTAATCGAATAAAACTAAACGACTCACAGTGACAGAGCACTACCAATTACTTACAGCCTCGTGGAAGGAACCAAATCTCCCAAGTGAGAGTACATCAATTTCTAAATACAGCATAATACATTTATATCAATTGTACATTATGCAGGACGCCGTCGTATGCTGTCAAAATACCTTGAATTCCGTCAACCTGGAAAAAAACAGAATGTTCTCTCTTTAGAATGCGAGAACAAGGATAGGCATATTTCAAGGTTACACATGATGTGTGTCCATCAAAGTTCAACAGCAGTCGGGTATTTTGCTCATCTTCACCTCAGAGTAATCAAAGAATAATTTCTCACTTTCTAATAGGGGTTCATGTAATGCAAAGAATCTAGGAGGGCGTGGATTTCCATTTGAAGGATAACAAGAAATAAAAAAAATGAAATTAGTCATATAGAATGCATATAAAACGTGGGCGGACTTTCAGTCAACTTCTAATATAAACATACATAAAAATTGAAATAGAGAAGCGAATGAAAATCAGTACTAAGCTTGTGCACAAGAGATAATTTAAGTGCTTGTGAGAAACAAGCAATCACCAACTAAACTCAAGTTATCGGAGAAAGCTAAAGCCCGGATTGTATTAAGATGTTAACTCAGTCAGTATAGTGCAAATACAATAGACATGTAAAAGCTACGACAATCTCAAAACCAAAAAATACTAGCACTAGCATTATAAGAAATTTGTTAATCATGTTAGCGCGTGTGGCCCTTTAAGAAAATACAAATTATTTACTCAACTCCTAAATGCTAACCGAAGACTACTCTTGTTTAGTTTGATAAGATTGGTCGACACAGACACTAGACAAAGTGATAAAGAACGCAGAAGAGACACCAAAGAGGACGAGAACATATCAAATTTGTTTTGATTGCTTGGCTAAGATTCTACTCTGCCTACAAGTCTACAATTTTAGTCAATGAATTCACATTCTTATGTAAAACACCAATTCTGGTTTACAGTAATTCGCGGTAATGTAAGAATTACAGATTTGTCTCATTACCAAGTTCAGTCTCTGCCTTACCTATTCCCATCCAGATTTATTATAGGGTACTGTAGTTTTTACCAATTCTGCCTCTGCAAAGAGAAGAAAAAAAATATCTGAAACTGCCAATGGTGTTTAGGCATGACAACACCATAAGTCCATAGCTACTTGACAAAGAAACCTCTTACCTGAAAAAGAAATGCAAGTCCCTTAGGAAGATTATAGCAGCACAGTAGAACCTTGAGGATTCTACAAATCCCAAACTTCTTAGCTGCATTTACTGAATCACCTAAAATAAAACATAAAAAATATTCGAGATATCAGATCAACAAAAAAGAATAGATCTGAAACAACATGTAATAGAGTTAAGAGTTTATACCTGAATCTTCAAGGATTTGTACTTGAATCTTCTATAATTTGCATTTCGATCTTCTTCTGCAGGATTCAAGCACAATATTAGAAATCAAATTTCTAGGGTTTACAAATCAAAGATGATTTTGATTTCAGTAAAAGGGTTTTTTCCATACCTGAGGTTAGAGATCTTCTAGGGTTTTTACTTCTAAAAATTCAATATTTTTCTAAGAGTTTCAAGCTAAGAGTGAAAATTAATTTCCAGGTTTACAGAATCAAATATTTTGATATTTTTGTAAATAGGGTTTTTTTCTACCGCTTTCCAGGTTTACACAATCAAAAGCAGTTAATGAATTTGACGATTTCGGTAAGTAACAGAGGATTTTGTAACTGGGTTTGATCTGTGTTCACAAAATCTAAATCAGTTTATCTCCATTTTTCTAAAAGAGGGGAAAAAGAAAGAGGAGAAAAAGAAAAACGGAATGCGATGTTGTCTTAAGGAGGTGCACGTGTTACGGTGCCTGGACTCTGGAGTATTTTAATCTGAAAATATCCCGAAAATAAATGGAGGGAACGATATTTTTATTTTTTATTTATTTTATTTTTGGTGGTAAGGGAACCAGAGTAAAAATGGTGGGAACAATGGGAAGTAGTAATTGGTAATTGAATATGAATTTAGTTTCAAACGATTTTTTGTGTGAGACAAAAAAAAAAATTTGAAGCATGCATGTATTAGAAATTGGGTGAGACATATTATTTTTTCCAGGGGTTTACTCAATAAATACTTTAATGGATTTAAAAAGTATTGTGTTATTGGTTGTATACTTTTAAAATATCTTTCATAGTTTATGTTACTCGTTGTAGATTGTCAAAAGGTCTTCTAAAGTTTGTGTTACTCGTTGTAAATATGAAAATTCAAAGACTTTGCATACTTTTCTATTTTCAGGACTTTGAGTGATTTTTGGGCATGTATTTGCCTTGATAAAAAAGTCTTGCAAAATATGTAAGATTTTGGAAGACTTCCAAATTTTTTATAAAGATGTTTTTTACTCTCTTTTATTTAATTTCATGAATACACAATCTATAAAACTCTTATTATAGATGAGTATAAATTATATGATATAATTAAACATTTTTTTAATTTTAATTATTATGTACAATTGTCCAATAATAATTATTTTAATTTGTTGCTACACTTTATTGTATTTTATTGAACAAAAGAAATTAAAAAAATAAGTTATATACATAAAATAATAATAATTTATTTTAATTTAGTTGAAGTTACAATAATAAATAATCTACAATAAATTTTGTATTTATGTCTATCATGCATATTTCCATATAAAATTTGTTTATACAACTCTTTAGCACTCTACAAATGTCTGCAAGACATTAGACAACTCTGCATAACTCCGCAAAAGTTTGCTCAATTCTATATAATTCTCGCAAAGCTATTAATTTTCATGACTCTTTTTAAATCTCTACAAATCTACAAATGTATTTATTGAGTAAACCCCTGTTCTTTTTTGAAGCATGCATATATTAGAAAAACAACTAAATTGTTATTACACGTGGGAAGGTGACTCATCTGGAGTCGCTTAATAGAATTTGGTTAATAAAATCCGGGTTCGCCTGGTCCCATATTGATGTTGAGTAGTTTCTGGATTGGCTACTATCTGCCGCATAGTTTGCTAGACCGTCTGCAGCTTGGTTTCCTTCCCTATAATTGTGTTGAATAGCACAAAAAGGAATTTGACTCATTCTGTGTTTAATTTCTGCGATCATTTTTGAAATATACCAAGGGGCTTCAGTTGGAGTTTTGATGAAGTGCATGAGATTCTTTGAGTCTGTCTCAAATAACACTTTAGTCCACTTCTTGCAGTCGTGGTTCTGGTTGCTAGCATCGTTTCCCATATCTCTGTTGTGAGCGTCGTGGTTACTCTGAGAGGTTGAGCAAGAACCATTATCGTTTGCGCGTTCGAATCTGTGCAAATGAATCATGCTCCCGCCATACCCGAGTGGCCTCTAGCTGCACCATCTGTGGTCACTTTAATCCAATCTGTTGCTAGATGGCACCAACCTACCTGAATGTAGTCGTCTTTGTTATGTTTGTTGTAATTTTGGAAGGCAGTTCCCCCGGGAGAACTGGTATGGAAATATTATTTGCCCATTCAAATTCTTGTTGTTGTGCTAATGATCTTGTCAGGATGTCTGTATGAGTGGATTGCTCTTGATTGAACACGAGATCATTTATTGATGTCCATAGTGACCATAGTATAAAACAACATGAAGTGACATAAGAGGTATTGCCTTGTGTTTGTAGTATTTGTGAAATTGTTGTTTGAGGGTTTAAGGTAATTGGTTGGTTGTTACCTTGTGATTGGTTTGTTGATATGTGATTAGAAAGGCTGCTCCAAGCGGACATAGCCTCCAGGCAATGGATAAGCATGTGTTGAGCTGTTTCTGGATCTGAGTTGCATCAGGGGCAAAGGTTGGAAGTGGAGAGATTGATATGATGTAGCATAGACAAGGTTGGCAAACCTTCATTTATAGCTTTCCACAAGAAAAACTGAATTTAGGGAGGACATGGTAAGGTCCATAAAAATTTGGTTGTTGGTAAGGGGTTTGGGTGTGTGAGGTTATCTTGTTGTGTTAAACAACTATACCCGGAAGTGGTTGTGTATTTTCCTGATTTAGAATGGGGACATATTTTTTTATTTGGAATGTTGTCAGGTGGAAGGTGTATGTTTATAATGTGTTGGATGACATTAGGTGAGAGGTTGTTTAGTTGATCATGTTTCCAGTATTGAGAAAAATGGTTAATTAAATTAGCTACATATTGTATAGGGTAACATTGAGTAGGATCAAGGTTTTGAAAGTGGGGTATCCAATTATCTTGGATAGGTATATCTAAACCATTTTCTATTTGGTGAAATAAATGTTTTTTTAAAAAAGTAATAAGAGACGCCATTTGTTTCCACTGCGGGCTGGCGTTAGAAGGAATCTCGTAATTGTACCTTGGAATATTGGTTGATGTTGGAGGTATTTCTCGTTGAACAAGCCGGTGCAAATGGACTGCGGCTGGTCGTAAATGCTCCAGATCCTTTTCATGAACAAAGATTTATTGTGATGTCTACTCTTTCGTATTCCGAGTCCTCCTTAAGCTATCAGTTTGTTCAGCTTATTCCACCCTACTGGGTGAAGCTTTTTAACAGATGAATCATGTCCCCAGAAAAAAGTTCTAGCGAGCCGATCAATTTGTTTGTGCACATGGGTGGGGGAAATCTGGGTTTGCATAAGGTGATTACAGGTTGGTGTTAAAGAGGTTTTAATGAGAACAAGTCTTCCTGCAGGGGTAAGGAATTTTGTCATCCATCCTTAAGCTTTACGAGTCAGTCATTGGAGTAGTGGTTCGAAGATGTGTCTTGAGTTTCTCTCGTGTATGAATTGAAATCCTAAATATATCGGTGGGATTGATGTGGTTGGTGTTAGAGCACTGCTCGGTCGAACTCGCATGCATTGCTATCTCAAACATGTTTGTCAATATTAGTGATCAAAACTATAAGTCTTAATTTCTAGTCTACTTATAGATGTCTCTGAATAGGACATAGATTGTGTAGTTGAGCCTTATTAGACTTCACGGCATTCGTCATTTGAAGATGACGAACTACTAAGGAGGGCTTGTGAAACTTCATCAACAAAATGTATGTGGAGACTGGAACTCATCTATCACTTGGAAAGTTTATTTCTACTCTATCTCCTATATTGAGACATAAGTCGTATTACAATATAGTTTTCCAATATACAAATTTGAGATTTCTAGTTGAGTTTAACTCGCTTACATATTTATCGAAATATGTGTTGGAAAAGCTTTTGCTTCGACCAAGTTCATCTTATATTCTTGACCCAAGTCAAAAGATGGTCATGTGAAAATTTCCGAGTAACATCTTACATGGTTTGTGCGATACAATCATTTAGTGTAGACTTGGAATGTTTCGTTATGATTATTTCAATAACTTGAAAATTGCTTTGATGTTAATAGTGTGTGAAAACGGCTATTGTCATCCTCTAAGAAAGTTTCAATGATTGAAATAAGAGTTTAGAACAACTTAACCATTATTGGATATGACATGTTGTGTATACTCTTGCATATATGTAATCCATGTCCGGGAACCATAGTATGCGTACCCGTACGCGTACATGTTGGCTTGAGAAATCCGCGAACCTAAGTATGCATACCCATTCGCGTACTGGCGTAAGGTTCATGTTCGAATATTTCTGCTGGGATTGGAAGTACGTGTACTCGTTTGCGTACTGGAGAAACCCAATCATGGTCCGGGTATTTCAAGTATGCGTACCCGTTTGCATACTTGAAGGTTAAAGTTCTAAAATTGGTTATGTTCATGAACTTAAACATTTATATAATAAGGAATGCAATCTTTGCAAACTCGTGGCTATAATGTTTAAGAATTTATTCGAGTGAATCAAACCTATTTTGCTTCAATTGTGTTCTTGTACACTTTTATGAGAATATAGAAGTTAAACAACTCTTTAACTAGTTTCATTTGAGTCATTTGAACTAGTTATGGTTAAGATGAATAAGGTTGATATGAAAGTTATCATATGGCTAACTTCGGTTAACTGTTGTTGAGTCAACATGGTGTACACATTTAGGTATGGTTACATAAACCTAAATGAGGGTACATTTCATTTGTGTGTAATAAGCTAAGTTCGATTTGATGGTTGAAATATATTAGCTTGGTTGAATCGGGTTTTTCATCTAACGGTGAATGTTGAATGCTTTGTTACCAAGGTAACTTAGATTGCAAACCCTGATTTGAAAACTATATAAAGGAAAATTCTAGCAACTGGGAAACTTAATCCCCACACTTTTGTATGTTACTAGTTTCTTAGCTAGAGTTGATTCTCCTTTAACTTTAGGTTTCTCTCGAGACCTTGTAGATTAACAACTTAAATACTTCATTGGGATTGTGAAGCCAGACCCAACTATTTTCTTTGTAGCGTGATCTGATCTTTTTGTTTCTATCATGTTGAGTACGATTGTAATAATTGGCTCGAGATTTATATCTCTGATAGGCAAGATAGAAAAGTAATCACAAACACCTTCGTTTCATCAGTTGTGATTCCACAATATCTTGTTTCGCTAGTCGATTAAGATTATTGTGAGATGATTGATAATACTAGGTTGTTCTTCGATAATATAAGATCGGTTTATCAATTGGTTCCTGTTCACCTTGATTTATTAAAAAACAGAACAAAAACTCATAGGTATTTCTGTGGGAGACAGATTTATCTATTCCAATATACTTTTTTGTGTGAGACATATTTATTTATCAAGTCTTCGACTTTGGATCATAACAACTCTTAGTTGTGGGTGAGATCATCTAAGGGAATCAAGTACGTAGTATCCTGCTGGGATCAGAGACATAAGGAACGCAACTGTACCTTGAATCAGTGTGAGATTGATTAGGGTTTAACTACAATCTTGTCCGAAGTTCATTGGTAGTAGGGTAGTGTCTGTAGCAGCTTAATACAGTGTGGTGTTCAAAGATGGACTAGGTCCCGGGTTTTTTTATTTTCTGAATTTGCGGTTTTCCTCGTTAACAAAATTCTGGTGTCTGTGTTATTTCTTTTACGCATTATATTTTGTTATATAATTGAAATATCACAGGTTGTGCGTTGTATTGATCAATTAGGAAATCCAACCTTTGGTTGTTGATTGATCCATAAAAATTGGTCTTTGGTACCGTTCAAGTTACTTCTTTTATATTCATCCGGGCTCGCAAATTTTTATTTGTTGATTGCGGATTGAATTGAGAGATAAAGATATAAACTCTTATATATATTTTTCTCTAGATTGAGTCTGACTGTCTAGTTGATTCTCTAAAAAGTATATTGGAGTAAGTCCTCTCAGATTGCCAAATGAATTGTTGGTTGTGGTTGTTGTACACCCGTATTTTCAGTTGGCATGTCGAAGAGATGGTGTAGAGAGTCTATATTCTACGGTTGTAGCCTCGGATGATGAATGATTATTGATTTAGATGTGTTGATTATTTGTCATGCCGATAAGATGTATGATTGAAGTATCATTTTTAGGCAAGTGATACCTTCTAGGGTCGCCATGTAAGTGATGAGGAGATCGGATGCATACATTATATGTAGAACGGGAGGTTCCTTTTTTGATATTCGGAGACCCTGAACCATATTATTTGCTTCGAGATTTCCAAGATTTGTTGACAGAATTTCCGCACAAATAATGAAAATATAGGAAGATATGGGGTCTCCCTGTCTAATTCCCCTGGTAGGTGAGATGAATCCATGTGGTGTACCATTGATGTTGACTGAGTAAGTGACTGATTGGATACATAGCATGATATATTCCATAAATATTGATGGAAATCCCAATTTTTTATAAGATTTTTTGATGAATCCCCAATCAAGGCTGTCATAAGCTTTCCGAATATCTAACTTCAGAGCTATTTTGGGGGCTTTAGTGATTGAAGATATTTTGATGTGGTGGAATAACTCTCTTACAATATCTAATTTATCATGTATTGATATTTGAGGAACAAATGCACTCTGATCATATGGGCTTATTAAGAATGGGAGAAGGGGGCGTAGCTGGTTGACTAGGATTTTGGATATGACTTTGTAACTGACATTGCATAGGCTGATAGGTCTAAATTCGGATGGTTTTTTTGGGCTGTCGACTTTTGGGATTAATGTCATGTTTGTGTGGTTCATGAGAGGATGAATCTTTAAAGAAATGAAAAAACTTTGTACCATAGCTATAAGTTGACGGTGAGTGGTTTCCCAGAAAACTTTAAAAAACTTATTGGTGTATCCACAATGTCCAGGAGCGCTTTCAGAATTAATGGAGAACATTGTTTGCTTGATTTCTTTCATCGTTACCTCCGTTGAAAGCATGTCATATTGTGTTGATGTCAATCTTAGAGTGATATCCTCAAAGAGATCCTCATCTATTCTTGTATTTGGGGCCTTGTATTGAGAAGTGAAATGATCCAGAATGATCTGGATAACTTGATCTTTATCGCTGACCCAATTGTTTTGCTGATCTTGTAATTGTTTTATGTTGCTACGGCTTCGGTGAATGGTTTTTTTGGTATGGAATAAAGTCATATTATTATCCCTTGATTAGAGCCATTGGATTCTAGACCTTTGCTTCCAGTATGTTACATCACATTGGAGTAAGGTTAGGTGTTGACTTCGCAGTTTTTTTTCTTGATTTATCCAGTAATCTAGTTCCTCTCCAGTTTGAATAGTACATTGATGTTAAGCTTGCTTGATTTTTGTTGTTGATTTACGAATTAATTTTGGAAGATTTCCAAAAGTCTCCTTGTTCCATTCTATCAAAGTTTGTCTAGTTGTGATCAACCTTAGTTGAAGGTCTAGGGCAGAATATGCATCACTTCGTTGTGTCCATGCTGATTCGACAACTTGTTTGAGTAGTGAATGTGTTATCCAGAGATGCTCAAACTTGTAATTTTTTTCTCCTGCCAATTTATTGCTTTTGTGTGCAGTAGGATGGGGGAATGATCAGATGCAATCCTTGGGAGGTGAGTGACTCCTGCATGGGAGTTTGTTGTACGCTAATATTGGGTTGCCATTGATCTATCAAGTCTTTCCATGATGTTGTCCCGACCTTGCTGGTTGTTTGTCCAAGTGAATGGATCTTATCAAAATCCTAAATCAATGAAACCCATTTGATCTATCATATTTAGAAACAACTGAGTCTAACTGTATGTGATTTTTCTTCCTCCCTTTTTTTTCAATTGGTCCATGATGTCATTAAAGTCCCCTATCAGCATCCATGAGGTTGATTTATTGATATTAGGGAAGATTGATGGAAAATCTTTCCAAAGATCAATTCTTGCATCTGTGTGTGGAGGACCGTAAATGCATGTGCAAAGCCATGGTTGTGCTGGGGCTGGAGGAGTAATAAATACATATATGTAACTTTGGGATTAAAATAGAACCCGAATGTTTAGGTTATTCCACGTGAGACAAAGATATGGGGGAAAATTTGAGAGGGAAATCAATGCGAGAGTGATTTATTAGAAAATTGGAAAAAAATGGACTTTGGGGGGGGGGGGGTGTTTGAAGTTTGGGAGGAAAATAAAGTTAAAATTAAAAAGAAAGTTGGAGTAATATTGAAGCTACTAAAAGATCTTGTAAATCTATATCTATAATATAAAGCAAAATGATTTGTTTGGTGTCCCAAAACATCTTGGTCCGGACACCTGTAATTGTCATAGTTGTCCCTATTATTTTCCATTTCTTTAGACATATTGCGTAAATATTTACAAAACAAGGGGCACAATGATACAATACTCATTTTTATGTTCAGTTTCAGAAAGTTTCACTTCCAGAAGAAAAATAACTCCCTTCGATCTCTCTCCGCATAAACCTCTCCATCCATTCTTCTCCATCGAAGTTCTTTGTACCAATAAAATTTTCTCGGTTTCAAATTTTGGGTTCAGTCTTTTGGTTTGATTAAGTATATATTCCATCATCATCGAACCTGTAACGCTAAATTCAAAATTAGGTAAATTATCAGCAAACTCTGAATTCGAGATTCGGTTAATTCATTTAATTACTTCCACGTTGATTACTTTACGAAGAATCATCAACCATTTTTTCAAGATATCGCAATTTATTTTTAGGGTTATTTGACGTTTGGTACTTACATTTTTTCCAACATTAGTGTTTGGTCTAACATTTGTCCAACTTAGAGGTTGGTACTTGGAATTAACGTTGTCTTCCATTGACTCAGTTAATTATAATTCTAATTAAATTTATCATCTAAATATTTATGCATTTACTATTATATCCTTCACTTGGACTGAATTACCCTCATAGCCGCATACATTTTTCACACGCTTTAGAATTCTAGGCTAACCCAACTCTCAATTGATCTACCCTTCTTATCTCTTCAATCTTTCGATAAACTTACACCACTACCATCATCTTCTGACCAACCGAAACCTAAATTTCTCATTAAAAAAACGAAGCTTTCTGCATAAAAATTAAATCCCATTTCAATTCATTCATCAGTAAAACAATTATAAAATAGTCTAATTAAAAAAACATTTCATTTTGTCCATTGGGTAATTAAAAACAGTACCATTATGAAGAACATCAGCAAGGAGTTTACTACACATAAAAGGTAGAGGTAGCTAACATTGAGAACAAAGAAACCAATTAGTGAAAAAACAAACACATTACTTGGACAAAAATATTTCTCCATTCCAACTCGCATCGTCCATTTTCCTTAACATATCCACCGCCGCTGTAACACCATTCAACCGTAACCAAAACCACCAGTTCAAAAAAGATTAACAAAAGAAATCAGGGTTTCCATTTTGTGAAGATAGGATTTTGATTCAGAAATAGTGGGGTTTTGATTTGACTCGGTAAATAAGGGTTTTGGAATTTTGATTCAGTGAAATTGGGTTTTGATTTGGCGCAATAATTTTGGGTTTTGTTTGATTCTGAAATAGGGGGTTTCGATTCATGTAAAGGGGAAGAAGAAGATGAATATACCAAGTCAATTGATTTGAATTCTCACGTGAAGGCGAAGAAGAAAATGAATTGGTTTGTCTTAGAGGCAGAAGAAAGATAATTTCCGATGTGAAAAAAGATTAGAGAGTTAGGGTTAATTATATTTGACCTAAGCTAAGAGGTTTCATCATGGCCGTTGGATTCCAGGAGCACTTCAGGGTATACTTGTAAATTCCGTATAATTTCTAACATAAAATTAATTATAATCCGATCATAACGGTTAATGACGGTCAACGTGAATTCCAAGTACCAACCCCTAAGTTGGACAAATGTTAGATCAAACACTAATGTTGGCCAAAATGTAAGTAACAAACTCCAATTAACTCTTTATTTTTTTCTAACCGAAGATTGCAAAATTTAGATTTGGTAGAATTTCTGATCGAAAAAAACTATGATCTGGATTTGGAAAAAAAAATAAGATTTGAGGTAAGATTTAAAGCGCATATGATAATTTGAGGTAAAAACAATTTAGATTTTTGGTATAATTTTACATTTTTACAGTAGGCCTGATTTGAATTTGAGTCTCACTTGATACGATGTTAAACACTATTAGTTTCTCCATTGTATAATTCAATTTTTGGTATAATTTCTACATTTTTACATTTGGCCTAATTAGAATTTGAGTCTCACTTGAAACGCTAACTTGAAAGTTGAATCTATGTTTTAAATTGCTCATGACATAGTGAAATTAAGACAGAAATTTGAATGTGTTTTAATAATGTAATTTCAATGGTTAGATTGAATGTTTAACAAGTTCCAACTATTATAGATGCTTTGTTTTCATGATGAATCCTCCTATTGACGTAATGGCTGCCAGCTTTCCTGTTATTTAGAGATTTGGGATGCCCTCCGAGGTGCAGCTAAAGCTGATGCGAGTCTTGCACAAGTGATTGTGGACAGTGCTTGTGTCATTATTATAACTTCTGACTTAACAACATGTTACGAGGAAATAGGTATTGTGTAAATCTTTCATAATCCTTTCATTTATATTCTCAGCTTTCTGCTTATTGAAAACCATTGTAATTTTGTACATAACCTAAAGATATTTAATGCCTATTACAGGTTCTAAGTATGGCTGCTAAAGTATGTTTTGAGTGAGCCATCCAATTTGATTCCCGAAAACCGAGAAAGGTAATAAAAATACATTATGCTTCAGTAAAAGATCATGTAAATTGTTGTCATTCCGTTTTCAATAGTTTACCATTATTAATGTTGTTCGAGAAATAACTTGGCAATACCATCAACACTTCTAATTAACCCAACACCACCAAACTTTTATGGTTCAAGGCATCAATATTCGCTTTTTGTGGTTGCTAACTAAGAACCAATAGGTTGCGATGATTTCTTTGTGTGGTTGTTAACTTTGAACCAGATGATGATCTATGAAGCTTATTTATCCTGCACATTTTATTGTTTCAGTGGTCCTGGTGCCACGGACATAGATGTTAATTGTGTAATGTCAGTAATATTTTTGTTTACTTTCTTACAAATTATATACTTAATAGGTGAATATCTCTCTTTTCAGATTAAATTGGATATGAACAACAAAGGCATGATCCAGAGGAGATAATGGAATGCCAAGGAAGCATGAGATTTTTTTTTGTCTTGAAGCTCTGTCGGGCAACTATACACCTAATCGCGTCCATGAGTATCTTGCTTTGCCAGGCCCATCACCTACCTATAGTCTTAATTTGGTAGTCATGATCTGCTAACGCATATTTTTAAAGCCTTTATATGTAATAATTATGCTCATGAATTGTAGCTGACAGGTAGACAATGAGTTGTCCTACTTTTAAGTCTTAAGAAGTTATGCCGTCATTTTCAGATGGATCATTGGTTGTCAATTTGGAATGTCACCTTGGTGAATACTTCGTTTCCTATTAAATCTTTCTATTTTCCGGTGAATATCGACCCGATGCACTGACAATATACCAACGAAAGCATTAACCATAACACCATAACCCCTTCCACCCTCGTGCCATTATGGCACGGGCAATCCACTAGTTAAATAATATTATAAAATTACAAATATTAGATATTTTAAGACACTTTATGAGTTTTAAGACACTTATATAAGTAGTTGAAAAATCGGAACTAAAGCAACTCATATTTTTAATTTGAGACTCTTATATGAGTGGAAGCACTAAAGACATTTATATGTGGTTCGAACCCAAAAATCAATATGTCTCAAATCTGGCCATATGGTGAAGTGAATGCATCACCATCTCGAGTGTTAAAACTATGAGCGCTTGGACTAGTTCTGGGATTAACAACTGAATTATGCATGTTATGAGGTAATGAACTAAGTTATAACATGTGGTGATTAATTTTAGAGACAACATTATTAGGGTTCAGGGTTTTATCCTGAAAGATACATCCGCATCTCTCCTTCAATATTATCCAGAATCCGACCATGAGCAATGATCTCCAGTGATGAATATCTTCTGCATTCGTATTTCTGACATCAACAAACCAAGAAATAATCCACTATGTAATATCTTGGCAGTTAATGATAACTTGATCGATATTGATGTTGAGAAGTCTCCACACCGCATTTGCATGATTACATATAAACAATAAGTGGTACAGTGATTCCTCATCAATATTGCAAATACCGCAGTGGTATTCATCCAGATGATTGAACTAAGATAACCTTTGCCTTGTAGGAATTGCATTCATAAGGCACTTCCAGATAAAAAGATTTACTCTATGAGGTAACTTCATCTTCCAGAGTACTTTCCATACTACCTTAGTAACTGTGCAAACAACAACTTGATGTTGAACCCTTCTCTCCATCAGTTTATTATAAGTAGATTTAACTGTGAATACACCATATTTGGAAGGATACCACCTCAATATATCTTCTTCTGACAAAGAAAGTTGCATTTTGGTAATTCTTTCAACATTTTCTGGAGTGAATAAGATATTGAGCAGATATATGTCCCATTCATTAGTACATGTTAAAATCATCTCACTAACGAATACATATTGATAATGAGATAGATGCGGTGGGTCTATTGTATGGATCGGACCTAAAATCCATTGATCAGTCCAAATTCTAGTATAATTTCCATTGTTAACCTCCATAAAATAGTGTTGTTGAACTATTGAGAGACCCATTTCAATACCCTTCCACACCCAAGAAGGGTTACTCTTCACAACATGTAAATGGAGGAAATCTTCATGCTTGTAGTATTTATCCTTAGGAATTTGATCCAGCAAATGATTAGATTTGTGACATATTCAACATTTCTAAATATTTGAAGGCCAGACCACCTAAGTCTTTAGATAAGCACATATTTTTCCAAGAAATAAGATTAATACCTTTATTTGTTTTAAAACCCCACCAGAATTTCCTTTGAATAGTGTGTAGCTTCTTCAGTAATTTCTTTGGGCATCTTAAAAGTACTCATTTGATATATGGGAGTTGAGTTAAGAAAATCTTTGACCATAGTAGTTCTGCCATCTTGGTGCATTGTGGTGCCTTACCAGTTTCCAAATCTTCTCTCAAAAGCCACTTGTGTTTCTTCAAAGGCTTTAACTTTTGATCTTCCAATGATTAAAGGAGAACTGAATTACTTCTCATTCTTATTCATAGGTTTGACACCTACAATGTTTCTTAGAGTGTCACAATCCCCGGGATCCATGTTGTTATTATAATGAATTGACGATTTGTCAAAGTTTATGACTTGACCAGATTGTGAACTAAAATCTTGCAGGACTTGCAAGAGATTATTCACACTATCACATGAGTAAAAATGAGACAATCATCTGCAAATAGCAAGTGATTAATAGGTGGTGCTCCTTTAGCCACTGAGATACCTTGTATGCTTTTAGAATAGTGAGCTTCAACCATAGTTCTAGAAAACCACTCCACTGTTTAGATGAAAAGGTAGGGAGATAGAAGATCTCCTTGTCTTATTCCTATAAATGGATTGAAGTCTTTAAAATGTGAGCCATTTAGTTGACACCAATCTTCATAGAAACCAAAACTCTTAAGAATCTTAATGAGAAAAGACCATTCAAGTCTGTCAAATGCCTTTGACATATCTAACTTGAGGGCTAGCCAGACACCTTGACCTTCTTTTCTCTTCATGGAATAAATGATTTCATGAGAAATTATAGTCTTATCATTAATTAATCTTCCAGAGACATATGCAACTTGATATGGTGAAATAATTTTCTCCATGATGGGCTTCATCCTACTGACCAAAATCTTTGAGATAATTTTATAAGAAGTATTACAAAAACTTATAGGTCTAAACTCAGCTGGAGTGCAAGGCTTGTTCTTTTTAGGAATCAAAGAAATATAAGTATTGTTCAATTGTCTAAGCATATGCTTAGATGAGAAGAACTTCTTTTCCATATCACAGACATCATTGTTAAGTTCATATTTTGCATATATCTAGTTTCGAATCCATGCTAGTATTTGCTATATTTTCTTGAGTATATTACTCTTGTTTTTCTCTATTTTTGTTTTATTAGGTGAATCATCCAAAAGAAGAGAATTGACACTTAATTGTGCATGGAAAGGAGTTAGCTACAAGTGTAGAAAGGCCAAATACCAAACTAAACTCGTTCAAATGTATGGGTGCTGGCTATCACCATGAAGAGGACGAAAAGACGAAGCCAACGGCAAAAGAATGGAGTCAATCCAACATCGTATGAATAATCTAGAAGCATTTGAAGCAAGCCGAAGAAGTCGCAAAGTAGAGAAGATACAAATTTGTTAAATGCACCTCCCTAAATTTCTCAAGGCAGTCACTGTACAAAAATTGAACTTTCAGTCGTCCAAGACTGACAGTTAAAAGGTCGAATCCTAAAGGAAGCCACTGGATTATTCGGGGTAGCAAACACTCATGGAAGAATCTGAACGGACACTTCATCTTCTTTATCGGAGAGACATCATGCAAAGTCCCGTGGCAGTAACGACGATGGAGTTGGAAGTGCTGCTGCTGCCAATGAGATACGATGGAAGATAGAGAGAGATTGAGGTTGAACAGGGAGACGAGAATAGGGAGATGAACTGTTGTGGCTACTGGTGTTGTTGGCAGTGAGGGGTATGCTCGAGTTTGAAGAATGGATGTTGGATGGTGTTGTTGTTCACGGGCAAAGAATGGTGAACTGATGTTGCGGTATAGAGTACTCATGGTACTGCAGCCAGCCATTGTTGATAATCATCGTTTGTGGTAGAGTATTGCTTGAATGGCAAGTGAGTTTGAGAACGAGAAAAAGATGAAGAAATGGTGGAATGAGTCTGGATGAAGAGAAGAAATAACTCGAGTCTAAAGCGATGTTTCCATGTATTTGTATTGATGGTAATCAAGACCGAGAGATGGGAATGATGGGCAGTGATCATGAGAAGTTGAGGAAGTAAAGCTGTGGATGTTGACTGTCAATGAAGAAAGCAGAGCTGTGACGATGGAATAATGGAGTTGGTTAGCATCGAGTTAAGGTTGTTGTTAATGGTGTTTTAGGTACCAAAAATCACTTCGCTAAAAATCATTTTTGTTGTTAATGTGTTAAATTTTTGAAAAAAATTCCGCGAAGTGTATAATATGCATTTTACCATATATCTGTGTGCCTCCTTTTGATTTGGTAGATGAAGGAACTAAATCTATCCGAAGTAAAAGTAATGTGCTTCATCTTTCTTGCCCTTGTTTTGCTTGATATCTTACTATTATATAGCGAAGTATTGATGAAATATCCTCCATTGGTTCATATACATGCGAAGTATCCTTAGAAGTATATAATCCGAAGTATATAATCCGAAATATATAA
The DNA here is from genome assembly GCA_023529315.1 of Papaver bracteatum. Classification (NCBI taxonomy): domain Eukaryota; kingdom Viridiplantae; phylum Streptophyta; class Magnoliopsida; order Ranunculales; family Papaveraceae; genus Papaver; species Papaver bracteatum. The sequence continues at coordinate 80,882 of JAJJWX010002137.1, forward strand.
TCCAAAATATATAATCCGAAGTATAAGAAGTATTCATAAAGCACTCGTGGCGATAAGTATTGTCTTCAAGAAGTATGAACAATAAGAATTCCCGAAGTGCTATTGCATGATGTATGTTGGATGAATGTATGTATGTTATGGGTGAATGCTATATGTATGAAATGATATGCTTTTCCTATATGTATGCATATTATATACTTACCTTAATTTTTCCCGTCGTAGGTGCAGAAAACCACTCCGCCACGTGTCCGAGGAAGATTGAGCGAGATAATAAGAAGAATCTTCGAGAAAGATATTATACACCGCACCCGAAGGAGTGTAAGTGAGTAGTCTAATCAATTGTCAGATCTGCCTTAATGAGGCTCCGTCAGCAAAGAAGAACTAGCTTGCTCGGAAAGATATCTAGCAAAGAAGAACAAACTTGCTCGGGAAGGCATCTAGCGAGGTAGAGCTAACCTGCTCGGAAAGACATCTGGCGAGGTGGGCATAACTTGCTCGGGAAGACATTTAGTGAAGTATGGATTGTTGCACAAGAAAAAGGGAGGGTCACGAAGTCGATTGCGCGAGGTATGACTTGTTGTCCAAGAAATAGTGAAGTTTCCGGAAGTAATAACGCGAAGTGTGGATTGTTGTGCAAGAAAAGGGACAGCTGTCCCCGACAAGAACCGATCTTTAAGGAGAAAAGTAAGCATAAAAGTTGCTTCGAGCGAGATAAAATTGTCATCCCAAGATAAATCGAGCTGTATTCCACTATGTAATTATGCCCTATAAAAGGGAGACTTAGCCTCCTGAGAAGGGGTTGGATCATTTTGAGGAGATAGGGAGATAATTTGTAAGGAGTGATAATCTAGATCTTGAGTATTCTCGAGTGTATTGTAACTTTGAATCAAAAGAAATTCAATATAATAGAAGATCTGTGCATAAACTCGTGTTGGTATCTATCGAACTAGTGAGTGGGTGTAACTATGGATTTTCTGTAGTTACATTTTGGCGTCCAGAAATAGGGAATGATTGTGCTACTGCTTACTGATTCAATTTTTTTTATGAAACCGGTACTGTTGGTGATGTATTTCTCTGAGTTTATCAAGTTCTTGGGAAAAAATTGGAAGATACGGAAAAATAATATCATTAGCAGTTCACGGAAATCTAAGGAAAACGGATACGGAGATAAGAGAGCTACACCAACAACCAGTTGCAGCCTTCACCAAGAATCGTTCAAAGATGAAGCTATTTTCTATCTCTATAGTCAATAACTCAAATATGTTGTCAAAAACAGATCTACGAAGAGCGAATTCAGTCCTTTGCAACACTTCGTCAAATTTCAAAGGGATCTAAATCTCTTAAAGGATAGGGACGACCTATTTGGGCATATGAAACAGGAGGAAGCAACTAAATCTTTGGAGACAAGATTTCACAAGGAGGAAATGAAATAAAACCAATGACTAAATCATGTCAAACCTAATTCGTAGGATTATTTCTCTTCGTCAACTTAGTACAATTATCCGAAGCCGCGAGTAAAAGGAGGAAGTACTCAAGGGAAGCAACCCAATCACTTTACCGAAGTACCGTTAGAAAACGACGAACTAATAGCCAGACGAGATATAGTCAAGCTCACTTCGGATCAATAAAGATCTACGAAGTATTCAGAATAAATTACTTCGTCACTAACGTGGTAGCTCGTAGCAGGTTAGCTCGGACAGTCCAGGAATTGGCAGCCAATGGTTCATATTGCTTCCCCTAGGGCAGTAAACGGAATCCACTTCGTGAAGAGGAACCTAGCTACTTCCTGAAGCAGCAAACTACTTCGTAAATATTTTTCTTCAAGTATTTTCTATGCGAAGTATGTATTGAGATTAACGTCAACAATAAACTACTACGTGAAGTTTACTTCGTCGAGCCAGCAATCCGGCCGAAGCATGAGGCAACGAATCATATTAAAGCTAAGTACAACTTTCCTTGGACACTTATTTTTACATAAAACATTTTCAATCGTATGACGTTTTAGAATAAAATTATTGGCAAAAAACATTTTCAAATCACATGAAATTATTTCAAAAATTATTGATACAGTGCAATACAATTACACAATTACGATACAATTACGAAAAATCGAGAAAACTCGCATATATCAATTATTAATACGTCTCTTGGATATTCTATGTTTAGTGCAAGAAGGTGTTACTTGTTTTAGTAGTGCATATCTTAAAAACAATGCTTAGATGCGAATTACGGAAGGATCAGCTCTCTTTGATCCATATATATCCTAAATTCAAGTTTTATATTCCCAATAAAGCTCCTCAAAGAATGATTAGTTGTAGAGACAGATTCTTGTCATCTGATATGCATTACTTATCATTACAACCATATAATGAAAAGATTGTAACCTCCCAAGGCTCTTGCTTGTTTTGGTCATGAGCGACAGGTGCAAAACTCACTTCTACACTTAGATCAAAGAACCGGATGGCATCAGAACTGCAAGATGAATGGAGGTGGAATCAACAAGGAGGCATGAAAGCACAAAAAATGTCCAGTGTGCGAAGATGAAAAGAAGGAATAAGCGAACCATCGGCGATTTGATTTCCACGCCATGACGAAATATTACGAGCGGGATCAAAGGAGAAAGTAATATGAGCAAGAAGACCGGATCATACTCATCGAAGTATCTTGAAGGATTACATTCAGAAGGGAACGCGTAAAACTGTCAGAAGGGGGTTTTACGAATAATTATCAAAGAAACGAACCACCACAGTGGAATGAAGCCTTTACTAACGAAGAAAAATAAACATACATTAACGAAGTAGGCAATGTCAATAGCTTCATATTATGAGGAAGGAAGGAGAAGTCCTGAGAGGTTCACTTGAAGGAAGAAAACAATAGTAAAATATCAACATCAATAGCTGCAGACAACCATCCGCCTGCGAGATTCAAATGTCACTTCGTCCACAACCAGCAATGCCAAATATTATCAAAAAATGAGGATCTTTTAGGGAAGGAAAAATATGCAAGAAGTTCACTTCATCAAAGTTCCAGCGAAGGTCAATTTTGTGGTCACTAGCGAAATAAAGCAATTAACAGTTCACTTCGACAACAGATCCAACTCCAGCCAGCAATGAGAAGAGAAAGCAACACGAATCTTCACCAACAAACCATTCAAAAGGAACGAAACCCCACTCCAGCAGAAGTTGTTGAAAGAGAAGAAGGCATCAGTCTGCTTCGTGGAGAAATTATCGCCGTCTGGAAGAAATAGCAGCAATGGATGCTAAAATTTACTTCTCATTAACTAGCAAACGTGTACAGCGATTGGGGAACAAAGAAAGCAACTAAAATTTACTTCGTCGACTGCTCTTGCGCAGCTACAATAGGATAGGCAATACGAAGTTGCTTCATCAATAAATCCAACGAAGACAAGCTCCTAATATTACTCGTAAGAACAACCACATTACCAGCAAGGCAATAAGAAAAGTGTAGTACCGGTTATTACTTCGTCAGCTAATGACCGTATCACTAGCATACAAGGAGTTCTCATTAAACCCGCCCAAGAATCTAAGCAAACATGATCAGTTAGCTACGCAAACATCCGACGAAGTAAAACAGCTCGTAACTATCAACAAAGATAGGGATATAGTGAGCAAGTGAATCCCGTCATTATCTCGCCAGAACAGTTAATGAAGAAGGATATCTCGGTCAGATTCAGCGAAGTACTTCATCAGCTAACTCCAGCAGATTATCTCGTAAACCAACTAATTCAAGGGCAACGAGAAGCACAGCCAGAAGAGACTCGATGAAGCATTCATGAAGAGGAGAAATCAAAGTTTATCTCGCCAGGGCATCATAGAGATGAATCCGTGATACGCGGAGTATTACCATCAGTGAACATCTCGTAAAAAGCAAAGTCTCACTTCGTAAGTCAATCAATTCGGAGAAATAATCATGAAAATTCGACACCCATCCAAACAAGATTCAAGGCAGCAGTCAAGTTCACTCCATTAACATGTATATGCAAGATTCAAGGCAATAATCGTGAGTTAATCTGAAAGAATATATCATCCAATAACTAATAAGAAGATACCAGCCAATAACAGATTCGACGAATCAACTCCAGTAGCTCATCTCGTCAAGCAACCATTCAGCAAAGACAAAAAATTTTCACCACCCATCAATACAACCACATAAACACCAAAGAAACGCAGTCCAAGCCACTATTATTGCTCGTCAAGATAACACCAATGGCAGCGAAGTAAAACAGTTCAAGGCAAATTAATTCAAGCTTGAATCATCACCAGGTCAAGGAAAAGAAGCAACGTCACCGAAGTTACCTCGTGGAAGACATTTCGTGAACGGAAAGAAGATTACTTCTTCATATACTCAACATAATTCGCCACCAAACTCCGGGGAAAGCTGCTAGTAGTTCGAGCAAAACCAACGAACAATTTTCAAACAGAACGGAGAATCTGTCATCCAGATTACTTCGGAAAAGCAAACTTTAACTCTATGGAGAACCAACCAAGAGGAAATTGAAGTAACACCAAGTATGGACAGACAAGCAACAGACAACCAGAGCATGAACTCGGATGTCTCAGCATCGTAGCCTTATTCAAGGCTTTTTTCTCTTCGTGCTGTCTTCTATAGCAACTCTTAAACGACATCAACACGTAATATGATTGCTAACTTTAACTAACTTGTTGTTACAAAACAACGATGATGGACGGAAGCCAACCAGAGCATGAACTCGGACTGACTAGTCCACCAGAAGTTAGCCAACAGGAGATTACAAACCAATCCACACTTCGCATAGAAAATCCATAAAGCTTTTCGTGATTAAAATCCACACGATGATGTTCAGCCGAGTTCCCATCTCGGACTCAATTCATATCAGCTAGACGATGCTCATCACGAGCATGGACTCATCAGTTTATTTTCGAGAACCAATCTCGGACAGTCACATCGGAGCAGTGACAGCAGCCTAAAAATGGTGATGCACGAAGTTACATGGGAACAGAAGTCAACCATCGGAGCAACCAACTCGTACTGGCAGTACCCCCCCAGTTCGGAACAACCAACTTGAGAAACTAGCGGCGGAAAAATGGAGCTCGAGATGCTAAAGCCTGCCTCTTCTGTGAGTGTAATGATCAAGTTCTTCACAACTTCAGTGGTCTCACCTTCTCGCATGGATCAACAGCAGACCAACTTCACAACAACGGCTTAACAATTCTAATATCATTTCAAGCACAGAAGCTACACACAGCAGCAAGCATGAATGACATGCAAAAATACAAGGTACATAAGTAAGACCTCATTAGGAGGATGCGTAAGACCCACAAAAGATACAAAAAAAAAAGGCGATCGTAAGTCCTTAATAAAACCTCTACTTAGGGAGGCTGAGACCTCATGGCGTGCAACCTTGTTCGCACAGAGTGCAAAAGGCAAATGTAAGACCTAACGCGCGTCACGAGACAATCTCGGATATGGCTAATAACCATCAGCTAGGGGCAAGAAGTAAGACCCATCCGTCGGGGCCCCCGATTGGGTAACCACTCGGTAAGGGGTGTAAGAACGAGCCAGTGGAGAAAAATATGGTCTGGTGTAGTTCTTCCGCTCGGTCCCAAAACCACCTCAACTAGAATGTGACTTCGTAACCAAGAGCCACATCGGCGAAAGGGTACGAGGTCACGAAATAACTGATACCTAAGCCCAAAAGCACGGGGGTACTCAAAGGGGAAGGGACGGCACCCTCCTTTAGGGAGCTGAGTGACCACAAAAGTCGGCAATGTTACGGGGCTGGTACTCATGGGAGTAGGTAGGCCTGTGATATTGTTGCATAATAAGACCTCAATGAGTGAGATAAGGCGAGTTTAATGGATCTTTACCTCGCAAGAGTAAAGAGCGCCTGAGACATCGTCGAAAAGCCCTGACCAACGGGGTGGGGCATAATAAGACCTTAACTAGGAGGCAAAATAAGACCCCGAACTGATGATAGAGATGTGAGGCAGAAAATGAGACTTGAGGCAAAACAAAAAGGCAAGTGTATACTTGCAAAGAGGCAGGTATATACTACAAAGCAAAGCAAAGAGGCAAGCACATTACAAAGCTTGATCACACAAATCTTTGCAAGTCAAAGATTAATCCATTACAAGGCGTTATCTCGTAACTCTAAGTCACACAATCCTAAGAAGTACTTCTTACGTTGCATAAGAAGTACTTGCAATTGAAATATTGCAAATGCTAATATTTATATTAACTTGATTATGCTGTGAATTGAATATTAATAATGCAGGAACAAGCCCTAAAAGGCAACGAGGTATAATTACATACGAGATGGGAATGAGAAGGAATGCAAAGGAGAATCAGAGGCACAAACAATAAAAATCAAGGCAAGTATATAATATGCATACATATAGAAAAAGCATATCATTTCATACATATAGCATTCACCCATAACATATATACATTCATCCAACATACATCATGCAATAGCACTTCGGGAATTCTTATTGTTCATACTTCTTGAAGACAATACTTATCGCCACGAGTGCTTTATGAATACTTCTTATACTTCGGATTATATATTTTGGATTATATATTTCGGATTATATACTTCTAAGGATACTTCGCATGTATATGAACCAATGGAGGATATTTCATCAATACTTCGCTATATAATAGTAAGATATCAAGCAAAACAAGGGCAAGGGCGAGAAAGATGAAGCACATTACTTTTACTTCGGATAGATTTAGTTCCTTCATCTACCAAAGCAAAAGGAGGCACACAGATATATGGGAAAATGCATATTATACACTTCGCGGAATTTTTTCAATTTTTTTTTGGATTTGATATGAATCAAATTATAAGGACGCTAAGCTACAAATGAAACAATATCATGTGAAAATCTATAATGAGGCAAGACAAGAACAAGAAGTGATACCATCAAATCGTCATCAAGGGCAACATCAACACAAGTTTATCATCGGTAAATCTCAAACTAGTACTTACAATGGACTTCGCGCAAGAATGTGGAAAAGAAAACATGGAAGAAAATCATCAAAACCAACTTTCAATGTCAAAGCTCGCAAAGAAGAAACTCGGTATATTCACTAATGAAGATATCTCGCCCACCCGGTACATTCACTAATGAAGATATCTCTCCCACTCCATACTTCATCAACGACAATAATCCTCAACAACAATAGAGTATACGAATCAAGTGCCATCTCGTCAACTTTAGCTCGTTACATGCAACACGACACCTCGCTACTACTCATCAACATGAAGAACCAACAACCAAGCACGCAAGGGAAAAATCAAAAGCAATGAACCGTTCCAACAACAACAAAATTGAGTATTGATACTTCTTATATTTTCGAGGATTAAGTACTTCTTATACTTCTTGAAGAGCACTTCATACTTCGTACTTCTTATACTTCGGGAATGATACTTCTATACAACAACAAGACTTCGGAACCTAGCAAAAGAATAAGAGGCAAGTATATACTTTTTCAAGTTATTATTCTTTCGCTCATTCCTTCGTTAACAAAGGTCAAAGTCATCTACTCAAGCACCACACGTCTCGCTCCAAAGGACTACACGAAGATGGATTTTTCTCAAGAATCTCTCTTCAAGCAACACTCAAGAAAAATAGGGAAAAATGTAGGTACCAAAAATCACACTTGACGCATGGCGCATTACGAATGGTGGAGTAACTTAACCAAGATATCTTAGTTTGTAGGAGATAGGATGAGGCTGCGAAGTAAGACCTAAAGATAGCGAGATGATAATAAGAGAGGTAAAGAAGACTTGCACAAGAATATATCTCGCGAGATGATGAAACACACGAAGTAACTCCAAGAAGTAACACCCCGAAGTAACTCCCCGAGGTGTGGATTGTTACGCAAGAAAAGGTAGAGCATGCGAAGTGTGGATTGTTATGCAAGAAATAGGACAGCTGTCAGCGAAGTAAAATGACCTGTCAGCGAAGTAAAATGAGATGTCGGCGAAGTAAAATGAGCTGTCAGCGAAGTAAAATGGGATGTCATCCATTATGTAGTTTTCCCTATAAATAAAGGACTTGGTCCATTGTAATAGAGGTTGGAATTTTTAGGAGGAGAGAGATCAGATTTTATTTGACCTTATCTTCTTCTTCTTCTTCCCAAAAACTAGATCTAGAAAAGCTCCAAAACTCATTAATGGAGTCTCACCATGTAAATCAATTGCCTATGTAAACATCAAATATTTTAGTAGATTTGTGTGTCTCTCTTATACTTTTAACACTTCAAATCATCATTTTAGTGATTCAAAAGTTAGATCTATAAATTTGTACATGAGTTTAAAGTAGAAATGTGTTTAGAACTAGAAATAAGATTTGGGTGTAACTTCGGTTGGATTTTCCGTAGTTACAGGTGTTGTGGTGACGAGCTGGTTGTTGTTGAATGAGAATAGATACACGGAGGAAGTTGATCGTTGTAGATGAATGATGATAACTCGAGGGATAACAGGGACGTCTGTGGTGTTGTTCATGAAGTTGTTATAATGGGTTTAAAGGGGATTTTGATCATGGCTGAAATCGATGGAAGTGGTTACCTGCGAAGGATGGAACTCGAGAAGCAAAGAAGCTGGTTACGATGATAAAAAACATGGTAATCATGATGGACTCGGTTGTGCTGAGTTCGTGGTCTTGAGATGATATGAATAAAACGACAGTGGTGATTGAACATGGAGGAGAAAGAATAATGGTTCGCTACTGTGAAGGCAAACTAAAGTTGAATGCTCAGAAAAGTGGATATTTTTCATGGATAGCCTGGTATATGTGAGAGGTGTGTCTAGAAATACAAACTTCACGATCACCAGAGTTGCGGAGGAAGTATCGATGTTGAAACACAAAGTCAGGGAAATAAAATACTCACAGAGGTGAGAATATCCGAGAGATTTGGTCGAGTTTTACAAATTCAGGGAGTTTAAAAACTCACGGTGGCTTGAGTGCCCGTGGTTTTGACGAAGGGAAAACAAAATCCAGCTGAAAATTTCGCTCACGGAAAGAGTAGTGTCCGTGAAAGTTTCGGAAGGTCATTGGAAATTTACATTGTCAGTTCCTCGGAACTGACAGGCTAATAAGGTTAAGCTAGGGTTGTTGGGCTGGATTTCTGCCTCCTGCGTGCGCCCATGAAGACAGTTTGGACGTGGGCTGTTCCTTCACACGAGATATACGTGTTTTGGTGCTAGTTTGGCTAGTTTTGGCAACCATTCGACACGGGATTTGGTGCACGTGCATTTTTATTTTTGGGACACCTATAAAAGAGATATTTTTACAACTTCTATATCATATAATCTTTTAGTCAAGTTTTGGAGAGAAGAACACAAGGGAGAAAAGCTAGGGTTTTGGAGCACTCTTCATCACCGTAACTATTTCTTTACCATTTTATTATATGAAACTCATGGGTTTTGTTAATCCCATGAGTAGCTAAACTTCTTAATGATTGGGAATGAATTCTAAGTTCTAGACATGATTTGAGTTATTATATAAATCTATTTTGAAGTTCTTCACATGATTATTGATTGTTTATACTAATTAGAATATTTATGATTAATTGATAGATTGTTTAGGTGGCCAACTGAATTAATTTGTTGATCCAATCAAATTCTAGTATTGAGTTAGGAGATAAGTAATAGTCGAATAATTCATACAAAAGTAGAGAACACAAGAACTTGCAGAGGGATTCTATGTAGCGATTGTGTGTATAAAAAACACTAGAAAGTGGACCTTGAGCTAAGAGTCTAACTACTAGGATCAATCTATAATTCACAAAAGATAGAGTGAACCCAGTTACCTTCTTAATCCTTTAAAGAGTCAATATTGTTTCTTGCTCTTTTACCTTTACGAAGAGTATGGAAATAATTGGTATTATAATCCAAGTCTTTGATGAAATCATCTCTAGACTTCTGTTTATTAAAATCATGTTGTATATTGTGCCACATATGTAGTTCCTTAGTAACTTCAATAGCTTTGGAAGTATTAACTTTTAAGTGAGGAAGATCCTGAATAGTAGAGAGTTCCTTTTGCAGGTTATCTACATTTTGATTAATGTCTCCAAAGTGCTCTTTGTTTTATTTAGACAAGGAAATTCTAGTGAACTGTAGTCTTTTGACAAGCTTATAACCCGGTGAACCATTAACTATTTTTTCCCAAGCTTTAGCTACTTCAGCAGCACAAGTTCTATCTTGTAGCCAAGAAATAAAAATTTTAAATGACTTCCAAGATTTGGTTGAGAGTAATCTATAACAAGAAGTATGGGGCAATGATCACTGCCAAGTTGATTTAGATGAAGTATCTTTGAATCTGGGGGAAAAAAATCCAGTCAGAATTACACAAAGCCATGTCCAATCTGGATCTCTTCTTTACAGTGCCCATATTACTAGTACAGCCGTTGCCACGATGGGAGGGACGATTGAAGAAGAATCTGAAGATGGGGTTTGTTTGCGAATACTTTCACCCCGTTTCAGAAAAAGTGATACTTTCGACTTGTTTCAAAAAAAAATGATACTTTCGCTCTGTTTCAGAAAAATTGATACCTTCGCGCTGTTTCAGAAAAAGTGATACTTTCGCCCCGTTTTAGAAACGGGGCGAAAGTATCACTTTTCCATAAACGAAAAATTAGTCAATCCATAAACCAAAATTTGGTTATAAGATATGCATCCTTTGTGGTGGTCTACATAATAGCCGTGCATTCAATTTTCGAGAATTGTGACTAAAGTGAAAGTATCACTTTTCTTGAAATAGAGGGAGTACAACGTTTTATTAGTTGGAACGGAAAATTAGTTGATGCATAAACCAAAATATGCCTACATAAAGTATTATGTATCCTTTGTGGTGGTTTGTATAATGGATATACATCTAATTTTCTAAAATTGTACCTAAAATGATATATACCTCCGAATATTTCGTAAAACCTATAAATTTGATATTGTTGTTTGTACTCGTTGCGTAGATTTTTTTATAACCTTTCCAACGAGATAAAATTTATACAATTCCAATGCACGGATTTTTAGATATGTTATATTAAAGTTTAGTTGCCAATTATACCCCTAAAAAATAGGATACATAATAAATTATAATACAATTTGACACTTATATCTATTTGCCCTTCCTCTTTGGTTTATTTACGAATATGTCTAATATCTATTACCCTTCGTTTTTGGTTTATTTACGAAAATGTCTAATACATATTGTCCTTCCTTTTCGGTTTATTTACGAAAATGTCTAAAGAAAAAAAAATGATTTAGAGGGTCATTTTTGGTTTTTTCGGCACCAACCATTTCCAATCTTTTTGTGTCAATTGATGACTTAGATTTTACAAAAAAAAAGCCCATATAAGGTCCTCCCTCGCTCGCTCGGTCGGCCCAATTATTAGACCAAGTATGTTCTCTTCCTATAAATCCAAGATCTTCTAAACCAGCATGTTGAATTACAGAATGAACCAACCCATCACTAGAAGTAGATGCTGAAGAAGTATTGTCCATAAAATGGAAGTTAAGATCACCCAGTAAAATCCAAGGCTGCATAATGTTGCTACCAATATCCTTAATGAAATCTCATTGATCTTTTTTCTTAGTGTAATTACAGTAACCATACATACATGAGAGAAGCCATTCAGGTTGCCTGGGATCACTTTGAAAAACTACATGAATCATGTTATTTTCACAAGTATAACAATGTCACATGAGAAACCATTTTCCCAAAGAGGGATTATGTAGTGCCCCCTAAGCTAGCAGCTGACTAATCCAAGAGAATAACTAAATAAAGAGACACTAAGAATCTAAAGCATGTACTTAAGCATTCAACTAAGAAATTCAATACAGAACTTAACCCAAAACTAACCCACTCTGAAACATATATATACAAGAAGTCCTCTCAAATGATACATATACAATAGTCATTGGGTTTACAGATACAATATGAAATACAATAAACATAATAGAAGTTAACCAACTAACGAAAAGAACCCTTGAAGCTTTCGCTGCGCAACTCTGATCTTTCTCTGAAACTGAAAGTGGAAATGAGTGAGAACATCATCCCTAAAAGGGGTGCCCAGTAGGAATTATAACTTGCTTTCAAGTAATCATTAATATAATTCGAAGACAATGCAGGTTTTATCGAAAGTCGGTAATACAAGGAAAGACAATAAAACATAATGTAAAAACTTCTTCATAGACATTCATAAATGACATTAAACATCCATGTATGAGATGTGTGTTGCCGCACATAAGGGAAGAGTACTATTCGTGCTAACCACACTCATTAGGTAATATTCGTGCTAACCACACTCATTATAATACTAGATATAGAGGAAGAATAATACTCATGCTAACCATACTCATTAGGTAATATTGCTGTGTATCACCCTAGACATAGAATACTGATATTGTGTCGGTACACATCTCATACCACACCAAGCACACAAATATATGCATGAATTTCACAACACAAAGATTGATTTGTAAAACAATAATGAATACAAGAGAGTTCGTTATCGATTCCCACCTCTTTTGATGACAAGCCACGCCTACCTCGAGATCCATAATTCACTGGTTCATCCTTTGAATCGATCGTTGTTAATAGCTAACTGTTAATCACACAAGAGTTCTAAGAATCTAGCCAAAATGGCTCACACAAGAATCATATAAGTGTAACTAATGATTCTAACCCCATTTTTGGTTCTACTCCTTTTATTATCTATCTTTAGCATATATGAGTTTTACTAAATCAATTAGGTTGATTCTATAGTCCATATCTAAGTCTTAAGAATATCTACAACTTTGTAGAAGGGATCAAAGGCTAATTCAGACCTTAAAGGGTCCAACACATCAAAATAGGAATGCTAGGTCTAAGCCCAAGTCCATAATCCAACCCATTAATCTAAGGCCTGGTCCATCTGATCAACTGACAATCTCTAACAGTCCATCTAACAGTCAACGTGTCTCTAACAGTCAACGGCTAAGGTCAAGTCAACATTCAAAGTCCAAGGTCAAACTAGTCAACTGGTCAACGATTTGGTCACACGATCAACTCAGTGAGTTGAATCTGGTTTAGACTGAGTTAACTCAGTCAGATGATCCAAGTTAGGTGAGTCAGCTAAACTGACTGGGATGACTAATAGGCATATTTCTATTTCAGACAAACTTCAACTCTAATCTTATATTCTCAACTTCTGGTTAACAATTCAACTTCAAATCAAATACAGAACAATAATGAATTTCATTTACAAACATCAAGTAAATTTACCTGCAATTGCAATAGCTACAGTAACTATCTTCTTAACTCAAACAAACTGGCATAGCTATACTGCCATTGCATCTCTAAAACACAAACAATACCACTATAACTGCAACTGAAGTTCCATGAACTTCAACAACATTACCACCACCTCATTACATCTGCACCAATCCCATTGCTTACACTTCAACATACTCCATTCCTATAACTCAGTCCCATAATATCTCATTCCACTTCTTTAGACATAACTTCTATGACTTCACTACACTCAACTATTCCCTGCAATACAATCTGATTCAATTCTGTTCGACTCTATATTTTCCCATTTTATCTATAACTGTCCAGTTCAACAACACCAATACCTTCAATTCCATCTTAAGATAATCACCATCTTACATCCACCAGACTCAACCAATACAACCACTAAACCTCTTAAAAATCTAGATAAGCTCAGCCATATCTTATAACTCATTCAAAACCACATCTCTTCTTACATCACCTGTAATACCACCAATTATTTCACCTACATTCTACAACAATCATACATTACTGAAATCCTATAATATGTTTCTTCACTCAATTCCATACAATTCCAGTTACAATAATTTCAAAATCAACATCTTCTCATCCATAATCACAGTTCCATTCTACAAGTATCTCAATCACAAATTCATTGCATCTTCAATAACAACCCATAATTCATAAACTCATTAATAAAAGTAAACAAATGCTACTAACTTAACTAGGAAAAGCGGTTACCTCAAAACAACATCTCTCAACAAACCCATAGCCTTACCAAGTAATTGAGAAGGGAAATTACCTCACACCATCTTTGCTCAAACAACAACCAATGATAACTCCATCACTTTCTTAATATCAGAAATCAGAAATCAAACCCTAGCTTCATTAACAACTTCAAATCATTAACCTCTATTGCACTTCAGATTCATAATTTCAAACCCTAATTAAAATTTCCAACAAAAACTCTATCATCTTTTTCATGTCCTGCTCTTAAACTCATCCTTAATTTCATCTCTGAATCAAACTCAGAAACCTTAATATCAAATTTAATCCACTCTCCAACCTTATCTTCTAATTCATAATAAACCCAACTTAATTCAATCCCCTAAACCATCATCTTCATCTTCTAATCTTCTCGGAAATTATTACAAACCATAACTCAATATCTGAGAAACCCTAACTCTTGATTCATCTTCAAAAATACTTCAGAACTTCAATTCAGATACATCCATATTGTTCTTCATATAACAATAACTCAATTCACATCTCAATTCGTCACAAACCCTAACTCAGAAATCCTATGTTTCGATTTACAACAACAACTCCCTCCTTTTTATCTTGAGATCAATTAACATTAGTACTACTCTCATCTCTTCATCAACATCTTCTAATTCATCTGCTCTAACTCATCGCTTATCTCTCTCTCTCTCTCAAACCAACTCTCAATCACATGCAGAGAAAAAACAGGGGAAGAAAAGAAATAGAGGAAAGAGAAGAAGAAGGAAGAAGAAGAAGAAAAAAGAATGACCTCTCTTAGATTCCGTCGAGGGGATAAGGTCAAGAAAACTGATGAATACATCCGTCACTTGGAAGGGAAGCCAGTTCGGTCTAAAGAGAATTACTAATCTGCCCTATATACTTATCAGATGATATCTTCTTCGTCCGGCATCCAAATCACACGTTCGAGAAGCCCATTTCGCGTAACTTTTCGAGATCTGTCTAACGACACTAGTTTCGTGTCTAAATTATTGTTAGACTAATTTCTATTAATTAATGTTTGTGTTAAACTAATCGAGTTATTATCGGCTAATTAGACACTTGACCGATCTAATAACGTTGACAAACTTGTGGGTATCTACAGATTAGGCCACCAGATAAACCTATTGGTTGAAGGTATTTAACATTAGGAAATCTAAAAGAAGAAATCAATATTCTCATTCTATCCTCATGAAGCTTAGTTTCACAAAGAATTTTAATGTCAGGATTCTGAGTCCTAATTAAATCTCTAAGGTGATCTCTGGTGGTCGTAGTGTTGAATCCTTGAAAATTTCAGGATAACACTTTCATTGTATTGAAATAGCTAATGATAACATAGAGGAAAAGAGTAATAATTCTCTTAGTTTTTTTCCTAGCTAAACTATTGAGATAACTTGTTGTGCAAGAAGAAATTAAGAGATTAAAAGCCAACTTGTGAATAAAAGCGTAATAAGCAACAGAAATAATGAGGGAGATGCTGCTGATATGCAAACTATTAAATGAAACAAATAGAAAAGAAAGTATGCAATAAATATAGAACCCTAATATTAAATAATTGACATAATAGGGTTTAGACACAAAAGTCAATGCATAAGATAAAGGAGAATAAAATGAATAACTTGAAGAATAGATAAGGATGAATACCTGAATCTCTTTTTCTGTGTGAACATGTTGATCTCCTCGTGTTATGACCCTGTGAGTAGTGGTTGGAAGTTCTGGTATCTAAGAGATTATTTCCAGATGAGCTTTCAGCATCAGTGAGAGACTTAAAAGGGACATCCATGACTCTGTGCCTTTTTCCTAGCCTAATATCTTCACCTAGAACCTGATCCCTTTTATTGAGAAGAAAATCCATGTTGATGGCTATACCATCCTTTGGAGGGACAAAAGTTGTGGTTTTAACGAACTTTTTAGTGTTTTTCTGGCAAGCAGGTGCAGAGTTGGTGGAGATGGTTGAGATATTTTTCCTAATGGTACTGACTTTTCCAAGAAGTATGTCTTCTCATGATCTTTGATTAAGTACTTAGCAGCATCTTGTTACTCATGCGTTGGTGATGCACTTAACTCCTCTTCTTAGTGGCATAGACAAATCAATATTGACACACACTTTGACATGAGTACTACCAATTGGGACAACATATTTTGGTTCAATACCAGTGACTTCTCTCATCACCTCACCCATCTTAGTAACAGATTCAACATTCATGTGTTCAGGAAGCAAATATTTAAGTTGCATCCAAAATTGTTGAAAGCCCCAGTGCTTCTCAGTATAAACCATTCCTGGTATGTAATCATGAACCACAAGAAGGTGCATATTAATACTCCATGTCCTTTCATCAATCACCTTGTTAAGTAAATCCCAAGTTTTGAACTTATATATCATAATGTTGGGCTCAACTTCCACAATCTGCACTTCTTCTTGGGATATAAATGGCGATGTAAAAGATAATAATTTTTCAATTGTATCATAGTTCATTCTACCCTCTATAATTACTTTCCCTATAGAACTAGCCTCACAACTTGATTTCTCTTTCTATGGATTTTTATTGTCTATATATGAAACATGTTTAGAAAAACATAAATGTATGAGAAAGAGAGATTTTGATCAAACCAGGAAATGAAAGTATTCACTGAGTTGGCATAATTTGATCGCCCGATTCACAGAGCGAAGAGAGAGATAGGGGAGGCAGAAGCTATTCACTGAGTTGGCATGAAATAGTATGAAATTTTAACTCCCTGATAAATAATGATTACCCAAATGAGTGTCATAGGATTCTAACAACTGACCTCAAATATGATAGAATATTTGTTACCATACGGTAATTTTGTCTCCACAGTAATTTTTGGTCAGCATTGTCCTACCATGGTGCTTTTGTTTTAAGCTTTTAACTTTTAAGTTCAAGTTAAAATAAAACTCATCGAGAAGAGAAAAACTCAAATTAAACCGATAATTATTCTAAACTACATCCCAAACCTATCAAACATCCTACATCCTCATCCCAATCCACCGTTTAAAATCTAATTCTTTCATCTCCACCCACACATCTTATTGACTCAAAACCTCCCACAACAGTTGACTACACGTGGACCCCATAGTCAATGTATACGACACGACATCCGGCTGATAAAAGATGATGTTTCAATTTTCAAAACAAATTTCACACAATTTATAAAGGCTGATACCAAATTACTAAGGGCTGATACCATCTCAAGATCTTAAACGATCCTAACCGTTGGATCGTCTAAATGGTATCAGCCCCCAGTAATACTGGTATCAGCCTTTATAAATCATGAAATTTCACGATTCTCCTCTCGATTTCAAATTCTGTCTCTGTTAGAAATTCCAGAGACGAAGAATAAGAAAAACCGTAGAAAAAATTAAGTAATCGGAATGGAGAATTTGATTTTATCAGAAGTGCTTGGTTAGACGTGCCATTGGAAGCTTTGGCTACCAGAATTGTAGCTGTAGGTACTGATTCTCGCCCTCTTTTGCATCATGAGTCGGGCGATGCTTACACAAAGTTCTTGTCTAGTTTCGTCCATATCATGTGAATTGTGAGGTGATGCGTGTCGTAACCACAACAAATTAATTAATATTTTACTACCTAATTAACAAGTAATATAGGGTAGTCAAGATTGTTCCCACGAGGAGCAAGAGGTTTTAGTTGTCTTATAATGTCACAAAAGGGGGGGGTTTTGGTTTTATATTTTATAAGCAAAGGAAGGTAAATAAAGCAATTAAAAAGATAAAGGAAATCAATAAGAGAGATTAGATCAAGGAATCCTTCGTCGTTGCAAAACAATGATTCAAGTTATATTCTTTTCCACTTCTTATTAGTCATAGATTATCACCAACCGTAGATATAGCAGCTAGATCAGTGCTAACCCCTAAATCCCTTGTATCACCGGATACGGAAGTTCTCGACTACCGGATTCTATTTACCAAACCACCAAGTAGTAGATCACTCAAGATGTAATTTAGTTAAACGCATTAAGATTTATGAATTTATTAGGTTGATATTAGTAGTTATACTCTTAGATCAAGGTCCACTTGTTAACGTTGTTTTCACACACAATTGCTCCACGGAATCCCTCCGCAAGGTCTTGTGTTTTCTTCTTGTGTAAATAGTCAAGAAACGATTACTTATCCCCTAACTTTCACTAGCTATAGATCAAATTAACAAATCAATTTAGTTGCGCACCTAAACAATCTATCAATCAATCATGAATGTATAAACATTCCTATTATTAAAAACAAACGATAATCATGTGAAAAATTCAAAGTAGATTTAAAACAAAACTCAAAACATGTTAAGAACTAGGAATTCATCCTCAATCAATAAAATTAGTTACTCATGTTAAGGAGTTCACACAAAGAATAAAGAAAAGAAAAGTGTTGTGTGTGAAGTGTGCAAAGATGTATGCACAAAAGTGTGTGTAAGTGTCAATGTGTGTATAGAAAAGTAGAGCACTTCTCTATTTATAGGCTTCAATGCTCTCCATATCTTCCAAGGAATAGAATCCCTTTCCTTTAGCACTTCAATTTCCAAATCCAAGCCTTTCTCAAATCTCCCATCTTCTCTTTCCATATTCAAACCAAATTCTTCATCCAATTCCAAGTCCAAGTCTTCACATCCCATGAGAGAAATCCTCACAAAATTCTTCAACTTTGGCCCGCCGGAAAACTATGTTTTTGGTCGGAAATAGGCCGGAATCCGTCACCGCCGTTCACCTGAAAGTTCTTTCCTGTCTACGGAATATTTCGTCAAGATTCTGTTAAATTTAACGGTCAATAAGTCAAACCGTTAGTTAACTAGTCAAGGAGGAGGTAAGTTAGCCAAGTTAGCTTTCTTAGTCAGGGCTGAATTGGCTGAGTCACTGATCTGGGTCTATAGATGGATCGGTCATCGAGTCGACTCGCCGGAGTAGAAAACCGGCCGAGTCCCGTTTGTTTACAGGACATTTCCGGCCATAATTTCAGGCCATTCTTCTCTTCTTTCCTGCGACATTCCTAGCATACATCTAATTCCGTTCAAACCATTCTTCACTGCAGTACCACCTCCATCACTGTATCTCATTCTTCACATGTTCATCACATTTAACAGCTGCAATAACAAATTCAGGGTAACCCATCAATGACCTATCTTCTCCAGCATCAGATTTATCTTCTATTGTAACAGCAACTACCATTCTCTCAAATCAACACAAACTCGAATTGATTTTACCCATCTTTAATTACCCATTCAATCACCACCATCACAGACTCGAGTTTATCTTCATCTTTACAAATTTCCATTACATCACCATGGATTCCCTTTCTTGCTCATCTCTATGACATGAAAACATTTCCAATTTCTTCGCTTAACGACTGCAGATTCAGTAACAGCTTCATCGCCATTATTCTTCTCCTAATTCATCAAACCCATCTTCTTTATTCAACAGAATTCAACAACAACATGGTTTTCTCGTTCTCAAACAAACTCAAACCCTTAATTCAATTTCAACTCTTCGATTTACATCATCCATCTTCACCAACAGATTTATCTTCTTTAATCTCTTCATAATCTCTCAATTTCTCGATCTGGTCACGGTAGAAACCCATCTTATTCCCTAAAATCATCATTGTAATTTAATGGTAGCAGCAAACCCTAAATCTATTGCAACTCTTGATGATTTCACCTATCCCCTTTCTCGATCTCTTGGAATTATAAGTGCGACTACTGCTTCTTCTAAATTTCAGATGCCGAATGAGACAAGAGAATTCTCGAGTTTAGGTTAAAGAGGGTTGAGTTGGATAATGACACCCCACTCCTAAGATCCACCCCATATTGGGTGTTTTTAACAAATGGTCATCCCTTAACCTTAGCTAGCTGTCTCTAATATTCTTCCAAAAGAAAGTTGCCCCTTAACCTTGGTTTAGCTCCCATTAGTGTTTTTCCTGTGAAATGACAATCATGCCATTTTTGCTCAATTTGGATCATTTATTCTTCTTTTCCTCCGTGCGACTCCAAGTACCTAATAACTCAAAAACACGCGTAAAATACATAATTTACAAGAAAAATAACAAAGAAAGCATAAACTCTATGGATAGTAAATACGGTGTATTCTACACCTATCAAATTCCCCCACACTTAGACTTTGCTAGTCCTCGAGCAAATAAAACTAAAACTTACAACTTCAAAGCGTTCCAGCGTCCCAAGCATCCAAAGAGTTATGAGGACATAGAGTTTCTGCATGCTGGTAATAAGAAGTTAGAAATACTAAAGAACATATTCTCATTCGTAAATGTTGAGTGAGAAATAACCACACCATAATGAGAGAACGCGTGTTTGAGAAACGATCAATAAGCATTTCTCCTCGACTTCTGCCTCACCAAAAAGGATTTTATCAAATTGCACTCAAAAAGACGGCTTTTTTATGGGTCTCACATGTGTGTAGGTAGGAATGAAGAGAGAATTTCTGAAACACGTTGAATGGTGGGAAGAATAACCTCCGAAATATTTTAAAAACCTACATCTTTTAACATTTTGAAAAACCATTTTTTATGATGATCTCTAAGAAAGGAAATCAACCACTATTATCGAGGATGAGATTACTTACTTACCTTCACATCCGATCGCCAATTATGATAACACCACTCTCACGGCATCCAATAGAAACATCTTCGCCTTCTATCTTCTTGGTGATAAACTTTCGAATTTCGTAGATCCTCGACAATTTGTAACCTTTTTCCTTAAAATCCTTGTCGCTTGAAACTTCCTTATAGATTTTTCCTTCCCCACGGCTTATGAAAATAAAAACAAAAATAAAACAAAACAATAATAGATATTTCTCTTGTCTCATATTTTTCAATTTTTTTTTCTTTTTCATTTTTTTTTATACTTTATTTTTTTTTTAAGACAAGAGAAACAAAATACAAAACAAAGTGAAAAATAAAATAACCATGGCCGTGGAAAAGTACTTTACCGCTTGATTCTTCAGAACTTGTATCATCTTGAAATCATAAACTTCAATAATTCTCACCTTTTATTTTTCTTCGCTCTTGTAAATTAGTCTTCAACTTTGATATATAAAATTATGCTCATTGTATTGTAAGTCTTCAACATGTATGTAAAAATCTTCTCATTGTATGTTGCTTTACTTGGATTTGAAATTTTCTCTTTTCCTTGTTCCATTGTTGCTTGCAAACCTTGAACCTTTTCAACTTTCCTTGTATATTTTGATGTCGCTCCCTTGTTGTTGATGATTGTGGTGTTTCTATGGACCCGTTGTTGTCGAGAGAGAGAATGGTGCTAACTGCAAATCGAACTACAAGAAGGAGGCTTTCATCCATAGACGTCACCCTCATGATTGAAAAAAATTAGCACTCAAGAGATCAAAATAGTGCTGAAAATTGGTGTGAAGTTGGGTAGCTCACCATTCTACCCGGAATTAATGTACGGTGACACACACTCAAAAGAATCTCTTTAGTCAAGGAAGAATTTTTTGGTCGGTGCCTCACATGATATGAAAATGGGTAGTCTCCACTAATGATTGATCAGCAACTCTAATAATGCATTCTTCTCTGCTCCTAATTTGCATCACCGGCATGATTGAATCCATTATTTAACACTCTAACAAGCAAGAAATCGAACGTAGTTCCCTAACACTTCCAAGTTCAGTTATGTCGGTCAGAATTCTCTATGTAAACATACCTAGAAGTATGCTAGTGACTCTAAAATCTCTAAAAGTTGAAAGTTTTATGCAATTAATTAATTAATTATTTTTTAAATAAAATAAAATATGCTTAGCCACTCCCCCACACTTAAACCTTACATTTTCCTCAATGTAATTGAATCTTCCTAGTAAAGTCAAGGTGGGAAATCCTAATATGATATGGAACAAGAAAAATAAATAACAAAATAAAAAGCAAAAGGTTAAGAAATACAAAACCTATGGGTTGCCTCCCATTAAGCGCTTGTTTTAAAGTCGACGGCCCGACTTGGCTCTTGTAAGATTCACTCCCCATATACTAACAATCGGAAAATTTGGGGATCTTCCCATGGTACCTATTTTGCAAACAATAGCTTCATACAAATGTTAGCACAAGAAAACAATAGTGAAATTATCGCCCGATAGAAATTTCCCCCACACTTATTCTTGTCCACACCCGGAAGTGTATAAAGAACATAAAATTTGGGAACTTCCATGTATTTCTCTTGGCAAACCTGCATAGTGTTAGAATCAAGTGTTTCCAATGGTGGATATCGAGAAACAAAGTCATCCAAAAATACTTTCGAAGCACATACATTCAATCCAATAAGAGGTAAAGGAGAAGAATCAATATGCAAGGGGTTAGACAAACCTTGCACAATTTCTTGTATTACGGTATCCTCCTCATACTTAAAAAATTCGAGTGAATTACTTACCTCTTGCATATCATGGTCCTCTATCAAACTTTGCAACCATTCTTCATCATTTTCTACCTTAACCAAAGTCTTGGCATCATCATAATCATTGGAAAGTTCAATTGGGTCTTCCACAAATTCAATCAATTCGGTTTCATTATTAAGCATCACCTCTTCAACATCTTCATCATCGGAATCGGGCCATTCACTAAAATGATTTTCGTCGGTATAGATTGTAGGATCTTCTTGTGAAGGTGTTACACCGTTTATAACAATAGGTAAGTCACACCCAATCTCCTCCTTTTGAATAGGCGAAGGATCGTTATTATGATCCGGAGTTGGAATAACTTCCTCATTGTTGCAACGCTCATACATTTCCGCGGACTCATATCTTTCCCTAAGGAATATTTTCCAAGAACTAAATGCATCTTCCTCAAGCTCTACCTTTTGAATAGGTGATTGATCATTATTAAGATCAAGGCTCGAGTAATCTACACTAGCGTCATCAAAAGTCTCCAAAGGTTGGTCCTTTTCAACACAATCATCTTCATTATCGGAATCACCATAATAAGAATCTTCATCGGTTTCATAACCTTTATCCCGACGTCGTTTAAGTTCCATATGAATGGTCCTACTAATTTCTGCGACAAGCTCTTCCGATTCTCCATCATCTTCCAATTTGTATAATTTTTGTGCAAGTTTCCTTACAACAGGTTTCCGAAACAGGTTCTCTTTCCCATGACTCTTCCCTTACAACAGGTTGCCGAAACAGGTTCTCTTTCCTTACAACAGGTTGCCGAAACAGGTTGCCGAAACAGGTTCTCTTTCCCATCACCTATATATGAATAGGTGATTGTTCACACGCTTACCACCGTTGGCTACAATAGGTTCTCTTTCCCATGACTCTTCCCTTTGAATGGGTGAATGATCATAACTACGATCCGGAGTCGGGTAAGAAAAAGTGTTGCCGAAATTGGTTTGTGTGATGTTCTTTCTTTCACGGTCTAGTATTTGTCGCAAGTCTTGCAATTCATTGATAATCTGCATACAACTCGAATGAAGCCAATTAGAAGTAGATTTATCCCACCTTGGTGCTTGACTTACATACCCATTACAAGGTTGTTGATATGTATGAGAGTATCCATAAGGTTCCGTAGGATATGGATCATAGCCAAAAGATTGGTTTTCATTGTATCCTAAGGATGGTTGGAAGTTGCCATAATGTTGAGGTTGAAAACCGTATTGATTGTTGTAATATGCTTGCTCTTTTCCACTATACATGGAAAACCGGTACCTGAAAAAACAATTCTCAAAAACTAAGTTAGATATGATAATAGAATCTAACAAAGCAAGAATAAAGCAAAAAGTAAAAAGAAAACAACTAAAACCGTCCGTTGCTCCCCGGCAACGGCGCCACAATTTGATATGTGTCGTAACCACAACAAATTAATTAATATTTTACTACCTAATTAACAAGTAATATAGGGTAGTCAAGATCGTTCCCACGAGGAGCAAGAGGTTTTAGTTGTCTTATAATGTCACAAAAGGGGGGTTTTGGTTTTAGATTTTATAAGCAAAGGAAAGTAAATAAAGCAATTAAAAAGATAAAGGAAATCAATAAGAGAGATTAGATCAAGGAATCCTTCTTCGTTGCAAAACAATGATTCAAGTTATGTTCTTTTCCACTTCTTATTAGTCACAGATTATCACTAACCGTAGATATAACAGCTAGATCAGTGCTAACCCCTAAATCCCTTGTATCATCGGATACGGAAGTTCTCGACTACCTGATTCTATTTACCAAACCACCAAGTAGTAGATCACTCAAGATGTAATTTAGTTAAACGCATTAATATTTATGAATTTATTAGGTTGATATTAGTAGTTATACTCTTAGATCAAGGTCCACTTTCTAACGTTGTTTTCACACACAATTGCTCTACGGAATCCCTCCGCAAGGTCTCATGTTTTCTACTTGTGTAAAGAGTCAAGAAACGATTACTTATCCCCTAACTTTCACCAGCTATAGATCAAATTAACAAATCAATTTAGTTGCGCACCTAAACAATCTATCAATCAATCATGAATGTATAAACATTCCTATTAGTAAAAACAAACGATAATCATGTGAAAACTTCAAAGTAGATTTAAAACAAAACTCAAAACATGTTAAGAACTAGGAATTCATCCTCAATCAATAAAATTAGTTACTCATGTTAAGGAGTTCACACAAAGAATAAAGAAAAGAAAAGTGTTGTGTGTGTGTGTATAAGTGTGCAAATATGTATGCACAAAAGTGTGTGTAAATGTCAATGTGTGTATAGAAAAGTAGAGCACTTCTCTATTTATAGGCTTCAATGCTCTCCATATCTTCCAAGGAATAGAATCCCTTTCCTTTAGCACTTCAATTTCCAAATACAAGCCTTTCTCAAATCTCCCATCTTCTCTTTCCATATTCAAACCAAATTCTTCATCCAATTCCAAGTCCAAGTCTTCACATCCCATGAGAGAAATCCTCACAAAATTCTGCAACTTTGGCCCGCCGGAAAACTGTGTTTTTGGTTGGAAATAGGCCGGAATCCGTCACCGCCGTTCACCTTAAAGTTCTTTCTCGTCGACGGAATATTTCGTCAAGATTATGTTAAAGTTAACAGTCAATAAGTCAAAATGTTAGTCAACTAGTCAAGGAGGAGGTAAGTTAGCCGAGTTAGCTTTCTTAGTCAGGGCTGAATTGGCTGAGTCGCTGAGCTGGGTCTATAGATGGATCGGTCATCGAGTCGACTCGCCGGAGTAGAAAACCGGCCGAGTCCCGTTTGTTTACAGGACATTTCCGTCCATAATTTCATGCCATTCAACTCTTCTTTCCTGCGACATTCCTAGCATACATCTAATTCCGTTCAAACCATTCTTCACTGCAGTACTACCTCTATCACTGTATCTCATTCTTCACATGTTCATCACATTTAACAGCTGCAATAACAAATTCAGGGTAACCCATCAAAGACCCATCCTCTCCAGCATCAGATTTATCTTCTATTGTAAC
This sequence comes from Papaver bracteatum, assembly GCA_023529315.1. Classification (NCBI taxonomy): domain Eukaryota; kingdom Viridiplantae; phylum Streptophyta; class Magnoliopsida; order Ranunculales; family Papaveraceae; genus Papaver; species Papaver bracteatum. The sequence continues at coordinate 106,351 of JAJJWX010002137.1, forward strand.
AGAAACTACCATTCTCTCAAATTAACACAAACTCGAATTGAGTTTACCCATATTTAATTACCCATTCAATCACCACCGTCACAGGCTCGAGTTTATCTTCGTCTTCACAAATTTCCATTACATCACCATGGATTCCCTTTCTTGCTAATCTCTGTGACATGAAAACATTTCCAATTTCTTCGCTCAACGATTGCAGAATCAGTAACAACTTCATCGCCATTATTCTTCTCCTAATTCATCAAACCCATCTTATTTATTCAACAGAATTCAACAACAACAGGGTTTTCTCATTCTCAAACAAACTCAAACCCTTAATTCAATTTCAGCTCTTCGATTCACAGCATCCATCTTCACCAACAGATTTATCTTCTTTAATCTCTTCATAATCTCTCAATTTCTCAACCTGGTCACGGTAGAAACCCATCTTATTCCCTAGAATCATCAGTGTAATTTAATGGTAGCAGCAAACCCTAAATCGATTGCAACTCTTGCTGATTTCACCTCTCCCCTTTCTCGATCTCTTGGAATTAGAAGTGCGGCTACTGCTTCTTCTAAATTTCAGATGCCAAATGAGACAAGAGAATTCTCGAGTTTAGGTTAAAGAGGGTTGAGTTGGATAATGACACACCACTCCTAAGAGCCACCCCATATTGGGTGTTTTTAACAAATGGTCATCCCTTAACCTTAGCTAGCTGTCTCTAATATTCTTCCAAAAGAAAGTTGCCCCTTAACCTTGGTTTAGCTCCTATTAGTGTTTTTCCTGTGAAATGACAATCATGCCATTTTTGCTCAATTTGAATCATTTATTCTTCTTTTCCTCCGTGCGACTCCAAGTACCTAATAACTCAAAAACACGCGTAAAATACATAATTTACAAGAAAATAGCAAAGAAAGCATAAACTCTATGGATAGTAAATACGGTGTATTCTACACCTATCATGAGGTGGGGTTAGTTAAAAACATGAAGTTATTTCTTCGTGGGATAATAAGGGTCTAGTGACTCTAGTCTAGTTTAGTCAAAGATAGTGGTGGTGATGCAATATGATGGAAACTGCACTCTAAACTTCCTCAAAAGGTTTTATCTCCCTGCAATCCCTCTTCTTCCGGTCTCAATCAACCCGAGAAGGATTTATTCTTAGCGTTTTGGTAATAATTTTTTCGACTCTATAGAACCCCCATTTGGGGCATATAGACTTATTATGGAACCCAATGCAAGATTATAAGGGGTGTCCTAATGATTCTTAAGTTACTATAATACCTATGCATAGTTTAAATTACATTACTACCCTTTCACTTAATTAAATTCTAATCCTAAAACTCTCCCACTACTTAACAATCCACTAATTAATTACTCCTCCCACTAATTAACCGTCACTTAATTAAAAATAAAATAAAAATTTTTATACTTAAACCTAAACTTAACTCCCCTTCTTCTTCTTGAAAACATAAAAACCCAACCGAGCTCTCCTCCCTTTGATTCTCAAAATCTCATTTTTCGATTAAGTTCTCGATTAAACACATATATGACACCTCGTGTTAAGCAATGCCCTAGAAATACAGTGTTGAGTCCTGGTGTTGCTTCTATAGCATCTCAATCTATGGTTTTTGGAAAAAATGGAGATGAAGAGGATAATGGATTGATTGGTGTTGGAGAGCGAGAAATAGACCCTGATTCCATTAAATTGCACATAGAAAGGTATTTCCCACAAACTCATTGCTTGTTTATTCGTATTTCGTTGATTTCATGACATTTAATGGATAATTCGTCGAGGTTTTGGTAGTTCCAGCGTAGTGTTTGGCTAATATTCATTTGCCGAACTTATTTTTTTCTACAGATGAAGAACAGTTCGGCTGAAAACATGTTATGTTTTGAGTATCGAATTAGTCGAACCTTCATGTTCGGTTTAATTTTTGTTGCGTTATAATAAGCCGAACTTGGATACTATTACTTAATAATCCATCTTACACTGTTCGACACATTGTTCGGCTCGTTTTGATAAATATTGAATGTGCCGAACTTTACTCTGTGTATGGCTAATAGCTTTCTATAAGCTTGTCCATTTATAGGTGACTTATCACATTGTTTAGTAAAATCATATTTATTTATTTTGGAAAATTAATTAAGGTTTATCATTTGTTTCAGCACCCATCCGGGAAAATTCAATGACAAGCTTAAAAGGAGAACAATGGAAGTGACTCATTCTAATTCAAAAAATCTCAAACCTAGAGGTGGTGGCACTAATAATTTTAGAGGGTGGCATACGTGCTCATATCATTTTATCTACCTCCACATATTCACGAGGTTTGAGTCTTCTGACTCTATAATGACTATGAAGATCCTTTGGACGTGGGTGGTTATGACGACAATACATATCTTTAATCATTATAAAAACATTTTCATTTATGTTCCAATTGAAGATGATCTTGAAGGGGCAATTTATCTTCCTTGTTTTAGTCTTATATTTTTTCCCGGTCTTCCCAATATACACCGCACCTTTTTTTTCTTGCTTAATTTTTTCCCGCCTCTCTCACAAACCATCTCAACCCGGTCCTTTCGGCTTTGTCTACCTTTAACTAGGACGCAATTGATTTTCAAACCATGTTCCTCATCCCATTGAACAACTTCATCTCGAGTTTTCCACGTCTACATGGTTACGAGTACAAAAGTTAAGTTTTATTAATGATTTTGAATACAACATACTTGAAAAATAAAATAAAAAAACATAAATTACATTACCTACCAAGTCAGTTTGGAAGTGCTATTTAGTATCTTCATGAATGACATCAACATGTGGTGATTGATCCTCCATAGTTTCCATTTCAGGAACAATCTACAAGAAAATCACATACGTTGAGGGTTAGGTTCGGCTCATTCGTATTACTACTTGAAAGCCGAGCTTCATGTTCGGCTCATTCGTATTAGCCTTGAAAATCCGAAATACAAAACATACTTAGGTTCGGCATTGTGGGGACTAATATTATTAGCTGAACCATTAGACTTATGTTTTATCAACACAATAATATTAGGTTTCGCTGGAACACGAGTGAGCCGAACATTACACTGTAACTCAGAAATATTTTTGAAGTAGGTTCGGCTTATATAAGCACATCCTTTTAAATCTGAACCCTGGAATTTATTTGGCGCGAAAATAATTCAATGTCAGTTCGGCTTATAAAGAATTCAATCGTATAAACCAAACTATTCTTATTTACCAAGGTTCGGCATACATATTATCTGACGAACCTAACTCTGTTGCGCCGAACTATTTACAAAAATCTAAACTTTTGGTGAATTCAAGCTACAAAACGGACATTAAACAACGTATACAACCATACATGTGTATTATTAACATTGGGTTCCTCATCCATGTACTCATCTTCGGGATTTGGCTCCAAAAAATCATCATCTTGAGCTTGAAAAAAAATTGAGTTTGAGATTAAGTTTGATTTTGGGTAAAATCATTTTCATAATCCAACAAATAAGCCATCTCAGGATATCCTTCGTAATTGGTATGTATTTTCTTAGCTTTACGTGATGAAGATTCACCTTCCTCACTCGAATTTCTACTCTTCTTCTTCTTCTTCTTCTTCTTCTTCTTATTTTTTCCTAAAATACCTCACTCTGTTTAAAAAGAAAATTATTCACCTAAATTAAATTATAATCCTAACTACAATCATTAACAACAAATCAATAAAATTTATACTAATTAAACACTAATCATTCAGGGGTATTTTAGCATTTATGAAAAAGGTTGGATAAGGGCTACCCTAGAAATATTATTTCCCACCCTGTTTTTATCTTATTCAAGAGGCCCCAAAATTTCTTTTGTATGTCCCTGTAAAAAATCTGATATCAAAGACTTAAAAGAAAACAGAACTAAACTCAAAACAAAATCTCTTCAATTGATGTAATTAAAACTCACGGCTTAACAACCTATTTATATGTTTACAAACTTGACTCTCAAGCAATAAACACTTTCCAAACTTAATCAAACTCTAACAAGAAACTTCTAGAAAATTCTTACGTAAACAAACTCGTAAAACCAATACTACTTTCAACCCAAGCAAACTTCTATAAAACGTACCGTGGATCAACTACTCTTGTTGATCCATTCACTTCATGTCAACCATACCAGTTGACTCGACCATATTGGATCAACTCTCATAGTTGATCCATACTGCTTTCTTCATATTGTATCAACAACACATGTTGATCCCTTTTATCTTCTTCATAATATCTTGGTTTATTCTTCAACATCCTACCTTAAACCAAGATACTCTTTGCTAATCATACCAAGCTTTCCACGCAAGTAAATGAAAGTGTTAGACTTCAAAGACTTGGTGAAAATGTCAGCCACTTGCTCTTTACTTTCAACAAACTCCACAAAAACCTCCTTGTTACTGACTAGATCTCTAATGTAATGATACTTAATATCAATATGTTTACTTTTCCCATGAAACACAAGGTTCTTAGTTAGTGATATTGTCGACTTATTATTACAAACTATTATTGTTGGTATCTTCTGTTCTTGAAACAAAGACTTCAGCATCATTCTTAACCATACAACTTATATAGCACAGTTGCTAGCAGCTATATACTCAGCTTCTGTTGTAGATAATGCAACAACTTGTTGCTTCTTAGATGACCAAGAGAAAAAACCAGTTCCCAACTGAAATCCATAACCTGATGTACTCTTTCTTCCTTATGTATCTCCAGCCCAATCACTATCAGTGAAACCAACCAACTTGGGATCTTCTGAGATAGTATAAAATATTCCCATGCTTGTTGTTCCTTTTACATACTTCAGAATACGTTTTGCAGCTTGTAAATGTGATTGTCTAGGAGCTTCCATGTACCTACTAAGCAAACCAACTGCATACCTTTGTTGATTAATAAAAATTTCTCTTTCATTTTGTTGTACTTCAATACCAAGAAAATATGACATCAAAACAAGATCTTTCATCTCAAACTCCTTCACCACATCCTCCCTGAATTCATTGATCATCTCAGTACTATTTCCAGTAAATATGAGATCATCCACATATAAACATACTATGATATGATTGCCAAGACCATCATCTTTCAAATACAAAGTATACTCATGTGGACATATTGTAAAACCTTTCTTGAGAAAATAAGAATCTATTCTTGTATACCAAGCTCTTGGAGCTTGTTTCAAACCATACAAAGATTTGTATAGCTTGTATACTTCATTATCCTTCCCCTCCATAATATAGCTAGATATCTCTACATAAACTTATTCTTCCAATACTCCATTCAAGAATGCCGACTTCACATCCATCTAAAAAATCTTCCACTTCTTTTGTGCAGCTAAAGCAATAATCATCCTTACTGTATCAAATCTTGAAACTGGTGAAAATACTTCCCATGTGTCATTATTCTCAATTGACTTCAGTTCTTCATTCATGGCTTGAATCCAACCTTGTTCTTTAGAAGCTTCTTCATAAGCTACAGGATCACAATATCCAAACAATGCAAAGTTCACCACATCATCATCTTCATCATCTCTTGTTAAAACATAATCATTCAACCTAGCAGGTATGACATATTTTCTTCTTGGTCTTGTAGTTTCTTGTTGTTGTACTGCTTATGTTCTTGATTCTTCATGTTGTTCTTCCACATTGTCTTGAGCTTGCACTTCTTCTTCAACTTCAATTGGAACTGTTCTGACAGCAGCAGGTGGATCAACATTCCTAGTTGATCCAATATTATGTGGATCAACATCCCTTGTTGATCCATTGTTATGAGGATCAACACTGTTGTTGATCCAGTATTCCAATTCCATTGTGAATCTTCATCAAATATCACATCTCTACTTATTACTATCTTTCTAGTTTCTGGATTATATAGCTTGTATCCTTTAGTCACTGAACTGTAACCAACAAGAATACATTTTTCACTCTTATCATCCAGCTTCTTTCTCAATTCTTTTGGCACATGTGCATGTGCAATTCACCCAAAAATTCTCAGATGTCTTACGCTTGGCCTTACTCCTCTCCATGCTTCTTCTGGTGTTTTGTTATTCAAACTATTTGTAGGACATCTATTGAGTAAATACACAGCTGTGTCAACTGCATAACCCCAAAAATTTTTTGGTAAACCTTTTGTTCTTCTTATTGTTCTTGCCATCTCCATTATGGTTTTATTATTCCTCTCTGCAACTCCATTCTGTTGTGGTGTATATCTTATTGTTAGCTGATGTTGAATGCCATGCTCTTCCATAAACTTGTCAACAACAGTGTACTCAGTTCCTCTATCAATTTTCAAAATTTTGATACTCTTACCAATTTTTTTCTCAGCATAAGCTTTGAAACTTCTAAAAGCATGAAAAACATCACTCTTTTGTTTAAGCAAATATACCCATGATTTCCTACTAAAATCATCAATGAAAGTTATGAAATAATTATTACCTCCATGTGAATTTACTTCAATAGGACCACATAGATCACTATGGACAATCTCCAATTGTTGATCAGCTCTTCTAGCTTTGTTGACTGGGAATGGATCTCTGTGTTGCTTGCCAAAGATGCAATTTTCACATCTTGATTTTGGAAGTTCAATGAAAGGTAATCCTGACACCATCTCCTTCTTTTCTAAAGTTTGCAAACTGTTAAAGTTTACATGTCCCATTCTCTTATTCCATAACCAAGAATCATTATTCATACTGGTACTGTAACAAGTTTCCTTCTGATGTTGAATATTCAAAGGAAATAACCTGCTCTTTGTCATCTGAAATTTAGCTATCAACCTTCTTCTTCTATCTCTGATGAAGCACAAACCACTGTAAATATTCATAGAGTATCATTTTTCAGACAATTGACCCATGCTTACAAATTTTGATGTAAACCAGGAACATAAAATACATTCATAATGTGTGCTTTAGAACCATTCTTAAGAAGAATTCCAATTCTTCCTTTTCTCATAACTGGAATTGTAGAACTGTTGCCAAACTTCACTGTTAATCTGACAGTCTCATCAAGCTTATCAAATAAATATTTCCTTCCACAGATATGGTTGCTGCAACCTGTATCCAAGTACCACTTATGTTGAGGTTGTTTTCAGCCTTCTGCTTTTCTGCTTCTTCTTCTTGTTGACTCTCAGCAATATTAGCTTTGAAATTTGCTTTGTAGTTATTGGTAACAGTCTTTCTTGGTTTTGAACACTCAGTAGCAATTTGTCCAAAATCTCCACAATTATAACATTGTATTTTTGATTTATCACATGGCTTCCTGTAGTTTCCATTATTTGATCTTCATCAATTATTGTATCCTCCTTGAGAACCTCCATCATTAGATTTTCCTTGATTACTTCTCCAACTAACTTGACTCTGAAGTGCTTCTTCAACTTGTTTTGCAGCTGCTATTTTATCCAACAATCTTTGTTCATAAGCTTGTAATGAACCCAATAACTCATTAAGAGTCATGTTTACAACTGTGTTTCATTCTTCTATAACAGTAACCTTTGATTCAAACTTCTCAGGTAAGCTTCTTAAAATATTCTCGACAACAGTTGAATCTTCTACAGTATCACCATTGGCCTTCATCTCATTGACACTGTTCAGTGTTTTTGAGAAAAACTCTGAAATTGTTTTAGTTGTCTCCATATGTAGTAGTTCATATTTTCTTTTCAAGGTTTGTAATCTAACATTCTTAACTTTTTCAGAACCTATGTAGTAGCTTCTCAAACCATCCCAAGCTTCTTTATCTTGCTAAATATAAATAACTCTATCCATGAGAGATTCATGAATACCCCGAGGAAGAATATATGTAGCTTTTGAATTCTTCTTCCTGTTATCAGTTAATTGAGTTAGCGGAGCTCCTTCAACTGCAGTTCATTCTGCTGGTTATGTGTAACCATCTTTCATAATATCCCATACCTCTTGGTATATGAAAATATTCTCCATCTGCCACCTCCAGTGTTCAAAGTTTTTACCTTTAAACATAGGCACATTGATTGAACTTAAACTCGTCATCTTCTTCAACTTAACTTCTCATACCCACATCCCTAGATGATACCAATACTCTGATACCAGATGTAGAAAATCTGATATCAAAGACTTGAAATAAAACAGAACTAAATGGTAGGACTTGAAAGAAGCCTACGACTATGTCAAACTGCAAGTGCACAACATCTATTGGAGACAAGGCAAATATAGGTCGATCCCACAGAGACAAGGAGGGTGTAGAGTCGATTCTTAGGCCTTACTATACTGATTCAAGCAAGAGAAACACAAGAGTTATTTTGGGTGTCGATACGACGAGTTCTTAGGCAGTAAACAAGTAGCGACACAGAAAGTAAAGTAAATATGCAAAATAAATTGTAAACAGTTGGCTAAGAGTACTAGGGTAGTTGAATCCACCTCCTAATCCTATTCTAAGGCAATAAAAATTCAAGTTATGTTCTTATTTCTTCCCAAGGAAGATTCCGATGAATGAGTGATCAACTAATCTCACTAATTCCCCCTAGTATCAACTGTCTTCTTACAGTACAATTGATCACAGGTTCCTTAGTCAATTAGCTAAACATTATTCCTAACTTATTAAGCACAAATCTTCTTCCATGGAAATCACAAAGGGATAATTTATTAACCAATATCACTAAATCACCCCTAGTATTGGCTGTCTTCTTACAGTACAACCAATCACAGGCTAATTTTATCAACTAGATAACTATTACTCCTATCTCAATTAAGCACAGCAAGAACAACAACATAAATATGAATTAACTCAACTTATTATTAAGGGTTTCATCTAAACCCTAGCAAGGTTAATTAGAACATGATGAGGATTTAAAATGCAATTGTATTAAGATAGCTAACTTGTCCAACTCAAAATTGGATGTTTTCTTAGACATCAACAAACCTATTTATACATCAATTTCTCCCAAAAACTAGAATTTGAGAAATTAGAAACAACCACTCACTCAATTTGCGTTTTTCGACAAACCCCCTCTACTATTCTTCGATTTGATGTTTGATTTTAGCTCTTGAGGATAACCCTAGCTCTGTATCCCTCAATCATAGCTTCTAGGGTTACTGTTTTGGGGGAAAAGCTATGATAGAGATATAAAGAGACAAGGAGGTTGATTGATGGTGGTTGGGAAGGTGGCTAAGATCAGAAATGGTCAGGGAAGAGAGTGATTGATGGAGAGAAAGAAGTGATGGTTTTGTAGAGCTTGTAAGGAACAAGAGAACGAGCAAAGGTGTGTTTGTTTTCTTCTCGTACAAGGGGATGGATAAAAGGTGTTTGGGTGTGAGATGGGAGTAGCGACTATTGATGCACACTGAGGATATGCCTTGGATGTTGAGAAGATCAATTGAATCTGAAGGCTTATAATAGAAACGGGCTTGGGTCTTGTTCCTTCTCTCTTCTGGGATCATATCTTCTTCAAAGTTAATATCTCAAGCCCACTTCTAGTTTAGAGATGTGAAAACAACATTCTTCACTTGCGGATGAGGTACAAAAGATATTCTTCACTCGCTGCTAAGGTGCAGAAAATATTCTTCACTGCTTTCCAGCAATGGCCTTTGTTGTCTCTCGTCCAATGTCGCCAATTCTCCGCTCCTTTTGGCTCCTTAATTCATCCAAGCTTTATTTAGTACCTAAAAGCACAAAATTAATTAGTACAAGTATTTATTCTTGAAAACATAGAAAATACAAAATTTGGGATGATATATGATTTTAAAGCGCAAAAGATGAGTTAAATGCCAATAAAAAGGTATAGAAATATGCAATATTTAGCACTCATCAAATACCCCCAAACCTGAATTTTACTTGTCCTCAAGTGAAACAAAAATTAAGAAATCCTAATTATACAATTGTCGATGGTCTATCGAATGCATTTAGCGTATGCACTAAGCCTTTAAACCCCTAGGTGTCCCTAGTTAGACGAGTTGTAGTCTCGTGAGGGCCTATCATAGATGTACCCACAAAACCTTCTCCAACTTCAGAGCGTAATAGAGTACCAAGCATCCAAGGAGATATGAGGACATAGAGTTTCTGCATGCTAGTAACACGAAGTTAGAACTACCAAAGAATGCATCCTCATCCTTAAGAGTTGAGCGAGAAATAACCATACCATATGAAAGAATTCAGGTTCGAGAGTAATCACAAGCCTCGACTTCTGCCTCACCAATAGGGTTTTATGATAATTGCACTCAAAAAGACCGCTTGTCTAGTCTCTCATGTGTGCAGACAAGAATAAAGAGAGAAATCATGCACACGTTGATGGTGGGAATGAGAACCTTCCGAAATAATTTATGGTGACTCCACAAAATTGTGGACAAAAAGAATCTTTTTCTGATGATCTCTAAGAAAGGAAATCAATCATTAGCAAGGATGGGAGTACTCACTTACCTTCACATCCGATCTGCAATCAACACCACTCTCACAGCATCCACAGAAATGTCTTAAATCTTCGGTCTTCAACTGTTGATGATGAACTTCTTGAACTTCTTAGAACCTTGACAATTTGTAGTTCTTCTCTTTAATCACTTTCCTTGTTGCTTGAATTTTCCTCTTGAATTCTTCTTCTTTACCATGGTGTTTATTAAACAAAGATAAAAACAAACTGTAATTTTTTTTTGATTAATTAATTAATAACACAAACTGAAAATAACAAAATAAACAATGGAACTACTAAAGCCATGGATGAAGGACTTTATCACTTGATTCTTCACAACCTGTATTGTCTTGATTTTATGAACTTCATTATTTCTCATCTTTTTCTGTTTTCTTTTCTCTTGTAAGATAAGTCTTCACTTCTGTATATATGATTCTGCTTTTTGTACTTGTAGTTGCAGGAATTCCCACACTACACCCTACTCAAGAATTTATCAATATTTATGACACAATTTGAAGATTAAGGACCTTTTTTATTAATATGACCTTAAAATAATTACAGTAATCAAGAATACAATTCACTTAATAAGATTTTCTCTCTCCTAAAAACTTTCTTAGCATTCAAAAATTCCTCTCTCTCTCTCTGGAACTATTCATTTCCTTTATATAGGCATTTATATAGTGGATTACAGCTCATGACATCTCATTTACAGCTAAGATTCCCTTTAATTTCGGATCTGGGTTCTTGCGATAAATCGCAGTTAGCACCGCCTTAATCTTTCGCAGGTTTTATCAATTCATCGCAAAAATGTCACACTTTTCTCATGTTTCTATCGTTTTCATCCGATATGTCATTCCTTACATAACTATGAGATATTTCGTAGAATATCATTGATGTATCGTAAACATGTCTCGCAGAACTGTTTTTTATTTCGCAGGAATATTGTTGTGACAATATTCTGATCCTACATATTGCCTCTTCTCATATCTTTTCTGTGAAGAAGATAAAGATCATGAGAATTTAAGTTTCTTGATTTGCTGCAACTTCTTGTCTTTTCACACTCCCTTCATTCTGACACGTCTCTGCATCCATCGCTAGATATTCTACGTGTGTTTTTTTTTTCTCATTTATCCCTTGACACATCTTTTTTCAACCGTTGAATTCTGACCATTCACGTCTTTTCTTCATTGAATGCATTGATGTTCTCGAGAATCTTCTTCTCTTATAAATATCTTCTTCGCCAATCTCTCCTCTTCTTTTTACTCTTTCTTCTTACTTCTTCTCTGCAACTCTACTGTTCTTCATCTTCTTCCGCAAATTCCGGATCTATCACTGTTTCAATTTTAATTCTTTATTCTTCTTCATCTTAATCATCATTCCCATACTAAAAAATGGCTCCTGCTAAAAAATTAGGTCAACCCACTTTCCAAAAACACCAACAGAAGCTCCAAACTTTAGGTTTCACACTTTCTGAGATCCCTAGTCAATCTTCAGACTCTGATCTCTCCATTGATCTAATCTCAGGATTTCCTTCTTCCCATGAGAAAATCCTTATTTCGCTAGGTCAACTAGAAGACGGCCTTCCTATCCCTCTTTATAACCCAGAAATCCCTCTTTTTTATGAAATTATTTCTCACGCTAAATTTTCACGTGCAATCTACCAATTAAGTGGAGACTGTATTCATCTCATTCTCGAATATGCCTCTCGTGGAGCTGGTAAAGGATCTCGCTATCCTGATGATGCATAACATCCTGATTTAAAAGATATCCCAATTATTCCGGCGAAATATATCGTGGAGAATTTCTTCGCGAATTATCAAGTGATTCCCATGAAGAAAGAGAGCACGTGTTGGGATGTTCGTTTAAATAAGAATAAAAAGGTTGCGAAGGATAAAATTCTTATGCAAGATATAGACTATCATTCGAGTAAAAACCAAGGTCCACGTTACTCAAAAGATGATAAGTGGTGCGGATTTCCTCTCCTCCTTGAAGGTCCATATATTTCTGGCACTTTTGATCTTCCTGCGAATCCTGCGTATCTTGCAGCGTATCATCCTTAGATTTTTAACTGGCCTGAAAGGAACTCTGAGGTATATCTTGCAAAATTTATCATTATTCGCAAATTTGGATAAATGTATTATTCTTAATGATTATTGAAATATCTTTAATAGATTGAAAAAATGAAGCTTAGCTATGATAATAATGGGAATCCCAATCTCCTACAAACTTTGAAGACCTTCACAAATGAAGTAAGAAACAATCTTCTATAACCTTTAACAATATATTGTTGCCCCTGTTTATTATCTTCATTTGTGATTGTTTTCAAGGAAATACCATTTGTCGCGGCGGTTGAAGCCAAAAATAAAGGCAAAAGAGTAATAACTCCAAATGAAGGTTCCGGTGCTTCTCCTCACCGAAATAAAAATCAAACCGCTGACGGTCCTCCAAAGAAGATAAGAAAAACTCAACCACTTCCTTCTTTAAATTCTCCACTCAGAGAAACTTCTATTATCGCTGAAAAAGATAATGAAATTGAAAAGAATAGTGGAGTTAATAATGATGCCTCCGTGGGCACTTCAATACATATTTCTTCCGCAAGAATTAGGTCTGCGATGGGTCTTTCTCAACCTGAGACTCCAATGGATCAATTGTCAAACATTTTTAGAAACCCTATACAAGGTATTGGAGAGGATGATATTACTCGTACTTGCAACTATCTCTCGAAGATATGCGACGCTTCAATCTTGACTAATAATAAAGATCTTAAAGGAGTCTCAAGATTTATCAACCCAGGTTTTCTTCATGCGCTAGCTTCGTTGGTATGCCCCTTTCCTTTATTTTTCTTGTAGTAAACTTTACATTTGTCATGAGTATCAAAGATCTTTTACTTATATTACTCATTTTCTCTTTTCTGTCACAGACTGCTAGAGCTTATTTTTCTGTTGCTTCAGAATTAGAAAGTAGATTATCATCATCGCAGAAAAGGATTACTGATTCTCAATCTGAGTCTGCGAAACTTTGTGAGAAGAATAAGCAATATGAAGCTGAAATCTCCGTTCTTCGCGAAAAATGTAAACAATTGGAAATAGCTGGAAATACTGAGCTCCTTAATAAAAACAAATCGCTTGAAGTAGAAGTTAAAGTTCTTCAACAGAAATTAGTTGACAAGGAGAAATTCTGCAAACAAGTTATTGGTATGAATCTTTTTTTTGTTGTTGATATTTTAGCTTATTTGAGCAACCATTTTGCAGATGCCTATAATCTTACCGATGAATCCCTCATTCTTAATTCTTTTGATGAACCCATAGATGAAACCACTCTTCTTCAGCGTCTTAATGACGCTTTAAATAACTATTCAGACGAAAAAAATTAATACTCTGTCCATTGATGAGCTTAAATATCACATTTCCCTTATGAGAATGGATTATAGATCTGTCTTAAGTACATCCAATAGTTTAAAGACTTGCAGAGATGAGTTTAGAGAAAAAATCAAAGTCTTAAAATCCAAGATAATGAACTCGAGAAGGATAAAGAACGCATTACTATTCAAGGCGCTGATGCTCTATCAAAATTCCGCAATACCCTTATTGATACTGAACTTGAGAGAGATAGACTTAAGAATGAAAACATTAAACTTCTTAAAAGAGATGAACAAATCCGTTCCCGTCTTCTCATTCAAAGTGATGATGCATTCGCATGGGCTGCGACAATTCTCGATAATGCTAGGAAAAATTTAGCGATAGATGTCAGTCTTCATACCGAGCAAGCAACCTTGATACAAGAAATGATCCATGAAAGAGAAGGTTATTATTTATTGTTCCTTTAATATCTTTGTATTTCTTGTAGATTTCCAACAAATTTCTAATTTGTTGTTGTATCATCGCAGATTCTGAAAAAAGATATTCCAAAAGGATAGCAGAACTTGAAGAAGAAAAGAGTGGTCTTGCGAAAAATCTTGTTTCCCGTAATGAAAAAATCTCTAGACTGCAAGATAAAATAAAGATATCCAACTCAAACTTGCGTAGTACTCTTCTCACCGTTCGCAATAATGCTATTGAGAAAGTTTGCAAAGATAACGATCTTCCTCTTAGTCTATATCCTTGTCTTATGGATAATATCCCAGCCAGTTCTCAAGTACCAGTTATTTATGACAGTGAGGCTGATGTGGATGAAAGTGAAAGCGAAGATGAGGAAGAAACTAATGATGAAGATGGTGAAGACAAAGATGAAAATAATGATTGAGATAAATCTCAATAGTTTTTTTTTCTTTTTGATCTTCTCCTGTATTTCTCTCTTTCTTTCTTGCGATAATTATCTGCGACAAATTGTAATATTCTGCGAATTATCTGCAGCTTATGATGTCTTTCAATATATAAATTATTTTTTGCTTCTATCTGTTTGTCATTAAAAATTCAAGAAACAATTCTTTTTGCAAAATGGTTAATATAATCATTAATCTCCAATTATATGTATGAATTTATCATATAATGATGAATAACAATATTTACCATTCTATGCATCATTCCCATACTTGCCTCTTGTTATTAATCTGCAATATGATAAATGAATTATCGCAAATAATGCTACAAAAAATATGTTATATGCTTCGCAGATATAACCTCTCTTGTGGTCTTATTTCTCCTTCCTAGTTAAAGGTCTTATTATGCCACTTTTATCCGACAAGATCGCAGGACATTCTTATTTTTACATGTAATAATCTATTGATCTTGTCTTATCATTTATTTTGATCTCTGCGACAATATGATAAGTCTAAGCCATCTTGTGAGATTAATCTCTCTTTGCTTTTTAAGACTTATGACATTGGCGTCTTTGCGATGAAATCGCAGGACGTCTTTGCGATTTATATCCTCTTATCATTGATTTCATTTATCTCATCTTTTGTTCTTATCGCAAAAACCCATTGATCTCATCTTAACATTTCTCTTTAGGCTTTTTGGCCTGTCATGCGGCAATATGACGGGCCTAAATATTCTTGCGAATATAAAGTCCCATGACATTGATGTCTGTGTCATGCAACAATATGACGGGCCTAAATATTCTTACGAATATAAATTCCCATGACATTGCCGTCTTTTTTGATACACAGCTCCCTAATGGAGGGTATCGCCCTTATCTCTCCCCATGGTTGCCCCTTCAAGGAGACGTACTTCTGCCATACAAGACTAGCTCCTCCCATCCGGTTCTAGAAATAACCAGTTGTTTTCGTATCCTCTTATCCTTTATGCCTATATGGCTTATAGTTACAATACTACACCCTAGTGGGGTTTTCTTCGGGCCGAACACATCGTAAGACAAGACTTTCCATGGATGGCCAGGGTAGGTTCATCCGTCCCGGGCACCCACAGCTCAACCGTGTACCTCGGCGCCTTGATCATACTTTGCATTCCTTAGGAGAAACTCTCGGGTGCCCAACCAGGGTATAACCTTATATAGTTGGGAATCCAATTTATCTCTCCCGGATGGATTTTCTATAATCCCAAATCTCCATGACTAGGTTCCAGCAGCAGTATAGCCTTTCCCATAGCCATGCAAAGAGATACCCCCCTTATGACGCACTTTAAGGATATTACCTCTTACGGAATAGAATTCGTGAACTAAGGTGTACGCCATAAAAGTTCGTCCCATTCTTATATGTTTTTAGGCGATTTGCACCCGTCTTATGCATTTGCATTAAAAATTATTATATGATTCGAAATCATCATCTTTTTCTTTTAATAAAAAAAAAAATCTTATTTTTGAGCAAAGTTTTTATTTTAATATTATGTCTGCAAACTTCTTGTTGTTCTTGTTTTTCGATTGTTCGCAACATGATATTGTTGCACTTCTTTTCTTCTGTAATGAATGATTATTCACAATATCTTGTTGCTTTTTATTTTCTTGCGAGAAATGAATATTTCAACTTTTTCCCAACACCTTGCACTTGTTTATTTTCCTGCGAAGAATGAAGATTTCAACTTTTTCCCATCTTTGTGCGTTTAATCACCAATGATTCTTTTGGCACAAACTATTCTTGTAATGTATCCTTTCCCCACAACTCTATATTGTGCACCATAAATTTCTATGCTCTCTAAGTTTTCTTCCTGTTATGTTTCCAATTACGACTTCTGGTGTTTCTTTCTTCGCAAGTATTAAT
Source organism: Papaver bracteatum (assembly GCA_023529315.1). Lineage (NCBI taxonomy): Eukaryota > Viridiplantae > Streptophyta > Magnoliopsida > Ranunculales > Papaveraceae > Papaver > Papaver bracteatum. The sequence continues at coordinate 122,868 of JAJJWX010002137.1, forward strand.
GTCAACTTCATAACACTTTTTTCCTTCAAACCAATCACCTTTAATTATCCCAATACCATGAGGATGTGGAAACTTTATGCATTGATGATATGTGGATGCTATGCCCAAGATCCCATGGATCCATGGTCTTCCAATTAAGGCATTATAAGGAGATTCTATATCCACTACACAGAACTTATTTTTTGAAGTTATCTTGTTCAATGGAATTTCCATAGTAATTTATCCTTTTGGCTTATTTGCAGTGCCATTAAAACCATAGATCTTGTAAGTTGAGGGGATTAACTCATCATCTCTTCCACCCATTGTTTGATAAGTATGATAGAATAAGATGTCTACCGAGCTGCTAGTGTCAATTAAAACCTTATCTATTTCCCAAGAATCACTTGCTGCGTCACCATCATCTTCTTCTTCTTCTCTGTACTTTGGATTTATCTCTAACTTCACCACCAATGGGTTGTCATGCATCTTCCCTGGCTCTGGTATCTCTTGTGCAGTAAAAGAAATAACTTGTTTTTTCCATTCTTCTAACGGAGAAATCTTCGCAATATTCATCACCTCTCTTCCCTCTATATCCCTTGCAAATACTCAACTTAGCACATTGTCATGGAAATATTCTATTGTTTTCTGCGAATGTACAATTGAATTGCAAAATAGATTTTTTTGCTGTAGCTCCTACTTCAATGACAAATGTTTCTGCTTCTTTCGCAACATTGACTCTGTGAATTTCTGGTGCTGGCGGAAATTGCTGAGGTTGTGGATATCTCGCTAGAAAATGATTTAACTTCCCCTGTTCAATCATTCGCAGAATAATTCTTTTTACATTTCTACAATTACTCACAGAATGGCCATGAAAATGATGATAAGAGCAGAATTCTTGACTTTGGTTGTTAGGATGTGGTTCTCTCCCCATGTTCCATGGTGAAGGTATATTCTCCATCAAAATAATCGCTTCCCAAATCTTGTCTATACTGGTATTTAGAGGTGGCAATTTGATGTCTTCCCATATAATCCTCGACCTCTTTGCTCTCTTGAATAATTTCTCTGTCACCATAAGTCTCTTGCGGTTGATCAAACCTTGGGACCTTATTATTGTTATTGCGATTATAAAAATTTCTCTCCTTTTCCAATTCCTCCTGATCTCTACTCCCCATTGCTACTACCTTACGTTGATTATCAATCTCCATTTTCTCTCGCTGATTTTGGGAGGTACTTGCCACTGTATTAATCATCTTTGGTAATAAACTTCCATTTGCTGCGGCTGAACTTGTTCCTGCGAGAATTGGATATGACTCCATCTCATTTTGTTTTTCCTCTAAAGCGATATATTCTTCTTGCAATTCTCACAGTCCTGTCATAGTGATTGTGTTTTTAACTTTGAATACCTGGATGTATAATAGATTTGTCGCAAACATAGCATTTATGAAGGACAAAATGAGATATATTTCATCTACTCTCCCTGCTATTTCACTGCACATTGTCCTCCATCTTATTGTTAAGTGCTTTAAACTCTCGCTAACTCTCTGCTTCAATCCAAACACATCTTCAATTCCAGGTCGTGTAGAGTTATTGCTTATGTATGCTCCTAAGAAAGTAGTTTGCAAGTGCATGAACGAAGTTATTGTATTCTTGGGGAGACTTTCAAACCACTTCAGTTCTTCGCCAGTTAAACTTGACGCAAAATATTTGCACAAGACGACATCATGGTTCTCCCATTGTAGCATGCATCGAATATAGGCTTTGATATGTTGGACAACACATGTAGTCCCATCAAAAATACTGGTCAACATCGGAAAATTGCATTTTGGAGGTATCCCTCCTAATTGTACCTCTTAAGTAAATGCAGTTTTCGCAGCTTCTTCGATTGCCTCATTAAGTTGTCTTCTTTCTCCTTCTCTTCTGTTATTTATCATTCCTCTCATTTCTGCTAATTCTCGCAAGATTTTCTCATTCCTATCAGAATTTTTCTCCATTGGCCTTTTCAACGCAGCTTCTCTTCGTCTGCGTTCATGCCTTTCTTGTCTTGCGATATTTCGTGCTTCTTCTTCAACATCTTGATTTTTCCCTCTTCTGCGATTTTCTTCTTCTTGAACTTGCAAATTAATTTGTCTTTCATTTCCTTCTCTGCGAATTTCCTCATCCCTTATCGTTTCTCTTCGTTTCCTTTCTATGTCTCTGTGAATTCTCTCATATTCCTCATTTAGATTATCATTATTACGATTTTGTACACCTCGTCTTTCTCGATTGTCATGATTATTCTGACGCAATGCTGCTTGAATTTCTTGTTCTTCTACTTCGGCTCGCAATCTCTCTCTTTCTCCCGCTAAATGTACTTGCTCAATATAATGCCTCTCAATATCATCTTCAATTATCCTGCGATTTCTTCGAATCTCTTCATCACGTAACATTCTCCTTCTCTCTTCTTGATTTTCTCCCTCATCTTGATTATGTCTAATGTCCAAAGTTTCACCGCGTGGAATATAACGATCATTTATGAAATTCTCGCCAATATTTTGTATATGATGATTTTGTCTTGTTTCTTCTCTATATGATCTTGAACTTGATCTCATGCTGCTTCTTGATCTTCTGTTTTGCAACCTCAAATTTTCCATTCTTAGTTCATGATTTTGCCTTGTAAGATTTGCACGTTCTTCTGCCTTTAATCTTCTTTCTTCCTGTATCCTTTGTCTCAAATCATCTACTACCTCATGTCCTTCATGAATTACTCCTCCATCCACTTCTTGATTTCTTTCCTCTTCTTGATTTTATGCCTCTTCTATCGAATCCGACCTCCAAGTATGCACACTTGCTCTATCATAACCCACATTTATATCTTGTGCTTGTGTTTGTTGATTCGGTGGTTGAATTGAATTTTCTGCTCCATTTCTCATTCTACTTCTTCCTGATCTGATCCTTAAAGATCCTTCCAATTCACTTGTTCCTTCACCTGCAATTCTTTTACTTCTTCTCACTGTTGTTGGTGGTTCTGATGTATTTCTTCTCCTTTTAGCCATTTCTTCAATGATAACAATTTCTTCAAATCTTCAAGTTGCAATTTGAAATTTCTCAAATTGATTCTCCTTGTTTCTGGGCGCCAAAATGTAGTTGCAGGAATTCCCACACTACACCCTACTCAAGAATTTATCAATATTTATGACACAATTTGAAGATTAAGGACCTTTTTTATTAATATGACCTTAAAAGAATTACAGTAATCAAGAATACAATTCACTTAATAAGATTTTCTCTCTCCTAAAAACTTTCTTAGCATTCAAAAATTCCTCTCTCTCTCTGGAACTATTCATTTCCTTTATATAGGCATTTACATAGTGGATTACAGCTCATGACTCATTTTGACTAAGATTCCCTTTAATTTCGGATCTGGGTTCTTGCGATAAATCGCAGTTAGCACCGCCTTAATCTTTCGCAGGTTTTATGGATTCATCGCAGAAATGTCACACTTTTCTCATGTTTCTGTCATTTTCATCCGATATGTCATTCCTTACATCACTATGAGATGTTTCGTAGAATATCATTGATGTATCGTAAACATGTCTCGCAGAACTGTTGTTTATTTCGCAGGAATATTGTTGTGACAATATTCTGATCCTACAGTACTATATCTTCACTTTTGAATAAGACTTTATCTTTTCCTTGAACTGTTGCATGTAAACTTTGGATTGTTTCAAATTTCTTCATAGAATCTGACGTTGCTCTGCTCGTTGATGATGATGTGTTTCTATGGATATGTTTGATGTTGTCGAGAGAGAGAATGGTGCTAAGTGAAAATTAAACTACAAGAAGGAGTTTTCATCTTTAGACGTCATCCTCATGATTGACAAAATTAGCACTCAAGAGATAAAAAATAGTGTTGAAAGTGGTGCGAAGTTGGGTAGCTCACCATTCCTACCCGGAATTTACGTACGGTGACACACACTCTAAAAGATTTTTTAGATAGTCACAAAAATTGAAGGTCGGTGCCTCGCTTGATGTAAAAATAGTTAGTCTCCACTAAGGGTGATCACAATTCTACTACCAAATATCTTTGTAGCACCTAATTCGCCCTCCGGCACGGTTAAATCCAATTTTAACGCTCTAACAACTAAGAAACCCGATTGTGTTCTCCAGTACTTCCAAGTTCAGTTATTTCGGTCAGACTCTCTATGTAAACATAGATAGAAGTATGCTAGTGACTCTAAGATCTCTAAAAGTCGGAGGTTTTATGTAAATTTTTACAAAGATTTTTTTTTTTTTACAAAGTGAAAAGACTAAAAACAAGTGAAAAGATAAGACTAAAAACTCTATATGCAAAACACTCCCCCAAACCTAAATCTAACATTGTCCTCAATGTTTCAATATATAAGCAGAATTATAACAACATACCAGGAGAACATTGAAGAGTATATTTAAAGAAAAGAGATTACCAGATGCAAAAAGGATGGTGCTAAACCAGAAGTGGATGAATGCCTTGAAAGCAAATATCAAGAGTGAAAAGACAAAAAGTTTGGTTAGCACACATAAAATTATGCAAAAAGAAAAAGAAAGGGAAAGAGAATGAACTTTTAATCCAGATGTATCTACATGGGTGAACCAGTTTAGTCCACATAGACGGGGTCTTCCAAGTACATGGTCTCAAATTCTGGTGGAAGATACTCTAGAAATGGTTTCAATCTCTGACCATTGACCTTGAAGATGTTCTTGTTTGCCGGATTTTCAACTTCAACAGCTCCATGAGGGAAAACCAGTACGTACCAAGAATGGACCTGACCATCGAGAACGTAATTTTCCTGGAAAAAGATGCAAACGAGTGTTGTACAATAAATTTTTTTGACCAGGTGTGAAAGACTTGCGCAGAATGCACTTATCATGAAACACTTTCATTCTATTTTTGTACATTTTGGCACTATCGTAACCATCATTTCTTATTTCTTCTAACTCATTGATTTGAAGTTTCCTTTGGGTGCCAGCTTTATCAAAATCAAAGTTCAATTTCTTAACAGCCCAATATGCATGATGCTCTAATTCTACAGGTAGATGACATGCTTTACCATACACAAGTCTATAAGGGGACATGCCAATAGGAGTTTTGTATGCAGTTCTATAGGCCCACAAAGCATCATTTAAACGTAAATGTAGTTGCAGGAATTCCTACACTACACCCTTGATAAGAATCTATAGAAATTGAATTACATTTGAAGATGAATAACGACACTTTTATTATTCTAATTTTAGAATTCTTTACAAAAGATATAAGAACTCAGAAGTACAAATTTCTTTCCATAGTTTCTCTCTCCTCAAAATCTTATCAACTCTTAAAAAGACATCCTCCTTTTCTGAATCTAATGAACCCTTTATATGGGGATTTACATAGTGGATGACAGCTAAGTTTTCCTCCTATTTCGGATCTACTTTACGATCTCATTGTGATCGCTACAATGTTCTTTCTCGCAAGAATGATGACCATCGCAGAATAAACATAATCTTCTTGTATCTCTTCCATCGTTAGCTTTTATTTCTTTCTTCTGGATATTCTGTGACGCTCGTGAAATGTTGTTAAAGAGTCTTCTGTGACGCTCGCAAAAGTGTTTGTTAATATCGTAGAAATAGTGTTGTAGCGATATTCTGGTCCTACATCTTGCCTCTTCTCATGTCTTTTCTGCGAAGAAGAGAAGATCATGAGAACCTTTTAAAATGCCATAACTGCCTATCTTTTCAGACTTCTCTGTTCTGACACGTTTCTGTGTCCTTCGCCAGCTGTTTTCACGTATTCTTTCTTCTAATAAATTTTTGACACGTCCCTTCTAACCGCTGCGATTTGACCACCAACATCTTTCCTTCATCTTTTTCGAGAAATTTCTTCTTCTATAAATATTTTTCTCATTCCTTTCTTTTTCTCTTTTACTTTCTTCTTCTTTCTCTCCGTAACCTCTCTGCAAATTTACTGTTCTTCCGCGAATTGCGCTTCTGTTATCGCTGTGATTTCTTTCTTATCTTTCAATCCTTTTCTTCATTCCCATACTTGAAAAATGGTTATCGCTGGTGCTAAAAACTTGATTGCTTTTGGTGAGATGCAAGGAAAGCTCAAAAGCAAAGGTTTTACTCTATCTAAAATTCCAAATCAGGATTCTAGATCTGAACTTACTCTTAAATTATTTACTGATGATCAATGTTCTCGCGAGAAAATTATAGTATCGCTAGGACAACTTGAAGCCGGTATTCCCATTCCTCTCTATGACCCAGAAATTCCTCTATTTTATCAAATAATTTCTGACAAAAGGTTTTCGCGAGCGATATATCAATTGGGTGGAGATTGTATCTGATTGCTGCTTGAATATGCCTCTCGCGGAGCTGGCAAAGGATTTCGCTACCTTGAAGATGCGAAGAATCCACAATTTAAAGATGTCCCCATTGTTTCTGCGTATTATACTGTGGACAACTTCTTTGTAAATTATAGAATAGTCCCTATGAAGAGGGATAGCACCTGCTGGGGTGTTCGTTTGAAAAAAGAGAAGGTCGCTGGTGACAAAGCTCTTATGCTGGATATTGATTGGCATACATCTACAAACCAAGGTCCTCGCCACTCTAGCGATGACAAGTGGTTCATCTTTCCATTATGTCTTGAAGGTCCTCATATATCTGATTCTCTCCCATTACCTGCAAATCTCTCAGAGTATGAGCCATGGGTCTTCAACTGGCCTGAAATATCTAAAGAAGTATATTCTCTCAACGTTTTACATTATTATCATTTACTGTCTTCTTTATATTCTCGCTAACTATTTTGATCTTTCTCAGATTGATAGAATGAAACTCAGTTATCAAACTCTTAGGAAACCCAGCACTTTCTTAGCTCTTAAATCTTTCACGGATGAAGTAAGAAATATTTCCTCATAAATTTTAACAATATATTGTTGCCCCTATTTCTTATCTTCATCTGTGCTCGCAGGAAATCGAAGAACTAGAACCAATAAAGCCCGTGAGAACTAAGGGAAAGTTTTCAAAGAATAAACCTACTATTCCTCCCAAAGGGAAGCCTTCTTCCCCTCGTGGTGAAGAGTCTAGCGATCAGGATAAATCTATTGTTTTTCCTAAAGGGAAGTCTTCTGCCCCTCGCAATGAAGAATCTGGCGATCCTCCTTTGAAGAAAAGAAAGACCCAACCTTCTTCTTCTTTAACTCCTCAACCCATTCCATAAAATCTAAGTGTTGTTCTTGATAAGGATAATAATGACGAGGATTTCAATAATAACATCTTCCCTTCTATAAAGAATTCTTCTTCTTATGATTCTTCAATGGCTCATTTATCCAAAAAATTTGGCAAAAATATGTTTGGTATCCCAAATGAGTATGGGGATGAAGCTACTAAAGAAATTTCTCAATCCCTCGCTACAGTCTGTGATGCTCCCATACTAGATGACAGTGATACCCTTCGTGGGGTTTCAAGATCGCTGATTCCAATTCTTTTAAATTCACTTGGCAGCCTGGTATGTTTTTACTTGTTCATCCTTTTTGTGTATCTATTAATATTTTTGTCAAACTTTGATTTATATAGTTCTATCGCAGGTTGGAAGGGATGATTTTGCCGTTGCTTCTGATTTAGACAATAGGCGTATTATTTCTGAAAAGAAAGTTGCTAATCTTCGCCAAGATAAAGAAATATTAGAATATGAAGTTGTTGAGCTTCGCAAGAAGAATAAATAGTTAGAGGCTGAAGCTTCAGTTGATAAGCAAAAAATCTCTGATCTTGACAAAGCTAATCAGCAACTTTATGGTATTACTTATTTCCATTCTCTCTTAATTCTTCTTACTCTATCGCAGCTTATTCAAGCACCCACTTTCAACTTGCAGATATTTATGGTCTTACTGACGAGGCTACTCTCTTTCAATCTTTCCCTGAACCTGTAGATGATAATACTCTTCTTGCTCGCCTTAATAATTCTTTAAGTAATTTCTCAGATGATAAGATTAAATCCCTCTCCATAGATGAAATTAGATCCAAACTTAATCTCTTAAAAATTGAACACAGATTCAATTTAGGTTTGACCAACAAATATAAGCGCTTTTATCTTGATTCAAAGAAAGAAATAAATAGATTAAGAAAGAGGAATAGTGATCTTATTGATGAGAAAGATCTTGCTGTTAAAAATGGTTCCAAGACTCTAGCCAATTTCCATAAGACTCTTCTTAACGTTCAAATGGAAAGAGATAAACTTATCCGCGAGAATGAAGATCTTCTTGCGAGGGAAACTCAAGTTCGATCTCGTCTCCTTATAAATAGCGATGATGAGTTTTCTTGGGATACGAAGATTCTTGATAATGCCAGGAATGATTTAGGTGTAAATGTTAGCCTTCAAGTTGAACAAGCGGCTTTAATTAGGGATATGATTTCTGAAGGAGAAGGTTGTGAGATGTTCTTTTTCTCGCTGGTTTCTTGTTTTTATTATTTTTCTTTACAAAATTTCTAACTTGTTGTCTTATTCTCGCAGGAGCTGAAAAAAGATATCTTGAAAGAATTGGGGAACTTGAAAATGAGAAGAATCAGCTCGTGAACACTCTTGCTGCTCGCAATAACAAATATTCACGATTGAAAGAGCAATTTGACATTACTACCGCGAATTTCAATAGATCTCTCATTGTTGTTCGTAATGATTCCGTTAAGTTGGTCTGCAATGATCATGGAATTTCTCCTTCTATATATCCTGATCTTGCAAAGGAAATCCCCGCAATAATCCTGAATCTTAAAATCTCTGATAGCGAAGCTGAGGATTCTGACGAGGATGAAAATAATAATGATAATGACGAATGAGAAAAATCTGGTGGAGGAGAAGAATCTGGTAAGAATGAAGATAGTAATGATAACGATGAAAGGGATAAATCTGGCGATGAATAGAAGTCTAATAAAGAGGATGGCGATGGATCTAGCTAGTTCTTCTTCTTCCTTCTATCTTCTTTGTATATTTATTTTCTTCTTACTATAACATTGCTGTGAGTTTCTCCAATTCTGTAAACTTCTTTTGTTTCTACCTGTATGAATTAGAAAACAATTCTTTTTCTGTAAATCAATCAATTTAATTAATATCCTTTAATTATCTATGCAAAAATATCATTTAATAATCTCTATGCAATTTTTATATGATGGATGAATAATAATTTCATCGTTCTTATGCATTCCCATACTTGCCTCTATTATTCATCTGCAATATGAAAAAATTGAGTAGAGATTAGATATCAGTTGTAAATTAAATAAAATTTGCCCCGATATTGGTGATGTTATCGCTAGCAATCATTGCGTAAAGTCTTAATTCTTATAATGTCTGCGAGTATTACCGCAATAATCTTGTGGTATTATTATGTCTTCCTAATTAAAGGTCTTACTGTGCCACACTTTTTTCTTTCTGCGACAAAATCGCAGGACGTCTTTACATTTGCATGTATTGACCCATTGATCTTGCCTTATCTTTATTCTTTTGATTGTATTGCAACAATATGACAAGTCTAAGCTCCCTCGCGGGATTAAAGCCTCGTGACATTACCGTCTTGTGATGAAATCGCAGGACGTCTTTACATTTTCATGTAAAAACCCATTGATCTCATCTTAACATTTCTCTTGTGGCTTGTTGCCTCTGTATAATTTATGTCACGTGATAATATGACAGGCCTAAATGTTCTTGCGATCATAAAGCCCCATGACATTGCCGTCTTAAGACACTTATCATCTCCCTAATGGAGGGTGCCGCCCTTATCTTCCCCATGGTTGCCCTTCAAGGAGGGCACATCGGCCATACAAGACTAGCTCCTCCCATCCAGATTTACCAACAACAGTTGTTTTCGCAGCCTCTTGTCCTTTATGCCTATATGGATTATAGTTACAAGACTGCACCCTAAGTGGGGTTTTCTTCAGGCCAAGTGCACCATAACCAAGACTTACCAAGAATGGCAAGAGAGTTTCGTACGCCCCGGGCACTCTTGGCTCAACCGTGTACCTCGGTGCCTTGGTCATACTTTTCACTTCTTGGAAGAGATTCTCGGTCGTCCAACCAGGGTATAACCTTATATAGTTGGAAATCTAAGATCTCTCTCCCGGATAGGTTTTCTTTAACCCCAAAATATGCATGACTCGGGATCCAGCAGCGGTATAACCATACCCCTGAATCATGTCAAGAGATACCCCCTCCTATGACACGCTATTAGGCCTTATATTTGCCTCTTGCGAAATTTTATTCGCGAACTAGGGTGCACTCCATAAAGGTTCGTCCCATTCTATTAATCTCTGCGAAATTTTATTCGCGCTTCTCGCGAGTATTGTAACTCTGATAAAATTTCACAACTTTGATCTTATTTCTTTTTGTAAAATCTTGCAATTCTTTCAAGTAGAATACCATGTTCAATTACATATTCTTTGAACAAATCTTTCATTAAGTCTTCTAAAGTTCATCATTTTACCTATTTACTTACTATTCTCTGCTACGTTTTGTTGTTGTTTCTTCATCTGCGAGATGCTCGCCATAAACTTCTTCTTGTCGCTCTATTGTATCAATCATTAACCTTTCACATCTCTGTCGTTGTTTGATTTTGTTCTTCCAATTGCTATTCTTCTCAGCTTTTTCTTCGCAAGACTTCATATCAATTTCATAACATTTCTTGCTTTCTCCACAATCTCCTTTAATAACTCCGACACCTTTAGGATGAGGAAATTTAATACACTGGTGATAGGTAGATGCTACACCCAATATCCCATGTAGCCAGGGTTGTCCAATCAGAGCATTATAAGGTGATTCAATGTCCACAACACAGAATAAGATTTTTGAAGATATCCCTTTTAGTGGAATTCGCATTTCAATCTCCCCTTTTGGTTTGTTAGCTGTACCGTTAAATTCATAGATTTTATACGTTGATGGTATCAAATCTTCGTCTCTTCCACCCATGGTTCTGTAGGTATGATAGAATAAGGTGTCGACTGAACTCCCTGTGTCTATTAAGACTCTGTTGATGGACCAAGAGTCTTCAGCTTTACTGTCATTTTCTTCGTCCTCTTCTTGCCTTTGTTTTGGATTTATCTCAAATCGTACTACCAATGGGTTATCGTGCTGCTCGCCAAGCTCTGGTACATCTTGCACATTGAAAGATAGAGTTTGTTTCTGCCACTCTTCTAATGGCGAGGCTCTTGCTATATTTATTATCTCTCTTCTATCTGTGTCTCTCGCGAAGACTCTGCTTAAAACATTATCATGAAAATCCTCCACAGTTCTGTATGAATGCATAATGGAATTACAAAACAAATTTTTTGATTTAGCCCCAACTTCTATCACAAATGTTTCTGCTCCTTTTACAGCATTCACTCTGCGAGTTTCTGGTGCTGGTGGTAATTACTGAGGTTGTGGATGTCCTACTAGAAAGTGATTTAATTTCCCCTGATCAATCATCCTCAAAATTATCCTCTTTACATTTATACAATCATTTATTGAATGGCCATGAAAGTGATGGTAAGGACAAAATTCTTGACTTCGATTATTTGGATGTGGTTCTTTTCCCATGTTCCACGGCGATGGTATATTTTCCATCAAAATGATAGCTTCCCAAATATTTTCTATGCTAGTATTGAGAAGTGGCATTTTAATTTCCTCCCATATTATCTTCTGGTTTCCTTTCCCTTGAAAGCTGTTCTGACTTTGTCCACCATAAGTTTCTTACGGTTGATCAATTCTTTGAATCTTATTATTTCCACCGCGATTGTAGTAATTCTTCTCCCTTTCATACTCTTCTTGATCTCTACTGCCCATAGCTACCAATTTTTGCTGGTTATCAATTACTACTTTCTCTTGTTGTGCCTACGAGGTTCTCGCCACATTATTTATCATTTTAGGAAGTAAGCTTCCATTTGCCGCTAGCGAGCTGGTGTTCGCAATTGGGTATGATTCCATCTCATTTTGTTTCTCCTCCAAAGAAATGTATTCTTCTTGTAACTCTCGCAACTCTGTCATGGTGATTGTATTTTTAATTCTGAAAAATTATATGTACAACAGATTGGTCGCAAACATTGCATTAATGAAGGATAAAATTAGGTATCGTTCATCTACTCTTCCAGCCACCTGGCTGCACATTGATTTCCACCTTATGGTTAAGTGCTTCATACTTTCGCCAACTCTCTATTTTAACCCAAATACATCTTCAATACCCGGCCGCAATGAATTGTTGCTAATATAAGCTCCTATAAATGTAGCTTGTAAATGATCAAAAGAAGTTATGGTATTCTTTGGCAATCCCTCGAACCATTTTAATGCCTCGCCAGTTAAGCTAGACGCAAAATATTTTCATAGTACATCATCATGGTTTTCCCATTGTAGCATACATCTAACATAAGCCTTGACGTGTTGAACAACATAAGTAGTCCCATCAAAGATGCTGGTTAATGCTGGTAAGTTGCATTTTGGAGGTATTCCTCTTAATTGTACTTCTTGAGTAAATGGAGTTCTCGCAGCTTCATCGAGCTGCATTCTTCCTCCTTATCTTCTATTGTTTATCATTCCTCGCATTTCTGCTAATTCTCTTAATATTTGCTCATTCTCAGTTAAGTTTTTCTCCATTGGACTTTTTAATGCAGCTTCTCTTCTTCTGTGCTCTTGCCTTTCTTTTCTTGCGAGATTTTGTGTGTCTTCTTCTTCATTGTCATCCCATCTTTCTCTGCGATTTTATCTTTCACCCTCCTCTTGAAATCGTAGCTGTCTACTTTATTCTCTGCGGATTTATTCATTTATCCTCATTTCTCTTTGATGCCTTTCTAATCTCCTCTGTATTCTATCATACTCCTCCTGAATATTATCATTGTAGCGATTTTGTGTACGTCTCCTTTCTCGATTTTCATGGTTATTTTGTCGTACTGCCTCTCGGAATTCTTGTTCTTCCACTTCTGTCCTTAATCTTTCTCTCTCGCAAGCCAGGCGTGCTTGTTCGGCGTAATGTCTCTCAATTTCTTCTTCAATTATTCTTTGATTCCTTTGATTCTCTCACCCATGTAATATCTTCCTACCTTCTTCTGAATTTTCTTCTTCATTTTGGTTGTTTCTTCCCTCTTGATTTCTATTGTTACGCCTATTATCCAATGCTTCTCCATGCGGATTATAGCGATCTCCAATTATCTCTTCTTCTCTATGACATTGTTCTCCATTTAAATTTTGCATTTTTTCTCTAATATTTCTCATAGGGGAATTTTGCCTTGGTTCTTCTTTGAATGATCTTGAATTTGATCTAATAGTACTTCTTGATCTCCTTCTTTGTAACCTCAAATTCTCCATTCTTAGCTCATGATTTTGTCTTGTTAAGTTCGCACGCTCTTCTGCCTCTAATCTTCTTTCTTCCTGTATTCTTTGTCTCAAATCATCTACTATTTCATTTTCACGTCCTTCATGAATTAATCCTCCAACCATTTCTTTATTTCTTTCTCATTCTTCTTCATTTCTTAATTGTCGATTTTCTGCTTCTTCTATCGAATCCGACCTCCAAGTATGCACACTCACTCTATCATAATCCACATTCCTATCTTGTGTTTGTGCTTATTGATTCGACTGTTGAATTAAACTTTCTGCTTCATTTCTTATTCTATTTCTTCCTGATCTTATCCTTAAAGATTCTTCTAATTCACTTATTCCCTCACCTGCAAGTCTTTTACTTCTCCTCACAGTTGTCGGTGGTTCTGATGTATTCCTTCTTCTTCTAGTCATTTCTTCAACTCTAACAATTTCTTCAAATTTTTAAGTTGTAATTAGAGATTTCTTAGCTTGATTTCTCTGTTTTTGGGCGCCAAAATGTAGTTGCAGGAATTCCTACACTACACCCTTGATAAGAATCTATAGAAATTGAATTATATTTGAATATGAATAACGACACTTTTATTATTCTAATTTTATAATTCTTTACAAAAGATATAAGAACTCAGAAGTACAAATTTCTTTCCAGAGTTTCTCTCTCCTAAAAATCTTATCAACTCTTAAAAAGACATCCTACTTTTCTGAATCTAATGAACCCTTCATATATGGATTTACATAGTGGATGACAGCTAAGTTTTCCTCCTATTTCGGATCTACTTTGCAATCTCATTGCGATCGCTACAATGTTCTTTCTCGCAAGAATGATGACCATCGCAGAATAAACATAATCTTCTTGTATCTCTTCCATCGTTAGCTTTTATGTCTTTCTTCTGGATATTCTGTGACGCTTGCAAAATGTTGTTAAAGAGTCTTCTGTGATGCTCGCAAAAGTGTTTGTTAATATCGCAGAAATAGTGTTGTAGCGATATTCTGGTCCTACAGTAAAGACCAATCTTTCCTAGAAGGATTAACATTCTTTTCAAGAATATGCTTAATTTCCCTATTAGAAACTTCTACTTGGTTGAAAAGTAGCGGGTGCATTACACAACCCAAAAGGCATACGACGATAAGCAAATGTTCCATAAGGACATGTAAATGTGGTCTTATGTTGGTCTTCGGGTGTTATGTGAATTTGGTTATAACCTAAATAGCCATCTAAGAAGCAATAGTGACTACGCCTTGACAACCTTTCTAGCATTTGGTCAATGAAGGGGAGAGGAAAATGGTCTTTCTTTGTTACTGCGTTCAATTTCCTATAGTCAATACAAACTCGCCACCCAGTGGTCACATGGGTGGGGACTAGCTCATTCATTTCATTTTGAACTACAGTAATGCCAGACTTTTTGGGTACAACTTGAATGTGACTGACCCACTGGCTATCTGGAATTGGGTATATGATACCCGTATCAAGCAATTTCAGAATCTCACCTTTCACAACATCTCTCATGTTAGGGTTAAATCTCCTCTGCATTTCTCTAGAAGGTTTAGCATTTTCTTCAAGATTTATGTGATGCATGCAAATTGTGGGACTTATACCCTTAAGGTCTGAGATGGTCCAACCTAAGGCCTCTTTATGCACTTTGAGCACTTCTAAAAGTTTACTTTCCTGTTCAATGTCTAAACATGATGCAATAATAACATGTAAGTTTTCATAAGAACCCAAGAAAGCATATTTCAAAGTATCGGGCAATGGTTTCAAATCGAGCTTAGGTGGTTCGACAGGAATCGGGGCAGATTTGGGATCAGAGAGTGGAAGTGGTTCCACTGCAGTCTACCATTTAACAATATCCATGGGTGGTACATATTCAAGCAAAGAGTGGACTTCACTAATGTACTCGGAATCAAAGTGATCTAAGTCAAAGTTATCTAAAAATGCTTGCAAAGGGTCCAAAGATAAGATGTCAGGCAATGAGTCTTGGATCAGACTCTCAATCATGTTAATCTCATGCAGATCAGTATAATCACACTCAATGGGTTGTTGACTAATGTTAAAAACATTCAGTTCTACATTCATGTTACCAAAAGATAATTTCAACACTCCATTTCGAAATTTTATGATAGCATTGGACGTTGCCAAGAAAGGACGTCCTAAGATGACAGGAATGTGATTGTCGAGGTTTTGCACAGGTTGAGTATCTAACACAATGACATCTACAGGAAAGAAAAATTTATCAACTTTGATCAACACATCTTCGACAATACCACGAGGGATTTTGAAAGATCTGTCCACCAGTTATAGCGTAACAGGAGTGGGTTTCAGCTCCCCAAGACCTAACTTCACATACACAGAATATGGCAATAGATTTACACTTGCTCCTAAGTCTAGTAAAGATTTTTTGACCACATGGTCGCCTATGGTGCACGTGATTGTTGGACAACCTGGGTCCCTAAACTTAGTTTGGATCTTGTTCTGAATTATCAAACTTACATGTTCAGTCAGAAAAGCACGTTTGTACACATGGAGCTTTCTCTTTTGTGTGCAAAGATCTTTCAAGAATTTAGCATAGGTGGGTGTCTGCCTGATTGCTTCGAGAAATGGAATGTTTATGTTTACTCATTTAAACATCTCCAATATCTTTTTGTATTGGTTACCCTATTTTTTATGTACCAACATTTGTGGGAATGGAGCAACAGGTACATGAGATGGTGCAGGGACATTAATATCAGTGGAATTCTTAGAGTCACTATCATGCTCAGATTCCTTTTCCATAATAGGTGTTTTCTGTGGAGTTATATGCACTAGTGTGTATGATTTAGACTCACTCGACTGTGGTACACCTACATTGTTATCAACAAACTTACCGCTACGAAGAGTGGTGACAACATTCACTTGATTATGTGAGGACTCATTGTAAGTTGAGGTACTTGCCTGAAATGTACTCTTTAGATTTTGTTGAGGCTGACTAGGGAGTTTACCTTTTTATCTCTTATTAAATGCATCACACATTTGGCCCATTTTAAGTTCTAGATTTGAGAAACGTTGGTCCGTGGTTTTGTTCAATTGCAACAGATTTTGGGTCAACAGACTGACACTATCTTCAAGACTAAGCTTTTTTTCTACAGGGTATTGTGTGTGAGAATGCACTTAAGGGTTTATGGGATATGAGTATCCTTGGTTATTACTAGTTGTACCTCCTTGTATAGGTCCCTTAGACCATGAAAAGTTAGGGTGATTTCTCCACCCTGGGTTGTAGGTCTGAGAATAAGGGATATTCTCTTGCTTATGATACAAAGCATTGGCTTGTTCAAATCTAGATTCCTGACATGCTTGTAGGTCTGGACAATTATCCGCTAGGTGGTCTGAACAATGGCATGCGGCACAAGCGGCCATTTCAAATTGGTCACGGAGAGTAGGGGCAACAGTTTTCACATTCTTCAGCTCTAACGCTATCGCTTCTACTTTCCTAGCCAAGGATGCAACATTTGCTTTTTCTTCAAAATTGGACTCGATCCTATGGACATTAGCTAAAGGGGTGGTCTTTTTGGGTTCACGGATGGACTCCCATTGCTGAGTTTTCTCAGCGAATTCAAATAAGAAAGACCATGCCTCATTAGCACTTTTGTCGATAAATAAACCATTGCACATTGACTCAATTGTGGTTTGGGTACTGCCATCTAGGCCTTCATACAAAATTTGCACAAGTCTCCATTTTTTGAAACCATGGTGAGGACATTGGCCCAATAATTCAATAAATCTCTCTAGATATTTGGCCAAGGTCTCACCTTCTAATTGCACAAACCTATTCAGACTTTGACGAAATGTCGCAGTCTTTTGGTTAGGGAAAAACTTTTTGAAAAATTCTTTTGTAAGATCTTCCCATGTTTTGATGGACTGTAGTTGTAAGGCATGAAGCCAGGACTTGGATTTTTCTTTCAAAGAGAAAGGAAACAGTTTCAGTTTGAGGGACTCTTCTGACATTTGGTTAAAACGCAGAGTCCCACAGATATATATAAAATCTCTTACATGGTTGTAAGGGTTTTCAGCAACAACCCCACTAAACACATGCAACATATTAATTGTGCTATCTTTTAGCTCAAATTGACCAGAATCAGCTGGTAAAACAATGCACGAGGGCTTGCTTGCCCTAGTTGGGTACATGTGCTCTTTCATACTATGGTTCTGGTTCAATTCTTCACCCATAGTTTCAACTAGGTCTGGATTGCTCTCTTCAGAAGTGGGTATCTCGATAATATCCTCATGAATGATTCTAACTAATCAGTTTGTTTGGTCTCTAAAGGTCACAATCATAGCCTAGATAGCGCATTAATCATGTTATAACACCCAGATAAACAAGCAAACTGAAATCTCAGGAAACAATGGTAATTACTCAATGGAAGAATGCACATAGATTCACTATGCTGCACTGATCAAATAAGCGGCAATTGCCTGATCAAATCAGTGCATTTCCGAATCTAAATGGCATACATGACTCGACAGATCAGCAGGTCAACAAGCTACTCAGATAGCACAGATCAATGCTGAAAAACGACAGTCAATTTCAGTGATAAACACACAGGTTCTGTCAAGCTGTGTAACTAGTTTGTCAGGTGAACATGGCTCATCATTCAACACAGATTATCAATAATTCAGAGACTCATAATTTTAGCATAGCTAACAACAAACTCAGCTAACCAGAGCACACTCAACTCTCACAATCTCAAAAGTTGGTCCTCAGTTTTGGCATACAGATTCAAACGGTTTTCAGGGATGAAACCATGCACAGGTTCTGTTGAGGTCAAGAAATCAATAGTGAAATAACAAACTCAGCAGGTAAAAATGCTACTCGAACTTCAAAGATTCAATTTGTCAGACTGCCTAGATAAGTAACAGTGCTCAGAGCAGGACTGAATGAACAATGAAAGAACAGGTTTAATATGTAAAGAGGTTTTTCAACTTCACAAGTTTTTCAATATGTAAGAAGGTTTGGGGGAGTGTTCAGTCAGGTAGCTACATATGAAATAACAATTCTCAGGTGAACATGGTGCATCAGACAGATCTTTAAAAATTCAGAGATTGATTGTTGAGTAGCAAGCAATTTATTCACCCAGATATCACAGAATAAATCTCATGGATACCAGGGTTTGAAAATCACAAATGAGAATTTATTGCAGCAGTCATGGCAGGTATTTAAGACGTATTTTGAGTTTGAGAACACAATACCGCCAGTATTAAACTGGGTTTAGGAACTTCCACAGATTGTCCTGCTCCTTGTGCCTTTTTTCTTTGTTTCACATATAGTATTCGCAGGCACCTGCTGGCTCAAAGGAGAAGTTTAGTTCTCAGAAATGTGTAAGCCAAGCAAAGAATTCTAGAGCTGATAGTTATGCATAACAAAAGATAGGAACTGTACTGATGCTCTGCTGAAAAATTATGCTTATTTGGACTGTTTGAGGTTAAAGAAATTCAACAGAGTAAAGAGAAAACGAAATATGAAATGCAGCTAAATTAATCACTTACCTGGTGACACTATATTACAGAAAAAATGAATGAATAAGCCACTAATTCGGAATACATTTGTATAGGGGGATGACAAGATCGAAGTTTCGACGGGGATCTTTAGAACTGTTTGTAGATCTAAATATATCTTGTGATAATCCATTGTTAACAGAATCCGTTATGTGTGTGATTGATCACAAGAGATTCAAGTTGTTGGTGTGTAGGTGTTTATTAAAGATATAAAAAGATTTGAAGACAAAGAAGATTTATTATTGGTTTCATAATCTTTGGTGTGCACAAAACTTGATCGGCTGGGATCCAACTATAATCGTTTTATATTTTGATAGATTGGATTGATTAGTTGCGTAGATCGGCATTAGTATTTAGTATCTTGGTAGATCATATTATTGATTGCATAGTCTAAACACAATCACTTTGGTAGTTGTTATTCAGATTGATTTAAAACCCGACAAAGTAGTTTATTGGAGTAAACAGAAGATCCTTTGTCTAACTCATATCACTTTGTTTGAAGAGAGTTGTTACCGAACAAATTTTTTATTCCTTTAATATTTGGAATATGAATCAAAGGAATTGTTCCAAATGCGTGACTTATTGCAAGTTGGAAGCACATGTATACTGAGGGAACTAGGTGAACTATAGGTTTAGTTTTTTAGTCTCAACTATACGAAATTGGTTTAGATTTTGTATAGCGGCTTAATTCTGAGAGTATTCAATTCTGGACAAGGTCTCGGGGTTTTTCTGCATTTGCGGTTTCCTCGTTAACAAAATCTTGTTGTATCTTTTACTTTTCTATTTCCGCAATTATAATTGTTTTATTATAATTAGAAGTAAAATACACAAACGTTAATTCCTAATTACTTGATAACAATCCTATATTGTTTGGTTAAGTCTGAACCTAATATCAAGTAATCACACTTTGGTTGTTGTATTGGCTCGATCTCGTATCCATAGATGATCACAAAAAGTGTGAATACTGATTTGTTGTATTGTCTCAACTCTGTCCATAGACAATCACTTTCGGTGAAAGGAATTATAGGTGGAAAAGTTTTAGATTGAGATATATTTGGGTACCCTCATCTTTTCAATTGGTATCAGAGTAGGCAAACACGAAAAGATCTAAAAATCTATGTTTGGTGTGATCCAACCTATAAGAAATGAATCTTATGAATGATTTAGTTAACATACCACCAATATTTAATGGGATAAATTACCCATTTTGGAAATCCGATATGAGAACTTTTCTTCAATCCCGATATTTTAATACTTGGCTATTAATCGAGGACGGATATATATCAAGGACCAAGAGTATAATATCCAGAAGCAGAGTTTAAATGCTTAGCATTCTACAATTATGAAGAAAGAGATCTTGTAAAGAAGAACTCTGATGGTCTAAATGCCATTATACACACAGTAAGTGATGATCTTCTTCATCATGTTCTGTCATGTGAACTTTTAAGGAGGCATGGGATACTCTTGAGACTGTATTTGAAGGAAATAATTCCAAAAGAGAAGCACAACTTCTGTCCCTTTCTTCTGAAATGTGAATATCTTAAAATGAATGATAACGATACCTTCGAGGATTTTAACTCTAAACTTTCTGAGATTGTCAATACTTCTTTCTCACTAGGAAAGACTATAACTGAAAAAAAAAATAGTATGCAAAATACTCAGATTGTTACCATCCAGATACGAGTCTAAGAAACATGCCATAATAGAAGCAAATGATATTTTTATACTTTCTCGAAGCTCTCTTATAGGAAAGTTAAAGATCTTTGATAGAGAAAATATGCTAAAGAACCAAAATGTTGGATCTAATATCTCAGTTAGTAACAATCAATCTTCGAAAGAAGTAAGTATAAATATAATCGAGAAACATTGTCAAGAGGATATAATACTTGTTGAAAAAGAGCTTGACTCAACAATTGTGCTCCTAGTGCAACGAATTAAGGACATTTTATTGAAAGATAAATCTGATCCTGATATATTATCTTTATGTCATAAAAGAGATAGTGAAGAAGTCCAATGCTTCAAGTGTCGTAGATTCGGACATATGGAAAAACAGTGTTCTAGCAGAAATGCTCAGAAATGGAATAAGGCTTACATATCTAATCTAGATGATATCCCTGAAGATAAACCCTATGAAGGAATATCGAGCTGTAATGAACTTCTTGCCAATTCTAATAGTAATGTATCAAGGTGCCAAAGCTTTAGCTGTTGGATTTTGTTTTTACAACCTTGACTTACCGTACGAGAAGAGTGGAGACCTTAACTTAAATTTTATACAAGAACACATATCGGCAGATAAGGGAGAATGCTTAGTGTAAAGTGAATTTTTGTCGTTTTCGTCTTGATGCTTCATTGCAATTTCTAGTTACACTCTAGGGACTAGAAAAAGAGTAAAAACTAAAAGTATTGCAGAAACTATGATTCTATCAACAAAACCCTATACCCTTCTTCTACTACCAAAAAAGCATTTCAGCCTCCACTATAAAAATAAAAAGAATATTTGAAGTGCCTCCACACATACAAAACCTATCTTCTATCTCCTTATCATTTAATCACAGATCTATCAGTATTAAAAAAAAAACATGGAGACTTTAAGAAACAAGAGAAAGTTTGCTCAACTATATCTCAAATCTTATTATTTTCAGGTATTGTTACCTAATGGAATTAGTGTAATTCTTAAGTTACCAAGACCTTTTGATGTTGTGTTATCAGTCAAAAAACTCAAGGATTTAGTGAGAGCAGAGCCAATCCTTAGTCTATAATGGCCCTGTGCGAACTTGATCATAGGATCTTTTGTAGGGTCAATTTATTTCCTGATAACCTTGAAGAAACGATAAACAAAGATTAAAGAAGGAATTTTTAGTTAATATTCACCAAAAAGAACAACAAAAATGCAAGAAAAACTCAAAAGATTTAGTTGTTATTACAATGAAGATTTAATCAATTGCCCCTTGTAGCGTATGACCCATATGTAGAATTTAAATCGTGGACTGTAACATAATTTTTTATTTTCAAAATCAAAATACATTAAATCAATTTCTCTCACTGCGTGTATTCTTCGTAATATTAAGAAAAAGTTATAAGATCGATATTTTTAATGTGTTTCTTCGTGAATTCTTCGTAATATCAAGAAAGTGTTGTAAGATTGATATTTTTTAATGTGTTTTTGAACTGGTGAAGTTTCAAATGTAGATTCTTCGTAATATTAAGAAAGTGTTGTAAGATTGATATTTTTTATTGTGTTTTTGGACTGGTGAAGTTTCAAATGCTCTAGTGGTAAAAAAAAAAGATTTGTCATTCAAAAAGGGGTTGGAGCTCAGCTCGTGGCTTGGCTTCCAACCACTTTTTGTAGTTCCATTTTTTTTATTGTGAATTCGAGATTAATTATAATAGGTAAAAAAGAAGCGTCTTTGTAGTTTGTAAAAATAAATAAATTTTTTTTTTTAGATAATTGTAGATTTTATGTAGATGGATGAAAAAAATGAAAAAAAAAATATATATTTTTTTAAGATATTGATAGAAGTGATCTCCCCTGAAACAAGTCAATGTCATCTCAAACTCCATATGACATGTGTATTGTTGTTCAAATAAAACTAATCAGCTGATGTTGTGATTGTCTTTTAGGTTTAAGCTGCTCTTCAGCTATGTAGTGATAGTTATCTGTATATCTTTTTATGCAGTGGTTTTTCAACCTGCTCAACAATTATGTAGATTTTGCATGTTGGTGTTTGGTTTGGTATTATCCCAAAATCTAATAGTCTGTATATATTTTTATGCGGTGCATGGTGGGATTGTCGTCATAATGCTGCCTTTGACACAAGGAGGAATAGTGGATACACGCTGCACTTATCCCAATGGGTCATCGGTGATGCGGAATCCATCGGGTATGATTCATTTATATATATATAGTTATGGTTATTCATGAATCTGTTAATAGAACTAACCGTCTATATAATTCGTAATAGTTGAATATAAGTGCCGCAAATTGCTCAGGGTATCTGAAAACTCTTCAATGGCAGCTTGTGATGTTGAAACTTTCTAAATGTAGGTGCATAAGAGGGTGACAGATGAATCAATTTTTCATTCTTATAAATAATTTTAAAATTCCTTAATTAGAAATGTACAAAATGCTTGAAGTTGATGTGAATTCAATTGATTTAAATGTAGTTAAACAATGGAGTACATAGTGCCGATGGATTAATATCCCTGGTCAATGAATATATGCAAAAGGAGTACCATCCAAACACTAAATCTGGTACGTTTTTTGTTGATTGTTTTGTGTGCATTATTGGCTATTGGCTATTGTTGTGTTTAAATTGTCTACATATTATAAAGTGTGTTATATTTTTTAAGTCCATTGTTGTTTGTGTACTTTGAAGCTCTTTCTCTTTAGTTCTTTCTTTGTGCGTTTTTAATATATCCTCTTTGACCGATTATAATATATATATAGTTTTTCTAAGTCCATTGTTGCCACAATTCAGAGACTAAGAAAAATCCTTTTGAGTGTATAGCAAGCCAATTTGTTTGTAACCTTCTTGAATGTAATTATTGATTTCAAGGATCCTTCTAGGAGCCATTTAGAACGGTCAGACAAGATTACTCTATCTCCTGGATATCCTACTTTTTATGAGACTTCCGGATATTTGGTGGATGGCTCTTGCTATGAGGCTGTCCTAGTGCACCTACAATATTTTTATAATCCTAACTTAGAAAATATAACACACTTTATAAGATGTAGACAATGTTGAACCATACCACAGAAGGGCGTGCGGAAGTTATAACTTTATTCAAAGTTTTTTTCACTGAAACCCCTGCTAAGTTTCAGAAGCATAATGCAGTAGCTTTTACGGCTTCACCAACTCCACCAGGGATGAAATATTATCCTTGTTATGATAGGTCCACTAGGAAATCCTCGTAGCAAGAGCCATCCACCAAATATCCGGGAGTCTCATAAAAAGTATAATATCCAAGAGATGGAATAATCTTGTCTGACCGTTCTGAATAGCTCCTAGAAGGATCCCTAAAATCAAGAATTACATTCAAGAAGGTTACAAACAAACTGGCTTACTATACAGTCTAAAGGATTTTCTTACTCTGTCTGAATTGTGACAGCAATGGACTTACTTTTTTTTTATCGGTCAAAGAGGATATATTAAAACACACACGCCGTGTGCATGCAAATACATTAAAGTGAGCAAATAGCCAAAGCAAAAGAAAAAGCACAAAGAAAGAACTAAAGAAAAAGAGCTTTAAAGTACACAACAACAA
This sequence comes from Papaver bracteatum, assembly GCA_023529315.1. Lineage (NCBI taxonomy): Eukaryota > Viridiplantae > Streptophyta > Magnoliopsida > Ranunculales > Papaveraceae > Papaver > Papaver bracteatum. The sequence continues at coordinate 146,957 of JAJJWX010002137.1, forward strand.
TAAACTTAGAAAATATAACACACTTTATAAGATGTAGACAATATTGAACCATACTAGAAAAAGGTATGAAGAAGTTGTAACTTTATTCAAAGTTTGGTGTAGTTGTGGAAAATCCCACAACTACACCCAAATAATGATAATAACACAAAGCTTAAGTCATGTTGATTAACTCAAATATTAATGATATTATGCACCACTTTGACACTCATACGATCTTGTAAAACTCTTCTATTATGAATGTACTTTATTCTTATAGTGTATTCGAACTTAAGATTTATACATAACAATGAGAAATATAAGTATATAAACTAGATTCTAAGTTGAACTTGTTTCCTTTCTCTATTGATAATTATATTAGCTTATCTTTCTTTTTTCACCACCCTCTCTCTATTATTTTTGAGTCTTTATATAGGCAAACTTATCAATAGAAGATAACATTAGTTCAAGTGCAAGATCCCAATTAACTGATTCTGTTTCTGTCTTATACGTTAGGCTTTTGAGACCGGTCCCTATCTATCGCACTGATGTTTGACTCTTCGTGATTCTTCTGATGAAGTTAATGTTCGTGCTATTATCTCGAGTGATTGTATGTTCGTGCTCCATGATTATTCTCGCGTGATCATTCTTCACCTTGTTTTCTGGTAATCACTAGGTCTTCGTGCTTTAGGTTGTTTTGTTCAGAGCGAAGTTTGTATATTTGTCTTGTGCGATGTTTCTCCCCCTCATTTTGCCTCTTCTCGCATTGTACTTATGCAAGTGGAATAATGCGAGAACTTTTTAATCGAACTTCGTGTTGGTCTTATCTTTTCGTCTTACTTTGTCCGATATTTCTCTGTGTTTTCTGTTGATTACTTCCACATGTTGTGAGTTGTCTCTTTTCGGTTGACACATCGATGCTTCAAATTTTAACCGGATACCACTATAGCCGGTTTTCTTACTCAAATAAATACTTTTTTCTTGCTCTAATAAATACTTTTTAGAAGAGATTTATCCCTTTTACCTTATTCTTCTCTTTGCTTTTGAAGAACCTGTTTTTACATAAATTTGTTTTTGGTAGATTTAGCATTATGTCAAGCCAATATGACGTTCCTTTTTCTATAGAATCATCTCCCCGGTAAGTATTGATTGATTCGAAATATTTTTCTTTGAAGTTTTGATGTTGGATGGGTGTTTTGAATTTATTTTATTTATGTTGCTACTATTTTTCTTGATGTTCTTGATGCTTTTGATGCTTTTACCATTCCCATATTGTTTTTAATGTCTCAGTCGTAACTAGAATAAGCCTACACCAAAATATACTAATGATCGGAAGGGGGTAACCAAGGAAAAGAAAAATTCTCTTAAACGGAAACCTTCCAGGGAATAGGTAATTAAAGTCAATGATGATTCTCCACGGAAGAATAAGGTTACCCAATCCAAAGTCGTGATCTCTTGTGTAAGCCAATTGACCCTTTTAGGACCGTCATCTGTCCAGACCAAGAGCGATAAGCCCACTAGTGGTTCTCCTAAACCTATTTCCATTGTCGCTCCTACTAGCACCAAATCATCGCAAGGGGTCCTAGCGATACCTACAGTCGCTTCTACCTTGTCATCATGCATTGGTCATCAAAATATTATTCAATGATAAAACAGACCACTTATTTATTTCCCTTTCGATTACGAAACAAGTTCATACATCTACTTTCTTAAACCAATATAATATTACATAGTTTCCTAGGATGAAATCATACATATATCCCACACATAATCAAGTAACTATATACATAGATTATGTTGATATCGTGTTTAAGAAGTTCAAAAGATAAGCGTTATACTTCGTAATTCAATATAATTCCTTGATACTTTGATCACAATTCTATGACCAAGTCTAATCAATATAATGTTATAAATATAGCTTACATGTTATGTTTTCAATATAAAGTGACTTGATAGATACATTAGGAATGGAAACAAGTCAAGTCAGTATTACTAACCTCAAGAGGAAGGATGATGTCTTCGTTGTAGTCGTTACTTCTTCATATTCTTCAAGTCTTCAAAGTAATACTTGTAAGTCTCAACATTCCTAGACTTTCTAGTCTAACCTAAATAAGTTTGATTCTAGTAATTAATCACGCGAATCTAAATGAGTTTTGGTACTAAAATATGACAACCAAACTTGACTTACCAGCGCTTGGTGAAAGAGACAAAATACTCTCAAATGTTCAATAGAGTTACAAATTTCTAATGAAGTTAGGCCTTTTCTTAGCTTCTCTGCTCAAAGTAGCTTAAAACAACAACAATAATTCATATATGTTATGGTATTAATGCTTTTACTAAAGAAAACAAGAAAGAAGAATAAAGTTTTGAATGTGACCATTACAACGACTGCGAAAACAGTATAAACTTCAGTTCTTTAGTTTTTTACTAAACATATATAACAAGGTTTAGTTAACTTCTTACAGGTCAACCGTTTCAAAAACTTTGATAAGGATTTTTTTATAAAGCAACATTTTTTATCATAATGATTTTTTTTCTTTTTTCTTTTTGATATTTGATCAAGATTAATATTTTATAATGAAGTTGATAATGTTATGATAATGATTATGATGATAGTGATAATAAATTTAATTCACGAGTTTCAACATGACAATGAGCTTCAACATATAAGGAATAACGAAAAATATATCGAGAAAGATTCACGAAAAAACCTTCACATCTTTGACATAATGGATAAAGAGGGAATATAACAAAGAGGTAAATTTTTTTTTTGTGATATATACTAATGGAAATAACATGGGTGGCTCATGGAAGTGTAAATATATTTTAGGAGATATGTAGAATAATATCATTTTTTTTTTGACAAATTCCAACTTTTTTTGTGTGCAAAGGAATGTATTTAATCTTGCTGATACTTAAGATATACTTTTTAGGACATCTTTCTCATTAGAATTTATACATAATATTAAGGTTTCGGTCAAACCTAGGTATTCAAAAACTTTATAGTATTTATAGCTTGGTGACCACAAAGAGCATCCCTGAAACTTGAGATAAACTTTTTAGGACGTCTTTCTCAATAGATTTTATGCATAATATTAAGGTTTCGGTCAAACCTATGTATTCAAAAACTTTAAAGTATTTATAGCTTGGTGACCCCAAAGATCATCTAATCTGGAGATTCATAATGTAAGTACAGTGAAGGAAACTTGTTAATAATATAAGATGAATCTATAAGGGATTTACCCAAAAATTCAAGAAAACCTATGCTTATTCAGTAAATGTATTTTTTTTTCCCGACCGCCCCATTTTGTTAAGACGTGACTGCAATGATGAAAAATCCTTTGATATATGTTTGGAAACATGGGACATGACATTTTCCACCAATATGAGCCTTTGAAGTACACCTTTTTGTGAGTGGGATAACTGGAAAGGTTCCTATGTTACTGACTTCTTGTAAACCCAACGATTTATGAATATCTTGGACATGGTAAAATACTTCAGGATGAGCCAAGTATTCGGAAATTTTATCTCAATTTGGATGCAACTATTGATGTATACCTAATAAATAAATGGATCAGTATGGTTATAAATGAACATGCTGGAGAAAATTTCACTTTAGACTGCAAGAGTAAGCCAGTTTGTAACCGTATTGAATGTAGATCTTGATTTAAAGTGTGTGTTAAAGTTGCAGAAGTGAGCTTTGAAGATTTTATATTGCTTGTTGGGTGTGATATGTGGTGTGCATGATCATATGATTCTAGATATACGAAGTGGCACTACACCATATGGCCCGATTTGAGACATATTGATTTTTGGGTTCGAGACACATATACATGTCTTTAGTGCTTCCACTTATATAAGAGTCTCAAATCAAAAATATGAGTTGCTTAAATTCTGATTTTTCAATTACACTTATAAGTGTCTTAAAATTTTATAACTTTACAAGATCTTTTAATATTATATATATATATATATATCAAGTTATAATTTCTTTTTATTTTAATTCTATTTTGTTTCCCTCCAAAACCCCAAATTTCCCTCTCTTTCCAATTTTCTAAATTCTTTTCACATTTATTTCCCTCTCAAATTTTCCCCCATATCTTTGTCTCACATCAAATCATATTGAAATTGAATTCATGTGATTTGAATGAATTCCCACTTTTTTTTTTTTGTTTTTTTTGTTTTTTGATAAATCTCGGTCTTATCTTTAAATTTCGTTTATCTTTCTTTCTTTCTTTTATTTTCTTTCCTTTTCCTTTTCTTTTTCTCTTATTTCCTTTTCTCTTCAGCTCAAAACCAACAGAAATAAATCAGAGAAATTAAGTGTGAGAAATCGAGAGAAACTAGAGATCAAACCAAAACCAGAGATCAAAGCAAAAGTATTTAACTGATTTTGATTTTGTAAACCTGAAAAGTTGTACAAAAAACCCTATTTTACAGAGCCAAGAGAAACCAAATTAAGTTTTACTTTTAGCATGAAATCCTCCGAAGAAAATTGAAGAATAAAAAACCCTAGAAGATATCTAACCTCAGGTAAGAAATACCCCTTCTATAGAAATCGAAATTTAATTTGTAAACCCTAGAAAATTGATTTCTAATTTTTGTGTTTGAAACTCGCTGAAGAAGATTGAAGAGAAATTTTTAGAAGGTTCAACTACAAATCCTTAAAGATTCAGGTATAAACTCTAACCTTATTACTCGGTTAATCTATTCTGAACGTGGGTTGTTGAAATTCTTGTTCCCCCTTTTGGGTTTTTTTTTCCAATTTGAAACACCTTATTTGGTTGGATCTAAGATGGGTTTCTGATTAGAATAATTTTTTTAAGAAAAGTCTTAGGGAGGGGGACGATTTCCGTTGCTTGACTCCACAGCTCTTGTTGCATGTTGTTTTCTCCTCTAATAAGGAAATACTGGATCTGAAATGGGTTTTATTTGAAGTGTAAGAAAATGTTGTAATATTCAACTTGATTGCTTTATAGGAGCCTTAGAGTTTTCTTTGAGTTGTTCTTTTCCTTTTTTTGTTTCTTTTCTGTTGCATTAAGCTTGCCTTTATGTGAAATTTTACTGATTTTTCATATGAATTGCTTGTCTATTCCACTATTTTCTTTTTGTTTATATTAACTTGTCTCTACACAAGTGTTTTTCTTGTTTCTTGTATATGAAAATCCGAAAGCAACAATGATGTTGCCCAATTTCAAACAAGACCTGAGATTATGAGCTCATTGTTGTCTTTTGCAAACTTCTTTGGTTTTGTTTTGTGGTGGAAATTTTGTTTCGATAAACAGTAATAATTCTGCGATCCATTGTTTACTGTTTTAATGAATCAATGAAGTGAATGTTATTATACCATGCTTTAGTATTTTGATTTTTTATGAAATTTTGTAGAATTTTTGTAGCGTATATTGAAATCGTTTATTTTGTGATTGTAGTGGGTTTGTAGAATGGCCACTACTGTATTTTATTACATAATTGGTACTGGTGGGGTGCATGGATGTTGTGATAGTTTGGGCTCACGACAAGGATTTTTCAATTTTCCAGTGAAGTGTTATGAGTATGGTAGAGGTCTTAGCTTAATCAATCCATCTTATGAGTTTGTCTGTTTCATGGTTGGTATTTGATTTATTTTCGTATCACTTGTTCAGTAAAGAAGATGAAAATACAATCATTTGACGTTCTTGGTTCGATATAGTGTAGCGATCTATAGCTTCAAACTATATGATTTGTATCTGTTATAATATCTAATCAGTCAAGGATATGGTGTTGTCTTGTCTCTAAAGTGTTTAAGTATCTTGTTTTGATGCAAGCTTTGAAGATTTTGATTTTGGTGTGTTATTTATGAGTTTCAACTAAATATTGTTGTTTTCTCAGTGGAGTTTTGAGTCTTAAAATATTCTGATTTAGCATGGAAGGTGCATGTTCAGGGTTTGTTTAGTTAGTAAAAAGATGCTTGGTTTGCAGTTAGATCGTGCATTTGTGCCATACCTATTTAATATATGTCTACATACATATGTCTATATATCCATTAAACAAACAAGTGTTGTATTTGGTGTGTGGGTACCCTTCTTGCATCCGCCTCTTGCTTATTTCACTGCTTGTTAAAGTGTCAAGAACTGTTACCAGTTTGTTTGCACGGATGTATGAGTAAATAACGTAAGAGACTAACACAACTATCTGTTCTAGCCAGTTGTTAATTCTGACAATTGCAATTATTTGTTTATGTGGTGGTGCATGGAGACAAAAACATGAATTTAGATGATACTATGAAAAAGAAAAAGGAAGGTCTTTACACATTGATTGTTGTCTTTAAGAGTATCAAATGCTCAGAAGATGTACTTCATGTAAATAAGTCAATTGTAAGTCCATGTACCTGTTTCATCATATTCTTCATATGTTGGTTATCAGTGGTTCCTAACTTTGGTGGTCTTACCATAGCTGAGCTATTTTTGTGACTTGATCATTGCAATTCGCAGAATTCGCTCGCAATATGTGACTTTGGAATGTCAATTACAAATTCCTTTCTCTAAAGAAGGGTGCACCATGGAGTCTGAAATTGATTTTGTTGTCTAAGTCATTGTTTGATTTCAATGTATGTATGGCTATATCTTCAACTGCTATAACAGTAGTAGATGTTGTTAAATGTTGGATTTAAGTTTGGTACTTTAAATTAATTTTTCAATTTGGTGTTGATGAGAATTTGGTTAATCATATCAAATACTTATGAGATTGCAGAGATACGATAACTGTAATCAAAGGATATGAACTTGTTGATTCATGCTGGACTCAAAATTCTTGAAAATGAAGATGGTGAAGTTTTATGGAAAAAGTGTTACTCAGCTGTGTGGAATTTTCTTTAATTTTTCAGGTTGTGCAAGTCCTTAGGGAATTATCAATTATGCAAGTGCTTTGAACTGAAGGATTCATGGGAAAATGACTTGAGATTCCAAAGTCTTCTTACACTAAATTAACTGGTTTAATAAATCTTGATAGTTAACTTTTATATAGGATAAATGATGCTTACTTAGTTTTCTAGAGGATGGTGTACCTGAATTAGTTTTTTTTTAAATCTTTTTTAGTTTCTTCATTTGCAGATTCTAGCTCAAGTGAGCCAACAATTGTTGATGACCAACACAACTTATTCACAATCTACAAGCATTGGTAATACTTATTATTGTGAGAGAATTTGATTGATATAAGTTATGGCTCGTAGGTATGAGCTCATAAGATTGATAATGAGCTTGGAGCGAAAATTTCCAACATGAACTACTTAAAGATGGGTAGTACACATCCAGAAAGGTAAAATTCGAAAAACCTGCATGTTATTATCAATCTGAGTTTGTTCAATTTCAAAGTATTGATGTATATACATTTGTTTGTTTTTGTGTGAATTAATAGTGAACTCTACATCTTGCAAGTTAAAATTCTAGATATAGAGGAAAAGTTGTTGCATCAGGATGTATCACTGGCGTCGCTTATTGTCATTCTAGAAAGGTGCAGCCAACAAAGAAGAGGGTCCTTAACGAGGAAGTGTATGATCAGTCTGCGTTAGTATGGGATGCTCCAAAAGGAAATGGATGGGTGCATTTGAGGGACCTGGAAATGCCTACTTGGGTGGTCTGGTCTGCAGATAGGTTGCAATCGATGCCAAACAGGGAGTAATATCTTCCTAGTTCGTGTTCTTTTTTGTGTTCTTTTGGAAGTCACTGACTTTATTTTGTATGCATCTCAGTTTGTCCATGACAAGTAGATATGTTTGATACATAAACATTCAATATTCTCATCTCCATGTTTACTTTCTGTTATCATACAGTTCCATTGCAGACATGGTTGATTATAGTATTTAACTATCTTTGTGAATTACACAATAATAGCTGGGGATTCATTGTCATGTTTTTCAGATTATTCATGGATATCATATTACTATAAATAACCTTATTTTAAAGGAAGGAAATCTTAATTACCTTATTGATACTAGATAAATCGACTGATTACTTGATAAGCCGCTTAAATGTTGATGCTAGATTTTTTTTTCAGATTGTAATTGGGAAACCTCTGATTTTGATGTTATATTTGTTTTTCAGATTGTAACTGGTTCAGATTATAGGAACTATGCAATGAGGCGTGTCTTTTGTGTATACATTTCCTCTTTATCTTTGATAACAGAAATCATTTGCATAGTTTTGAGGGACAGCTTTGACTAGTAATTATCTTTTTTTGTCCAGGTGGTTCAAGAGGGTAAAAGGATGTGAGTCATCTGTAGGGCATGATGCTTCATTCCTGAAGAAGATTCTCACCAGCAACCATGATGATCATAGTGAATTAAGCGACATTTCTTCCGCTATTGATGCCCTTAAAATCTCTCTTATAGGAATGAAGCTCATTGTGCCTATATAGAACTCACAATCATGAGTAAGTTGAAATACTGTAATGTTGTTGATATGATTTGGTTCATAGAGTTTCCAAATTGGTAACGTTATAATCCTCGTTTATATTGTCCTTGTTGCCTTTGGTTTTGAACTTTGTTCTGTGTTTGGTTTGTTTTACGCAGGTGACTTGTGAATGAAATGCTTATTGGGTCTATCGCCAAATAAGTAGTTAGGCGAGAAGTCGGATCACAGTAAATTTTTGGCACAGGGCCGTTATAAGTCAAAGTTTTAGATAGAATTCGAGAGATATTATAGAAGGTGCCTCTAAATTTGGTACTTGACTCAGTCTGATCTTAATCTGCTGAACTTATGATCTACATCAAGGGTGTCACTCATGTGTTGACATATTTTCATTTGATTTTGTTTTCATCAGGTTACAAACAGAACGTAAAGGATATCGTCCAAGGTGTTTTGTTCCCTGAAGCTGGTTTAGACAAGGCAGTTAGCCTTGCGGGAGGCGCACGTGATCTCATAATTGTTCAAGACCTCAAACCTATTTTCGATATGTGAATATTGTTGACTACCTTTCCAAGGTCAGTGCCATGTCAGATATGTTCCATCTGAACTAGGAGTAGTGGGATTCAGCAAGTTGTAGGTAATTCCTTAATTTCCTGTAGAAATGTAGATGAAATCCCATGATGTATATTGAATAAGTGTATAGGCATGTTATTCAGTACCAAAATATGCTCAACTTTGATTCAGAGTTGAAGTGAGAGACTTGCAGTTTTAGGAAGCTGTTTTTTGTTACAATTTTGAGTATCTTACATATGTAATTACAACCGAGATTGATCATGTTTGAATTGTGCTTTCATATTTGATGGAAAATGGAATGGATGACAGCTCTTGCTGGGTACCTGTATTCAGTTGCAAAAAATGAAATGTGCAGGAGCAAGAACTTTTGATTCTGGGAATTCCAAATTGAAAAATTAATTTTATTAAAAAAATCTATTTTAATTTTGAGACACATATAAGTGTATTAAACAACAAATATATAAGTGGCAAAATATTTGAGACAAATATTTAATGTGTTGCCTATGAAACTAAGCGACAAGAGATAAACGTCTCTTAATTAATTTATCTGTCGCACTAAAAAAGTGTCGCTAACTAATTTAAGAGACGCTTAAAATGCGTGGATTAAGTTAATTAAGAGACACTTATAAGTGTCTCTTTATGAGTCTCAAAGCATTTCATACGCACGATTTGAGACACTTATATGTGTCTTTTAAATTCATAACAATAGATATAAATGTCTCAAATCGGGCCAAATGGTGTAGTGTGGATAAGTTGATTCTAAGTTTTTTTAGGGATATATTTTGTTGCTTCAATGCAATTTATTGTGGTACGGTATATATTTCATTGAATTTATGAAGTTGGCTAGTCTTTGCTAGCTAGCTACATTGTTTCCATTATAGCATGTAAAAACAAGCTGCTACATGAGTTATAATAGCATTGTTTCACATGAGTTAAATAACACATATGCGTTGGGATCCTTCTAGGTGTTATTTAGGATGGTCAAGTGAGATTATTTCAACTCACATCAGGTCATCCTGGATTCCCTAGATATTATGAGGCTCAGAGATATGTGGTTGATGGTTCATCTTTCACTGACGTACTAACCTACCTAAAACATTACTATGATCCGAAAATATATGTTGCTTCAACGTTTTGACTGGTAAAAACCTGTATTGATCTAGCTGGGAAGGGCGATTAGTGATTCTGTAAGAGATGTTGCATGTGGATTTGTCCATGCTCCTTATATTAGAGGGTCAGTTCTTGGATAGATCATCTAACAAGCCCAAAATATTATACGATTTGGGAAAATATGTCCCAACTCGTCTGTTTTGATATAATTACTCTGAAAATGTAAACTTTGTTTCCAGTGGTATTAAAATTTCATGATAATACTCACTTTGTCTTGATAAAATTGGATTCAGCTTATACTTAACTTCCTTGTTATTATTCAATCGCAAGATAATGTTTTGTCTAAATAGCACATAATGTGGCTGAAATACTCGGAGCATGCAAACTGCTCAATTTTATGTTTTTTTTTTTTTTTTTTTTACATCAATTTTTTTTTGTATGGGTACCCTACTTCCTTTGTTTACTTATAAAGTAGTTGATTTGGTAGGTTAGTAGGTTATTATTACTATAATATATTTATGAAGGAACTGTCATTATATCATTTTAAAATCGTGGTCAATTTCTTCTCCAGATCTGTATTATTAGTGAAAAGACGTGGGCCTAACAACCACACCCAATATTTTGTTTAGGCAATTCGTATGGACTAACTTCAATAGAATTCCAAGAGAATCAACTAGACAATCAGACTCAATCAAGGAAAATATATCCAAGAGTTTATATCTTTATTTTTCAAATCAATATGTAATCGAACAGATAGAAATCTGTGAGCCGGATCAATAAGAGAAATAACTTGAACGATACCAAAGACCAATGTTCAAATTCCAATCAATTTATATCAACAACCAATTGTTGGATTATCTAATTGACTGAACTACGCACAACCTGTGATATTTCAATTATATAAAAATATAATGGGGAAAAGAAATAACACAGACACCAAATTTTTTGTTAATAAGGAAACTGCAAATGCAGAAAAACCCCGGGACCTAGTCCATATTTGAACACCATATTGTATTAAGCCGCTACAGACTCTAGCCTACTACAAGTTAACTTCAGACTAGAATATATTTTATCCCTAACCAATCTCACACTGATTAAGGTACATTCACGTTCCTTACGTCTCGGAATCCCATCATGACTCTACGCACTTGATTCCCTTAACTTATCTCACCCACAACTAAGAGTTTCTACGACCCAAAGTCGAAGACTTAAAAAAAAGATTTGTCTCACATAGAAAAGTCTATTGAATGGCTAAATCTCTCCCCTACAAAAATATCTATGTGCTTTTGTTCCGTCTTTTGATAAAACAAGGTGAACATGAACCAATTGATACACCGGACTTATATTCCCGAAGAACAACCTAGTAATATCAATCACCTCACAATAATCTTAATCGTATGGAAGTGAAATAAGATATTGTGGAATCACAAAGAATGAGACGAAGAGCTTTGTGAATACATTTTATCTTACCTATCGGAGATTAAATCTCAAAAAAATCTAAGATCAGATAGTACTCAATATTATAGAACAAAGTAAGATCAGAACACGCAACTACATAGAAAATAGTTGGGTCTGACTTCAAAATCCTAATGAAGTCTTCAAGTCGTTAACCTATAATGGTTTTAGGAAAAACCTAGGTTAAAGGAGAATCGGCTCTAGCTGAAACTAGTATCACACAAAAGGTGTGGTGATTAGGTTTCCAGTTGCTAGAGTTCTCCCTTATATAGTCTTCAAATCAGGGTTTGCAATCAATATAACCTTGGTAACAAAGCATTTAATATTCACCGTTAGATTAAAACCTTATTATTTTCAAGCTAATAGTTTTCAACCATTAGATTGACTTAGATTGTTATACACATGTGAAATGCGACTTCATTTAGATATGGGTAATCGTACCTAAACGTGTGCACTTGGTTGGCTTAATAATAGTTAACCGAAGTTAGCCATATGAACACTTTCATATCAACCTTGTTCATCTTAATCACAACTAGTTCAAATGACTCAAATGAAACTAGTTATAGAGTCGTTCAATTGATTATATTCTCATAGAAGTATACAAGACACAATTGAAGCAAAATCGGTTTTGATTCACTTGAATCGATTCATGAACACTATAGCTATGGTTTGCAAAGATTGTATTCCTTATATTATATAAATGTATTTGTTCATGAGTATGTAAACATACATAACTGATTTTAGAACTTAACCCACTCAGGTATGCAAATGGGTACGCATACCTAAGTTCTTGGACTTGGTCTTGTTCGCCAGTATGCAAACAGGTACGCATACTGTCGTTCATGACCGAACTCAGTTGAAATCAATACACATCCTCAGTTGAAATCAGTAGCATACGGATATGCATACTATAGTTCTCGGGCTTCAATTGTTGAATCAATACGTATATGGGTACACATACTAAACTCTCGGACTTGGATTATACTTGCAATAGTTAGTATACAAGTACACATACTATGATATATCCAATTAAAGGTTAATTTTCCTAAACTCCATTTTAATCATTGAAAAATTCTTGGAATACGAGAATAGATGTCTCACACAAACTATTAGCTTCAAAGTAATTTTTAAGTAATTAAATGATCAATACGAAACTTTCCGATCCTACATCAAATGACTGTCACACACAAACCATATAAGATGTTACCAAGTGATTTTCACATGATCATCTTTGGACTTTCATCAATAATATAAGATGAACTTGGTTAAATACAAATCTACCAATACATATTTCTATAAATATACGAGCGAGTTAAACTCAGCTCGAAATATAAAATGTGTATAATGTAAAGTCTATATACGACTTTTGTCTCAATAGGAGATTGAATAGAAATAGACTTATGAGTGATAGATGAGTTCAAGTCCCCACATACCTTTTGTTGATGAAGTTCCACAAGATCCCCTTAGTAGTCATTCGTCTTCAATCGATAAACGCCGTGAAGTCTAAAGCTCAACTACATAGTCTATCCTAATCTGATACATAGCTATAAGTAAACTAGAAATAAAGACTTATAGTTTTGACAACTAAACTTGACAAATAAACTTGAGATAGCAACACTTGCGAGTTCGACCAAGCAATCGCTAACAATTAGCACAATGCATTAGTTAGTTTATCACCATGAATATACAATATTATAATAAAATGTAGTAAGTATTATCGAATAAAATTTACGTTATATATGAAAGCTTGGTTATTGTTGAGAAACTCGTACCCTTAAAATGCCAAGGGGGATATATTGGAATCAATTTTTATTGTTACATTACAGGAATATAAAAATGGTACTAGCAGCGACGCTGAGGAGGTGGTATCTCAATAGAAAAACAAGAGAATATCAGTTGATAAAAACTCCACAGACCCTTCAAAAACAAGTGTTAATGTGATGATCTCTAGGAGGAACATACAAAAGAGAATGTATCCGTTTTAGAAAGTTCAAACAAGAAAAGTGCAAAAATTCCAAACGTTAATTCTCCAGCACCTAAGGTTCCCTGCTATGTAGTATCCAATTTTTCACTTTTCGATCAAGAGAAAAAATACATAACAAATAGGAGCAAAATATTTCCTTGAAAATAAAAACTACCAATGACTACAGTAAAACTATAGTACTCACTGAATAAGAAAGTAATAACATATGACTGAGTAGTGATTGGTAGTGTGTCTGTGTGATGTCATGAGTATGTTAGCAAGAGAATTGTAACTGTGTAAATAACACGTGAGAGTGTCGGTTGAGTCTGGTTGTAACAGAGTTGAGTCGAGTCGAGAAAGGAAAGTTATATAGAGTCAAGTTTTTCATGTAAACAACCATCTTTCCTAATCAATCAATTGATAAATCGTTGCAATGTAGATATCAATATTTCCCTATGTTACTATGGTATCAGACTCAGAAATTAATTTTTGAGGGTACCAATCCTAGCCTATTTCTTCATCAAAATTACCATTACTTCATCTTCAACAATCATCGATCTTCACCATTAGTCCATCTCTTCTACTGCTTCTACTGTGAATATAGATTTGAAGGATGATTTAAATTGAATCATCTCAGTTTTGTGACAAATTTGACGGATATATGTGTTTCTATCTACATCAACAGCATCAGTAGGTAATTTTATTCCTCCACCTCCATTAATGGTGGTAGAAATTACGTTTTCTATTTGGTTTGATACTTCTGCTACGTCAACAAACAGAATTAAGCATGTATTTTAGATCCAAATTTAGTTTTAGGGTTTGAGCTCTTGGATTTTTCAATTTCCTGTTTGTTGATTGGATTGAAATCTCGTACCTCATCAACTGAAATTGAGTCTCTGCTAGTAATCTCCAATTTCATATTTAGATTACTTTAGATTTGATCTCATGTGTTCAATTTCTACATCACTAGATCAACTACATCCAATTTCATCTACAACCTAAGATTTTCATCATCATTAGCATGTTTTACATCTAATTTCTTTATCAAGACAAGATCTACTGTTCTTGTTCCCTGATGCCAAAAGGGTCTAAGTATGTTCTTGTTACAATCTCAATTCTTGTTTCGAGGCAGTCCTCACTGCAGTGTTGAAGCGTCTTGCGTTTTTAATGATGTTTCTGAGTTTGGACTTCGAATTAGAGTTGGTGTGTTATATAAGTATATGTTGAAGTTCTCTTTGTTGAGTTTGTGTACACTGAGTATGCAAACTGGTTTTCAGCTTGCATATGTGTTCAATGTGCACCCTGTTGTTATTCTACTTTTCATGCTCTTCGAATAATTTAGTTGAATTTTCAGCTTCAATGGTGCTTTTTACTTCTATTTCTTATGTGACTAAAAATGAATAATTGAATAAAAGGATTCAATTCTTGAATCTCTGTAATAAATGGAATGATTCTATTTTGATCTTAGTGCTTGCTGGTGAATGTTTGAATGAGAATGGTATTCCTATAATGTTGAGTTTGGCAGGGTGAGGAGACATTACTTGTGTATCCATATTACAGTTCCCTGCAGCTTGCTGGATTTTTGTTCTCTTCAAGTGTAAGTGCATGTTGATTATATTTTTATGGGAAGGAGAAAAAAAAATTGTACGCATCTACTTCAGTCTATATCAACTGCAATTTATTTCTTTGACACTTCTTGGGTGTGGCTGATGGCATATTCATGGTTTATCTCCTCCTAGTTATGTATGGTATGGTACTGCTCTTCAAAGTCAGCTTATTCTTATTTTTCTCAAATGGTGGTACATTTATTTAGTGTAGTAAGTTGGTGTTCAGTCTTGCAACTATATTTCCATAGTTGGAGTTTCTACATATGTTCCAATATGCAACCAAGCCTCTCAACAAAGTAAGTTGCAAAGAAATTATTTTTAGACGTAGTCAACTAACGCTTCTGCGCAAACTGTTGCATCAACAATTTATGTTGTTACATCTTTTTGCTGGGTTTGGTTGCATACTGGAACATATGACTGTGTTTTACTTCATAGGACTGTGACCATTCCACCAGTCTCTGTCATAATTTTACTACTAGCAGTTGCTGATTCCTTTTGGGGTTTATTACGCTGTTGTTAACTGTTATGTGTACTGGGATACCTATTACGTTGGTGTAAGAGCTTCTAAGAATGATGACCACCTACTTCTGTTACAACATTAATTCATCTCCTGCTGCTGGCGTTTGCTGAGCTAGTTAGTATGCTTTTCTCGGTACATCAATAATATTACTTCTGGTCTCAAAAGATCTGATGACGCTAATGAGTCTAAATATGGCGTTGGTGCCAAGTCGCAACTTATCAGCTGATCTTTTTTTTTTATATGGAAATACAAATTTTATTAATCAAATAACATAGTACAAGAGATTTATAATCTCATTTTGGACAAAAACATTGGAAATAACATTAGATTTTGAAACTCTTTGCTGAATATTGGAAGACATGTGCCTAAGATACTTTATCCGAGCTTATTTAGCAATGTAATCTGCCGCATAGTTATATTTCCTGTTTATATACTTTACCTGAGCCTGTGGAAGATTTTCCAATATTGAGATTGTTTCCTGGATGGTATTATCCGCGTTCCAAGGAGAATCTTTGCATGTCTTGTTGATCATTTTCGTCAGTGTTTTGCAGTCCGTTGCTATCGAGACAGTAGATAATATATTTTTACTTAACCATGAGGAAGCTTTTAACAAGGCTTTTGATTCTGCATGAAAAGCTGAGGAGGCCCAATCCGATCCCGCTGTAATATGCACGAAAGATTCATTGTCCAATAAGTAAAGTAGAAAGGCATATCCCATCGTTGAATCTTCTTTTTTAAAATCCGCATCAATAAAGATTATCCAGTCCGACTTTAGTTCGGACCATTTTTCTTTGGGGATATTTCTTTATTTTTTCTTCATTTTTTGTTCGATCTTTCCTTGAGAATTTTGGTGAAGGAATTTATTGATTTTCTCTATGAGTTGGTTCGTATTTGGAATGATTTTTTCAAAAACCACCGAGTGTCTGTACTTCCAAACAAACCAAGATATAGTTGCGATTTTATCCGACCATTGTATGAATTCTTGATCCGTGATCCACTCATTTATCCAATTATTTACGGAGTCCGAACCAATTCTCGTATTTACTGCTTCAAGAGAGACCAAAAAAAATGGCTCTTGCAAATACAAAACCTAAATAGATGTTGTTCTGATTCTTTCTCATGTGAATCGCACATTGGGCACTCTGTGCTTATGTCTGTATTATGAACTCCGAGTCTTGAATTCGTTGGGAGGGCTTTTAAAGCTAATTTCCAGACAAATAATTTGATTCTCGGAATTACTTGTATCTTCCATAATTTTTTCCATGGAAAGGTATTTAGGTTATTGTTTTTTTGGTTTTCATTTATGAGAAAGTTATACACATTTTTTGCCGAGAAGATTCCTGAGGGATGATGTTGCCATCTTATTTTATCTTGTTCTTGTCTTTTCGGAGAAATGGCTAGAAACTTAGCTTTTATATCTGGTTCAAACTAGGTATTGAGTTTTTCTTGATCCCACATATCTTCAGGAGTTATCAACTCATTTACCCTCTGCGGAACAGGATCTTGAATATTAATGGGTTTTGGAATAATATATGTATTAGGAACCCATTTGTCTTCCCAAATTCTTGTAGAAGCTCCATTTTTTACTTGCCAGAAAAAATTACCTTTAATGAGCTCCAACCTCTTTTTTATGCTAGTCCAAATCCATGATAATTTAGAAGACCTAGAGAATTCCAGAGGATGAGAACTTGGGGAGTATTTTGCTTTGAGAAGTTTAGCCCAAAGTTGGTCTTGGTCAGAAATGAAACGGCTGGCTAGTTTGGTTAGTAGAGCTATGTTAAATTGGTGTGGATTATTGATACCTAGACCCCCTTGAGAAATAGGCTTGCATACGCTGATCCAGGCCTTTATACAACCCCCTCTGCTCTTGAATTTATTTTTATTCCACCAAAAGTCTCCTTGGATTCTGTCTATTTGATCAAGTGTTTCTTTAGGGAGAGAAATCACTTGCATCTGGTAAGTTGGAAAGCCTTGAAGGATGGACTTTATTAGATTTGTTCTACCAGCTTGAGAGAGTAACTTAGATTTCCAACCTTGAATAGTGACATAGTATTTTTGTAGCAGAGGTTCAAAATTTTCTTTTCATCTGATCAAAGTGTTGATGATAAAATTGGTTGCTGGTTGCTTTTGTCTCACCAATTTCTTATCAGGATGTTCATTTTCCAGGTGTTGTTGCTTTCTGTCTGCATCAAAATAAGTCCCAGACTTGGTTTGCAACTTCCCTTTTATCTACTCCAATTATTACTGCAACAACTCATCATGGCCATATTACACTACAAAGTATACTTTTTTGTTGCTACTCTACTGCAATATGTTTTTTTTTATTTCATGCAATATAGTTCTTAGTATGCACAACACCACTGACCACTTGTCACATGTCACTATTATTCACTCTGACTACTTATGCGTCAACAACTAATGTCTATTCTACACCAACTGTTTTTCATTAGCCTCTTCTGAAGCGTGTTGACATTAGCTTGAGTACTGTAAACTGAGTAGTGATTAGTAGTGTGTCTGTGTGCAATCTCAAGGTGTCTCTCTCCTAACCCCTTGAGCTTGAGGGGGTAATAACATACGACAGAGTAGTGATTAGTAGTGTGTCTGTGTGATGTCATGAGTGTGTCAGCAAGAGAATTGTAACTGTGTTGTAAACAGTACGTGAGAGTGTTGGGTCTGACAGTGAGGCCAGTTCAACTGATTGGGTTCGGGTAGGGTACGGGTCCCGCTTTCGTTATTAAAAAAAAGGTGCCAGGTGGATGAGCTGATGGAGAGTACGGTAGGGCCGTATTCGAAAGAAGTACATCTCTTGTTGCCAAAGCCGGGCCTGAGGGGTGCAGGAGGTGCGACGCACAGGGCCCATCTCAGGCCAAGGCCTTTTTTGAAGCACAAAATAAAGCCCAGTTGTAACTTCTCTTACTTCTTCCACGTCTTCTTTCGATCTGTTACCAGTTTGCTTTCTAGCAGGTTACCCACTAGAGTAGAACGTGAGTGCTCTGTCATCTGTGCTCTGATTCAATCTGGTATACAAGTATGAACTGAATAACGTGAGTGTAAATATGTAATATTTACATTTGAAGAAACAAGCAACATGTATGAGCTAACATTGATTCTTCAATCACTTCACGTTTTGAGCCGTCTATAAAAAATATCCAGATTAAAACATGAATTCTGTAGCTTTCACGCACAAAGGGTGTATAAACATCAAGAATTATGTCCTTTATCAGATTAACAGTTTTTGCTTCCAAAGAGAGTATATTTAAACATCGTTTCACCGACAAATTTCATTTCATTTTGTATTACTCTCTAGAATTATTACCGGGTACAAAATTTAGGACAAATATTGTTAGCTTTAAAAGTTGAGATATGGAAACAAGAATTAGCTAGCTTTTCATTCATTTCTAACGACAAACTTAGCTAAACAGCTAGCCAACAATTATCTCATACATACTGGATCTACTGTGCTGCTTCCTATGGTGAGTAATTAGTGCTTTTTTACAATGAAAGGAGTCGGTCTTGCTTGCCCCAAATTTCTTTTGATCTGTTAGCAGGTAACCTGGTAGGAAAATTTCTTAAGAATCCCTAAAATTTTCAAACAAAACTTAACCTCCCCCACTCTGGTTGCTAGATAACTATAAATAAGAGTCTATACAGCCACTCCGTCACGAAGAAATAGCCGGGAGAATAATCTTTTTTGTCATTAATATTCGAAATTATCGGGGAGAAAAAAAATGAAAGTAAAAAGGCCCTGCGATTAAGTTCGCACCAGGCCCTAATTCGCACAGGATCGGCTCTGCTTGTTGCTTAATCCTGAACCCTCCCTTCTCGCTCACAAACATGCTTGGGGTTCTAAATGTATAGACTTGGTAAATTTCTATTTTAGTGTAGGCACTCCGGAAGTCACTTTCTCTTCTCTTTTCTACCGCTTGTTTGAAACATGGTATGCAGTACTTAGTGATGGCTTCTGTAAGTTGTTCTTATATGTAGTACTATACTTCAGAAAACATTCTCATCTCAGTATTAGATGTTTTAAATACAATCATTGTATTGGATACCTTCAACAACAGAGGTTTCGTGGTGTAGTTGGTTATCACGTCAGTCTAACACACTGAAGGTCTCCAGTTCAAACCTGGGCGAAGCCATTGCTTTTTTCTTTTTTTTATTCCTTCTTTTCTTTTTCTGGTCCAGAATAGATGCACATAAAAGAATTTAAGAACAGAAACTATTTTAAGAATTTACTATTAAGAATATACAATTAATTTTTCATTGAACAATTTTCTTATAAGGATTCTTCAACTTGGGGATATTCAGAATGACAAGCTGCAAGAAGAGCAGCTCCAATTCCCATCTTTTTCAAAATACCCAAAGATCCCTGTGCGTCTCGTGCGGCAACAATGTTGCAGAGCTCTACGACAAGTCTTCTTGCTTCAAGGCAAGTACCGGATACCCCAATTCTTCAGTTTGCTTTCAACCACTCTCAAATCTGTGGATGTGTCATGATGCATGGCAGACATTTCAGGAGTCCTCAAAGTGAATGGAGTCTTAAGTTTCGGGGGAACAACATCACCGAAAAATCCAGCCTCTTCAGCCATTTTGCAGAGGACTCGACGCACAATATCTCCAAAATACATCCCAGAAATAATTTTTTCAAAAATCTGCTCACCGACGTTAAGACTGTCCCAGCCCAAAGCCTGATCATATTCAGTTACAGGAAGGTGTGATGACCAGAAGTTACCCCACTCCATGTTGATTACCATTTCTCCTGATTTTGGAATCTTGAAGCCAAATCAACTAGCCATTTAGGGTCAATGACTGTTACCTCACGCATGTATGCATTTGCAGTCATTACCAGCTTATGGTAGATGAATCTGGCTGACTCTGGAAAAGAGGCAGCTTCTGCTTGGGTGCTGGTTCATAACATTTCCTCCTAGTTGAAGACGTTTGATAAGTCATGACCAAGGAGAGTTCTCAGACATGATTATACTGCAATCCAGCGTGATTTATCCAACATAATAATTGAAACAAAATCCAGTAAGATGCTTTTGACATAAAAACAAGAATTATGCCAAGAAAAATTGTCTTGGAGAAAGAAAAGAATAATCAGCCTCCTAATTAACAATATTATGATATATCCAAGATTAGTTGCCATACCTGTCCATAATGGTGAGAAGTTGTTTCCTTACGTCTTGCGCCCTCCTCAAAGATCTCGACTGCACAAAGTTTTCAGAGCACCATGGCCCGGAAAAATTCTTCACCTTCCATGCTTCGTAAACAGCAAGAAGTGTGAGATGATCTCCCTCGGGCTGAAAAAAATTTGCCTAGCAGATGCTTGTGAGATGGGAGTGATGATAAGTGAATCAAGTCCTTGCTTCGGGTTATACACATTCTACTTGGCAAATCCAGGATCAATGACATCGAATATACCATCAATAGTCAAAGATGCCTTGGCAATATTAGTAGCTACCACCACCTTCCTCTTCCCAAGAGGAGCAGGATCAAATATTCTTGATTGCATTTCTCTAGGAAGAGCACTGTAAGCAGGCAAGATAATTAGCTCCAGCACATCTTTCCCAAGCCTTTTCATTCTCTCATAAAGGGACTGACAAGCGTATTCAATTTCCTCCTGACCAGTTAAGAAGAGAAGAATATAACCCTCAGGTTCTGTCAAGTGGATCTGCAGGACAGTGATCAATGAAGCATCCAAATAATCACTCTCAGCTGAAAAGGTTCTCCCAGGAATGGTGAAAATATTAAAATTGAAGAAATAACTAGAAAACTTTTCAGCATCTGGAGTGGCAGATGTTAAAATCAACAGAAAGGACATCGGTTTGGATCGTCCTCTCATGAGCTTCATCAACCGTGATAACAGAGTACTGAGAGAGGCTTTCATCAATCAAAATCTCTCTAAGAAGCACACAGTCAGTTATATACTTGATTAAAGTATCTGGTCCAGTGAAATCCTAAAACCTGATAGCATAACCAACTTCCTCACCCAGACGGCAACCAAATTCTTCGGCCACCATTTTCACCACTGACATAGCAGCAACCCTACGAGGTTGTGTACACCCAATTTTACCTTAGGTTGTATAACCAGCTTCTGCAAGATACTGAGTCACTTGAGTCGTCTTTCCTGAACCTGTTTCTCCAATTACAACTAGTACCTGGTTATCCTTTCGAGCTCCTCAAAAAGTAAGGTTTCCTTCAGGGACAAGACTTCATTGCAACGCCAGAGTAGCTCATACAACCAATCATAAAACTGTAAAAAAAAAAAAAGACAAAAAAAAAGGATAAGGAAAAGGTATAAAACAAAACCAGAAAGAGGGGTAAGATAAAGAAGCCTAGCAGACAGGGTTTACATCCAAATAATACTCCTTGAGATCCGAAATACACATACCTGTAAAACACACCAACCAGCTGTGTTGATAGCTTTGAGCATTATACTGCTTCAGCCTTTTACATTTTCTAAATACACCATCTCAAGCTTCTTCGTATTGCATACCTTGAAACATACCCTTTCTTTTAGCATGAAGTAGCCCATTTCCAACAACTACAAAATTGGAGTAGTCATTTCGTATAGTTAGGAACTCGTATTCTGAACATGTGTCGGATCCAGGAAGCTCTTCAATAATTTCCTGCATAAATTCCATACTGAGTTATCCTGGTTTAACTATTTCTCTACTGCTTTGCACATCAACTCGAGCTCATCTAACCTTGAATTACACGGGGTATGTGCATGGGGCCCATACAGATCACAGATTTGGTGTGGCTGACCAGAAAACTTTTGCTTCCAACCGGTCGGGTACGACCCGCTAGGAAAGCTTCCATTCTCTGATACGCCACTCCAGAAACCAGATTTCCAAATGACTCTGACCAATTTGATTTTCCCAACCAAATGTTCACTAATTTATGCCAAACTTCTTTATAAGTAGGCAAACATTGCTTATATATTTCAGTATGATTCCCATCATTTTACTATGAGGATACAATATCTCTTGCCAATGGTCTTCTGGGTAGCCAGCCACCATTGGATACCAGCCACCATTGGCCAGTTGCCAATGGTCTTCTGGGTAGCCAGCCACCCATAGGTGGGAGCCCCCCCAGTTGGGCCTGGCAATTCACAGTACTCAGACAAGCTCAACAGAACATCTTTTTCAAATGATATGAACTACTCAAAAGAGTTAGTAATCATTTCCATATCGATGGTATGAACTGTCATCATAAACAGCAACCATCCTTTATTCTCAGATGATATGAGTCACCTCATACGATAATAACCATTGCTTAACTCACAAGTCGAGAGAGATGATATGAATTACCTCATACGGTAATAATCATCTCTTGTCTTATGCGTTCTACAGTTATCAGATGGTATGAATTATCTAGGAGAGGCAACAATCATTTCTTTACTATGTAGTATGAAGAGATAGTACTGAAACTACCTCTAACCAACGATACGTACTTGCCAAGGTTGCATTCATCTCCGAATAGATGGTATGAACTGCCAAGCAGTAACCAACTCTTTTCTGACGATATGAACATCCTTGCAGAACTGTGCTGAACCGCAAAGAGGCTGCCTGCGTACCCTGCTCCATCTTCAGGATCAAACACGATTGCAGTCCATAGTATGAACTACCTTTAGTAGCAACTATCTTAAACAGCGAATAGTATGAATTGCATAACAACAACTATCCCCAACTTGCCACATCGCCAACAGTATCATAAAGATGAGATATCGCAGCACCGAATCAGCTAGAGCAAAATCAAGTCTCACGCAACAGCAAGAATAATCACTGAAGTTTAAACAAAGTATTATAGATTATGGCCATGTGCAATTCTGTCTTACTGTAGTCCCAGAAGTCTAGTCCTTAGTTACTACCAAGAAAGAAAAAATACTGATCCAACCAACTAGAATTAGCTACCAGCTACAGATACAGATATGATTTTTCCTGCTTAATAACATTAATCCCAAAATGAGGCCAAAAAACACAACAATACTCTTTTCTCAATCTCTTGCACAAATTTTAGCACTCACTTCGAAACTATTTGTAAGCAAATCAAATAAGTACCAGTGAACCACCCTTAGCTGATAAGTAAATGACAGGCTTCACCTATCAACAAATTACGACAATCAGATGGAAGCAAGGAATATTAGATCACTTGCCGTCGCCACGACAAGGCCCTAGAAAATATTCACCAGTTCTTAATACTGGATACCAGCAAAAGCAAATGAATAACAACACTTGGAGACATTTTCTTATCAAAACATTTAAAAGAAGTCGAATACAATTCCCACAAACAGACAGTTTATAGAGATGAGGTACCACAGCAGCATGCTAATGCAGAATTTTTAACATAAGTGCAAAGGACTGTATGCTGTAAGTCCAACAGTCTTTCCCACTAATGACGAGTTGGCTCACTTTCATACAAGCACTATCAATCCCCAAATACCTAATGATGTCCAAATTCATTATCTAGTACTTAACTTAGCAGTACCAATTTATCTACCCATTTCTGTCTAACGGAACATTCCATCTGAACTCTAAAGCTACCCTTAGAGAAGAATATATATGTGTCTCGATCATTCATGGACTGGCTAACTTGAAATTAAATACAGACTAACACTTAATTGAGGGCATTATTTACCTTGAAACCGTGGATGATCATTTCAAACCTAACATCTCTAAATAACCAAATAGTGTTAATAAATTAGCTCACTCATGGAAACAGAATCATTGCTGATACAGTACTCACAGTAACACTAGTTTAGCCCATGAGCGATACGACTTGGTATTACTTGAATATAAACTAAAAGGGATGGCAAGGATATTAGGCATAAACCATAGTAAAAACGCACTACACTTAAGTACACAGAAAATGAGCGGGATTAATTGACAATTCGACATCGATGCACAATTTAGCACATGGTACACAACCCACGTAGCAATTGAGTACACACAGTAACTTAGGTATACAGTACTTCTACCAAAAATATTTGAAATAAGAATATCAAACTTAAAAAGGAGCTGATGCCGTAAGTTAAAAAGGTTAAGATTAAATTAGCCACCACAATTGTCTAACCATATTCGAAACATTGCGATTACGAATCCAGTAAATACATTAACATTTTCTGCTAAAATAAGTTTTCATTGTGTTATGTATGAATTTTCCAATACTTATACCTAGGAAATTCACTCTTGTAATCATTAATGTACCAAATTCAGCAGTACTATTCAAAACAGAAAAGTATGGGTTGAATATACTCAGACTAGGGATAGGGACTCAGACCCGGTTGCCTAGAAGAAGAAGATTCAATTATATTTAGTTAGCCGGGTCTTAACAAGGAGTTAATGGGTGCACTAAAATATATCGCCCCGTGTCCTAATATAAAAATTTGACAATTCTGGCAAGCAAGAACTTTTCCTTGTTGTCAGCTTATGCATGAGTGCATGACAACTGCTAAAAATGGCTACTACCTCGTGCTTAGCTAGAGATGGGGTCTACATAAGCATATGGTGACCCACTCTCAATGCAAAATTTGATCATGACGAATGGAAGAAAGAATTCCACATGAAGGCACTTCAAATATCAGGTGGTCATTTTATATATCCAATTAAAGAAAAGTAATCTTAACATTGTAATAATCTCACATGTTAATAATCTCCAAAATTAAAATAAAAAATGAAACAACATTCTAAAAACTCAATTTCCAATAAATACAGCTTTGAACTAGAACTCCATACCTTATAAAACTCTTCTTCCAATCTTGTTTTTGTCTTAACATTCTCAAATCTTCAATTGCTTCATGCGATGTTAATGCTCCTTCACCTTTTAAAATTTCTCTACCAAAATCACCTTCAGGCGAGAGAATCTCTTCCCAAGGGTTCCCAATTACTTTCAACCCATTTACGTGTACGTGCTTCGTGTTCAGTTTCTTAATCTTTTGGACCAAATTTCTCTAAGAATGTTTCATCTACTGGGAATTCATCTGCTTTCAATTTTTTAGTGTTTGGGGATTAGGAAGTCTAATTCTTCGAGAAAATTGGATTTGGGGTCCGTGGGGGTGAGGGTTTGAGTAGGGGTTTGGTGGGTTTCGAAGATGGGAAGGGAAGAAGAAGAAGATGGTCCGTTTAGCAGGGAGGGAAATGTTTACAGAGGAAGTGAGTGAGGGTTTTGACTTCTGAGTGGACAAGGATAGAGACGGAGAGTTGTGTGAGGGTGATACGGTGTAAATGGGAGTACTTAAACATAAGTATCCCAGATCCTAGTTTAATTGGGGGCCATTGATTTTAATTGGGGTCTTGACATTTTATTTACACCCCAAATTTATTAGGGATGTATTCATCCGATTGCGAAAATACTGTTTTACCCTTTACTAATTTTTTTTCTTCAAATAACGACTCTAGAAAGACAATAACGATTTTAAGGGTCGTCATGGTCGTATTCAAGTCTATTACAACTCTTTAATGAATTTCTACCATTAATGACTCTTCGAAGATAACGACTGTCAGTAACGACACTTCAAAAACAACAACGACTGTTTGGAGTCGTCATATACAAAATAAAAACAATAACGACTCTTGCAAAGGGTCGTTAGGGAATTGATTATATATATGACGACTCCAAACTGTCGAAGAAGATAACGACTATTTTATAGGAAATAACGATTGTTTAGAGTCGTCACTGGAACAGTCGAAACATTAACGACTATTTAGAGTCGCCACTGAAACACTTCAATACCACGACGATTTTCATACAAATCTGGGCCAAAAAAAAATTGCAAACAAAAAAAATGAAAAAAAGAAGTTAAACTCTAATTAAGTAAAATTATCCCTAATTAACTAAGATTATCATTAATTATTTAGGGGCATTTTAGCCATTTAGAAAAAAATATAAGGGGTGACCCAAATTAGGGCGACCTATTTTGTCCTTTAGTGGAGGCCCCCGATTAAACGAGGATTAAGATGGTCTCTAACAAAATCTGGAAAGTTCACAACTAATTCTCTGTAGAGGGAAATGACAAAACCGCAGGATTCTCACAAGCAAAACAACCCTCCTCTTCAAGAAACTCTATGGCTGAGATTATGACATATGGAAGTCCCTTATAAAATTCAGCAATTCTTATGGAAATATTGTCAAGATATTCTGCCAGTTAACGAGAGAGTTAGCAGATACAAGAAAGAAGTCTCTAGTTTGTGTACTTTCTATAATCAAGAAGAGGAAACATCCACTCATCTTCTCAACAGCTGCCATTATTCTAATGCCATCTGGTTTGGCATCTCCACTGCCCGGCATCATTAAAAAAGAGAACATAATTCTGTCAAAGACTGGATCATCTCCTGGTTTGCTGATAAAAAACTCTTTAGAATCTTCACACAAGCACCTGGAAAATATTGCAGCCTGCACCTTATGGAATATATGGAAAGCTAGATGCGAAAAAATCTTTGAAAATAAATCATCTCATCCTAGTAGTATTGTGCATAAAAAAAATTCTTACATGAAGAGCATAGACATGAACTGCATGAGCCATATTGAGAAGAACCAAAAACAATAACTGCATCGACCATTCTGAAACTTGGAAAAAAAACCTCCATCAGATTGGTTAAAAATGAACATACATGCTTCTTTCACCTCTCAAAATACTGATGCTGGGTTTGTTGTAATAATTCATGATTCTACAGGGATATGCGTGGCAACAATGGCCTTCTCAGCAAGATCCAGAGATGTGAACCAAGCTGAATCAATGGTACTGCTCAAAGCTCTTCAGTGGGTTAAAGATATGGAGTACAAAAAAGTAATTATAGAAGGAGATAATAGGTCTGTCATTCAGTGTTGTAACAGGATTTAAGTGGGAAGATCAAAATATCATTTCTGACTGCCCAAAAATCCTTCAAAGTCTAGAGTTTCGTCAAGTTACTTTCCAAAATAAATCTTGCAACAATGCAGCTGATAAGCTAACAAAACTAGCTAGAACTAGCATCAAATTTCAAACTTAGATAGGAGAGCCTCCTAATGTAAATGCTAGAATCCTAGAAAAAGAAGCAAGAGTTAGCTTGTAGGTGGTTTTTTTTTTTATCCTCTGTACTTTGATGAGTTTGTTATTAATAAATCTCCTTCTTCTTTGCTAAAAAATAATAATTCAACAATCAAAAATAAACCAACTAGATCTATCAAGGTTGAACTCCACCGTTGGTCAATCAAATCAACGATCAAAAACTAAAATACATAACACGATTTAGTTTCCCACCAATGCTATTACTAAAAGCTTCTTGATCCCATATATGACTTAAAACGATAAGAGATTTTTCATAATTAGGATACTCTCATCTCCAAAGAGTATTTTAAAGAATACTACAATAGTGGGATTCCCACACAAACGGTTAGGAAATGTGTTCTGGGATGAGTTCGTAAGAATACAAGCTCTACTATTTATAATATAATGACTAAGGTTGTTCGGATAACAAGGAATTACCAAATATGAAAATCCTCATATACAATAATAATATATATTTGGTTTTGTTATCTTCCAGTTGTAATCCAACTTTCATACCGAAATCTTTCTTGGATGACAATTGATATTAGCTAATTCTCTGGATGACTACATAAGGAGAACTCTCTTACAAGAGGAATTATGATGTTTTTGGCATTATCTTATATATTCAACCCAGTTTACCTAAAAGAAAGTAAAATATAAAGAACTTTAAAAGAACAACTCGTTCGAGACCTTATCTTAATCAGTGTTCATATTGGAAAATAAATGGGAAAACACTTCACAGAAAGTTACGCCAGGGATGTAATTTTCTTCTTCTTTTTTTTCCAAATCAAAATTAGAAAGGAAAGTAAAACATATAACTCAATATTCTTAGAAAGGAAGCTAAAATATATTACATATAAATATTAACAGTGGAAAAAGATCTTCCATGATATATAACTTTATATTTTCTTGATCTTTAAAGTGCTCGTTTCTAAGAGCGAGGCTATGCAATAAAGTATTTTGGTCACCGTTTAAAATTAGCTAACAATATGTTTTTAAAACAAATAATCAAAAAAGAAAATGAGAAAATCTAAATAGAAAATGAGAAAAATATATTAAGAAAAGGAAAGAAAAAAAATCTTGAACACTTTCTGCCGCTATGTCAACTATCCAACTCTACTTCAAGTAAAGTAGAACTTGAACTAGTTAGTGAGTTTTGGAGTAGTTACTACTTCATAATGGGACAAATTAAGGCAACTAATTCAGTTTGGGACTTTGGGGTGGAAACTACTCCTCATAGTATTTGTTGTTGTAATTGGGCCAAATTAAGCCAACTCTTTTTATGCAAGTGCGTGGTGGGACTGTCGTTATAGCGCTGCCTTTATCATAAGGAAAAATAGTACCCAGGTCGGACACACGTTGCACCTTTCCCAATGGGTCATTCGTGATGCTGAGTCCATCGGGTATGATATATATATAGCTAAGATTATTAGTTTCTAGAATTTGTTAATAGAACTAACCATTTATATAATTCGTAACAGTTGAATATAAGAGCCGCAAACTACTCAGGGTGTCTGTAAACTCCTCAATGGAAACTTGTGGTGATGAAACTTTCAACTTGAAGGTGCATAATAAGGTGAACGATGAAGTAATTATTCTATCTTTGAAATAATTTTAAAATTGCTTAATTAGAAATGTATAAAATGTTCAAGTTGATGTGAATTCAAATGATTTTGATGTAGTTAAACAATGGAGTGCATAGTGCCGATGGATTGGTATCCCTGATCAACAAATCTATGAAAAGGGAGTAATATCCACTCATTCAATTAGGTACGTTATCTGGCATTTCCCTAATCCCATGGGTTTTTTTGATGGTGTTTGTTGATTGTTGTGTTTGCATTATTGGCTATTCGCTATTGTTGTGTTTATATTGTATACATCTTATAAAGTGTGTTGTATTTTCTAAGTCCATTGCTGTCACGATTCAGAAAGAGTAAGAAAAATCCTTTAGACTGTAAGAGTGAGCTAGTTTTTTTTTAACCTTATTCTTGATTTCCGGGATCCTTCTAGGAGCTATTCAGAATGGACAAACGAGATTATTTCATCTCAAGTCGGGCCGTCCTGGATTTCCTAGTTTCTGGATTTCCTAGTTTTTATGAGACTCTGGGATGTTTGGTTGATGGCTCTTATTATGCTGATGTCCTATATTGTACCTAAAATATTTCTATGACCCTATTATGGATAATGTTTCATCCCTTCTATTAGTAAAATCTTGTGTTGATCTTGCCGCTGGAAGGGATATTTTTGAATCTGTCAGAGATGTTGCTGGTGGGTTTTCTCATGCCCCTTATGTTGGAGGATCTGTTCTTGGATCCATTATCCAAAAAGGGAAGCCCATTAGATTTTACGAATTGAGACAATGTGTCCCATCTCATCTGAAAATGTAAACTTTTATGAGATATTAATGGTTTCTATACCAACGTTATGTTTCTCACTCATAGTACTCTGTTGCAAGTTCATTTCTCAAGGCACCTACTTGTTTTTGCTAGAGAGTTGGTAGATGTACCTCGTTGTATTTGTTTGATACACTATTTTTAGAAGCTTTATCTAGGGAAAGAGACTAGTAATTATGAGATTGTTATCCATATTGTTTGATACATTACTTTTAGAAATTACTCCCCTGAATTGCTCTTCCCAAATGACCAATTAAAATTACTATTTAATCATTTTCCTCGGAAACATTACAAGCTGAATCATACCAGAGAAGGGTGTGCATAAATTGTAACTTTATTCAAAGTTTGGTGTTGATCGAAACCCTGCTAAGTTTCAGAAGAAAACATGTCTACTGCTTCCTTTCCGGCTTCACCAACTCCACTAAGATGACTCTGCCTACTTTTGTTAGGACTTCTTTATACTAACATCTGAAACAACCCACCTTCATTATTAGTAGTAGAAAACAAGATGGTGTAATCTGAAACAAAAAACTTTTCATAGAAGTGAGAACCATGCAAAAGGGATGATGGTTATCATTTTCTATAACATGGAAGGTAATTCTTGTAAGATAGCAGATAAAACACCCACAAAAAGAATCTTTTCAACAATTTCATGGAAGTGTGAAGATAATTTGGAATATGTGCAGAAGATTTTTTTGTTTTTTGTTAAGAAATTCAAACTTTTTTTAATGTGCAATGGAATGTGACACAAGCTATTTTTTTAGGACAACTAGGGCTAGTGGCTTAGCTAATTCTCTAGATGATGTACGTAAGGATAACTCTCTTACAAGAGAATTATGATATCTTTTGCACTATCTTATATATTTATCCCACTTTACCAAAAAAAATATATAAAAAACTTTAATCGAACAACTCGTTTGAGGCGTTATCTTAATTAGGTGCATATTGGAAAATAAATAGGAAAATACTTCACAGAAAGTTATGCCAGGGATGTAAAAAAAAAATTCCAAAATCAAAAATTACAAAGGAAGCTAAAACATATAACTCAATATTCTTAGAAATGAAACTAAAATATATTACATAGAAATATTAATAGTGGCAAAAGATCGTCCATGATATATAGCATTATATTTTATGGATCTTTAAAGTGCTTGTTTCTAAGAGCGAGGCAATGCAATAAAGTATTTTGGCCACCGTTTAAAATTAGTTACCAGAATTATTTTAAAACAAAGAGTCAAAAAAGAAAATCTAAATATAAAAATGAAAAAATATTTATTAAAGAAAAAAAAATATATCTTGAACACTTTGGGACGCTATGTCAACTATCCGACTTTATTTCAAGTAAAGTATAACTCTATCCGATTCTACTTCAAGTAAAGTAGAAATTGAACTAGCATATGAGTTTTTGAGTAGTTACTATTTCATAATGGGCCAAATTAAGCCAACTATTTTAGTTTGGGACTTTGGGGTGGAAACTGTTCCTCATAGTGTTTGTTGTTGTAATTCTAAGAACAGATTCCTGGTTCATGTTTGTGGTTTGTAACTTTGTACCACTACTACAAGAATACATGCGCATTTTATCATTTACCATTAATGTATATCATCCTCATGATATATGATTTGAGTTTTTATTATGAAATTCTACATTCCATTTTTCTTGTTTTCTATGAGAAATTGATCATCCATCTTTGAAACTCATCGTTTGTCTATCTGAATGATCTCACATCATGTATGTATATTATTCGGATCTTCCTTCTTATCGAGTCCCTATAAAGAAGACAGACCAACAAATGTTATCGTTGTGCCTCAAATACCAAGTTCGATAATAACCCCCTAAACTGCCACACAGTTTAACCTTGTTAGAAAATTTGGTTGCAATGATTTTAATTCAGTTCATGAACAAATCAAAATAACAATCCTAATAGACTGGTCAATTCGGTTGATATAGCCTGTAACCATAACTGAACAACCTAATGCTTTATTTATGTAAATAGGATATACAAAAAATAAAGCAACATTTCAGAGTAGTGGAAACATACCATATTTCATACAATAACTGCAGCTTCTTTAATCGGTTTTATAGACGACCCTTTCAACATTTTCCAGCACAGCTACGTTTTCCTATTCCAGACTAAAATTATTTGTAGTTAACACGATGACAAAATCAGTTGCACGCTATTGTTGACACCCCAATTTCGCACCTTCCATGGAAAATATCAGTCTTATGCTTCAAAGCCGAATACAAGGGAAATTCTTTATGGAAAAACTAAGGATTTCCATATCCTTCAAATCAGTCCACAAACACTACTCCTCCCCATTCAAACCCAGGAGTTCCTGCTATCACATTAAAGAGGAGGAAAATACGAAGTCAATGGTGAAAGAACGGAATCATTCTGTGTTCGTATGAAGAAGTTATGAGCAAAACAAAATCTCATAAGACTAAAGGTCAAGTTGGTCAATTTCTAAGGGATGTGCTACTGGCATCCTTACGGTTCGTTAAGGGGCAGTCAAGTTCAAGAGAAATACTAAAGGCACTCGATTTATTACTAAGGGCACCTCTTCTTATTCCTCATGAAGAACATGAGTGTTTTTAATGGTGGTCATCATGATGATCACGATGGTGATGGATTTTGATCAACAATGATTGCTGATTTTGAATACATCACTAGGTTCCTGGGGACGATAGGGAACTTGGGTAAGAGCCTGATTTCACATCAATCATGTTTGTTAAACGGCATGAACATGTAACATTCTTGTGAATATTGACGGGGGACAAAATGTTTGTTAAATCGCAAATTGACAAAATTGAAATAAAACGAAGAAAAAAAAACAGAAGAAGGAAAAGACGGAAAAAAAGGACGACGAAGTTTTTTCATCCAACACAATCAGCCCGGATTTGGCGGATAGTTGGTGAATTCCTTTTCCTATAAATAGAGAAGCAGAGAAAGAAAAGAGAGGACGAAAAAAAAAAACTTCAAAAAACAATTAATGAACGACAACACTTCATGAGACAGAAAAGTGGAGGGAGAGACAATAATACTTCTTCCTTTACTTTAACAAGGTTTCCACCCAAACCACACCACAACGCAAGGTTTCCACCCAAACCACAATCCAAAAATCTAGGTTTCCACCCAAACCAAGAAGAATTATTGTCTATCAAATAGAAAATATTTCTTCTCACATGTTCCAAGTCTCCATGTATTGTGTCATTTAATCAAAGAGAAATCAAATTTTCTTCCTACACAATAGTTATCATTGTCTTGTGCATTTATTGTTCATTTTGAGAAAACTCAAAAAATAAGAAGATTAAATCAAGTATTGTCTTTAAGTTTTTAAAAGATTAGCATTAAATTGCTAGTACTTTAACTACTTTTAGCATACTTAACAGAAGCAAGCAATTGTCGTAAGAATCCTTTCAAATTTAAATATCATATTTCAAGTATATTAATTTCCTATCTCTTCGGTAAATAATGTAGTCATACGGGAACGGAATGGTTTTCCATTTCGTAGTAACACCGCGACTACTCTTTGCGTTACATAAAAAAATATGTTTTATTATTAATTTTCCAAGTGGGATAAATCAAAGTGTGGGTATAAAGCGGAATTTCCTCCCACATTAGACCCATTGTCAAAAAATAAGGTTGGCATTAATTCTATTTTTATTGAGCTAATCTGCAGGGTAATTGTTTAATTTTGAAATTTCATTCAAATTTCTTCTCTAAAAAACCAAGGCTTCCACCCAAACCACCAAACAAGATTTTCCACCCAAAACCACTAGCAAACAAGGTTTTCCACCCAAAACCACCACAAAACAAGGTTTCCACCCAAACCACCAAAACAACACCATCAAAAACCCAAACCATAACAAAAACACGGTTTCCCACCCAAAACCACCACAAAACAAAGTTTTCACCCAAACCACACAAAACAAGGTTTCCACCCAAACCACAACAAAAGGATCAAAAAAACTAAGGTTTCCACCCAGACCACCACAAAAGAAAAAACCACCATAAAAGAAAGAAACCACATCTCCATAGTCGAAGTTCCACCCAACTTCTAACTATGTATCTTTTATAAATAGCTCATGCATGAAAATCTATTCTCAATAAATTATAAACATTTTCCCCTTTTAATCATGAAGTAGAGGCCAATCTTACGATTGGGCGGCTGATGGGTGCCTAACACCTTCCCATCCCGTACTAGAATCTCCTTACCCAGACTCCCTGATATCAGATCATAAACATGTAAGTCATAACTAGGTTTTGTTTTCCTCAAAAGAATTCAAACTGGTTAAAAGGGTCCTGACTCCCCTTAGTCAGGTGGCGACTCCAATCTACCTCTCTTTTCCTCTTTGCATAATTGACCCTCTTGCTAATAAACTAGTAAGAAATTATCTCTGCCAGACCCTGTGTGATAAACATCCATGAACGGATGAGCACATGGACCTCGCCCCATAACAATTGTGGACAAAAGAATAGACCGGCACTCGACCCGTGTAAGACGCTCGATTTCTACAGCTATATATACTAGAAGTGCATGAATTTTTTTCTGTGAACTCACCATGGGGAAGTAAGTTTCTCCTCTTTCCATGTTGTCGCTCAAATACATGAGCATTGTTGTTATTCTCTGACCTCCATTTTGCTTGAAGTTTGTGTGATCATCTCCTTTGAAAGTCCATACATAACAACACTTGGTTGTTCCTTAATATCAACTTAATTAGTGTTTGGTTTTATTATTATCGGCTTAAAAATTACACTCTTGTCACAATTATGATTTCTGAGCCTCATTTGTTTTTTATTTTTATATCTAAGATGAAGGAGCTCGACAGGGTGTACATTAGTGTCTTTCTTACTTTCATAACAATGGAACTAATGCTTTTTCCGGGGGGGGGGGGAGAAAAAAGTTTTAAATATAACCTTATAATGACTGCGAAATCAATTTTAAACAAAATTATCATTCCGTTTTTTTTAGGTTTTTGTTAAACATATTTAACAAGGTTTGGTTACTTTCACACTGGTGACTCTTTTCTTAAACTTTGATAAGGATTCTTTATTAAGCACCTGCATTCTTATTATGATGATTTTTTTCTTATTAATATATGTATATGATCAAGATTAATATTTTATTATAATAACAAGGTTGATAAAGTTGATAATCTATGCGCTTGGGAACTATGTTGCGCCTAAGGAGAATAATCTGTCTGATATTATATTGGTTGCATGTGTTTTATTGAAAAAGTGCCTTAACAAGCTTTATGCTGATGCTGATAAGTGGAACATTTGGGTAAAAAATCTTCCGCTAGTGTTTGAACCTATAGCAAGGGTAATAAGTGCGGGGCTTAGTGTGTCTGGAGAAGCTGCTGGTATTTTGATAGAGCTCATAAATCAACATATGCATGAGTTTAAGACTTTTGCATTTGATGCTTTCATTGATAAACTTAAAGAGCTTGCAAACGGAGACACCATCGGGGCAAACTTCCAGCACCTTGAAGCTGCATTTGCTGTAATTGGGAATTGATTATTCCATATTTCAAAAGAAAACGCCGCCACAAAAGCAAGTAACATGATAAGAGTTAAAAATAGACATTATTATCTTCTGTTGGAATTCCACTGTATTTCTCTGGGTTTTTTTTGGGTTCGTTTGGTTTGTTTAGATTTCAACTTTGGTTGCTTAATATGTAACTGCGTTAACCTAATGAAGGCTCCAATTTTAAACCAGAAAAAAAAAAAGTTGATAATGATGATGGTAATGATGAATATTTTTTTGACGGTGGTAATGATAAATAGTGATAATAAACGTATCAAAGAGTTTCAACATAACAATGAGCTTCAGCATAAAAGGAATAACAAAAAACATATCAAGAAAGATTCACAAAAAGCCCACATCTTTGACATAATGAATCAAGGGAAAATATGACAAAGATGTAAAACTTTTTTGTGATAGCAAAAGTTTCGTGAGGTATTTTAGTGGAAAGAACATAAGCTTCTAACGTAAAAAGATAAGAGAATAGTGGAATACGGAGATTGCTAGGGATGCGAAGAGAAGATAAAGATATGAATAAATGACATTAAACAAGAGAAAGAAAAGATAAACGAGAATTTGTGTTGATAGAAGATATGACTTGGGAAAATCCCATATGCTTGTTTATATAGGCTTTTTATGATTTTTTTTTCTATTTTTTTCCCAAAACCCATGTTTAAGAGATTAACTCTGAAAATATTAATTTAATTTAGAACCCCATTTTTACCACTCACAACAAGAAAAGATAGAGAAAGGAGATAAAGGAAGAAGCAAGATCATAATCCAACAAGAGGAAGAGCAGCAGAGAATATATAAACAAAAGAAAAAGAAAGAATAAGACCACCAAAATCACTAATAACTAAAATTCGAAAATCTTTGATACCTCAAAAATATGCAACATGGTTTAACATTTGCGCCGTACTCTAGTGCTTTCTTCCTACCTAGTGACCTGGAATTTATCATGTGACTCCAAATTTCATGAACTCTAAATTTCCCAATAATGACCCGAATATATCAAGTAATGCGTATTTGCTTAAAAGTTATTGAAAATGCGAGGGTCTAACAACCTCACCCAATATTTCGATTAGCAATCTGTATGGAAAACTCCGAGATGTTTTCTAGAGAATCAACTAGACAGTTAGACTCAATCAATTGGAAAATACTCAAGGAGTTATTATCTCAATCTCTCGATTTGATTTACTCAAGCAAATATGATTCGCGAGTCTAATCAAAGAGAGATAACTTGGATGGTACCAAAGACCAATATCCAGGTGTCAATTGATTTAAATCAACAACCAATAAGGTCGGATATTCTAATCGATTGAACAACGCACAACCTGTATTATTTCAATTATATAACAAAATATAATGTGGAATAGAAGTAACACATACACCAGAATTTTATTAACGAGGAAACCGCAAATGCATAAAAACCCCGAGACCTAGTCCAGATTAAGCATAAACTGTATTAAGCCGCTATAGACACTAGCCTACTCCAAATTAACTTCGGTCAGGACTGTAGTTGAACCCAAACCAATATCACACTGATCCAAGGAACAGTTATGCTCCTACACCTTTGATCCTAGCAGGATACTGCGCACTTGATTCCCTTAGCTGATCCCACACACAACCAAGAGTTTCTACGACCCAAAGTCGAAGACTTTAATAAACAAATCTGTCTCACACAGAAAAGTATACGAGATAGATAAATTCGTCTCACACGATTAAACCTATGAGTTTTGTTCCGTCTTTTGATAAATCAAGGTGAACAGGAACCAATCGATAAAACCAGACTTATATTCCCGAAGAACATCTCAGTTTCATCAATCACCTCACAATAAACTTAATCGACGCATCGAAGAAGATTATTGAGGAATCACAAACAATGAGACGTAGATGTTTGTGACTACTTTTATCTTGCCTATCGGAGATAGAATTCTCAAGCCAATTATTATAATTGTACTTGTACAATTGAAACAACAAGATCAGATCACACAACTACAAGAAAAGTAGTATCGGTCTGGCTTCACAATCCCAATGAAGTCTTTAAGTCGTTAACCTGGTTTTAGAAGAAGAAAACCAAAGGTTAAAGGAGAATCGACTCTAGCTTTAGCAAATTAGTATCACACAGAATATGTGGGGATTAGGTTTCCCAGTTGCTAGAGTTCTCCCTTATACAGTCTTTCAAACCACTGTTTACAATCAATGTTAGCTTAGTAACAAAGCATTCAATATTCACTGTTAGATGAAAACCTGATTAGATACAAGCTAATATCTCTCAACCGTTATATCGAAAACTTAGCTTGTCATACACACATGTACTTGACGTTTTGGGTTTATGTAACCGTACCCAAACAAGTACAATGGTTGGTTCAATATTAGTTAACCAAATGGTTAGCCAAATGATAACTTTCATATCAACCATATTCTTCTTCACCATAACTAGTCCAAATGACTCAAATGAACTAGTTAGAGAGTTTTTCAATTGCTATGAGATCCCAAGTATTATAAGAGACAAAATTGAATCAAAAACAATGTGATTCACTCGAATTATTTCATGAACTATAAAGCCACGGTTTGCAAATTCATTCCTTAATAATTTAAGATAAGTTCACGAACAACGTTTTCAGACATAACCTCTTGAGTTCGCGGACTCAATCTAACCGGTTGAAGTTAATAAACTCCGGCAGAATTTTTCGGAATGAGAACTTTCGTCAGTTCGCGGACTACACCTGAGCTTCAACATCAGCATATATTCTCGGGTTCGAGAACTTATGCCAGTTCGCGGACTGAGTTGTTGCTCACGTTTCGGTTCCACTTGATCAACAAAGTTTGCAAACTTCGGTTCAAGTGTTAAGGACTTATACATATATGTGTTGCCACAACAATGTTTATATCCCACAACGGTTATATAGTCTAAACTCTCATTTCAATCATTGAAACATTCCCAGAGGGCGTTATATAGTTGTTATTCACAAACTATTTTTCGTCAGAGCGATTTCCAAAGTGATTGAAACATAACATGACTTTCGTCACTAGGCAAAGATGAACTTGGCTAAAGCAAAAGCTTTACCAACACCCATTTCGATAAATAGATAAGCGAGATATACTCAGCTCGAAATGTCACATGTGCATATTCTTAGTCTATATAGTAAAATGACTTTTGTCTCAAGATAGGAGATATAATAGATAGACTTTTGAGCGATAGATAAGTTCAAGTCTCCACATACCTTTTAGTCGGTGAATATCCACTGGTTCCTTGAGTAGTCCTTCGTCTTGTATGATGATCACCATGGAGTTCTTGAGCTCAACTACACTTTCTATCCTAGTACGAGACCTTAGCTATAGTAGATTAGAAATCAAGACTTTATAGTTTTGATCACTAAGATTGAAAAACATGCTTGAGATAGCAACACATGCGAGTTTGACCGAGCAGTGCTCTAACAATCTCCCCCTTTGTCAATTTTAGTGGCAAAACTATTAATACATATGGAATACAAAAATTATATAAATAAACTTTGTAGCTCCTATTCCACATGCCTAATCTTCAACAATATTCGAAATCTTCATCACTTCCAAGTAGTCCAATGATCCCAAAGGTTGTAAGTTTAGCATCATCGTTGTTGAAAATTCGTAGCTATAACAATGAGAAAAACATTGGTTCTCAATCATTGATATACAGTGTCATAGTATTATTACACAGCGTCAAAGTCCAATTGTATCACAACTTCAACAATACTACTATGGTGATACTTCACTCCCCCTTAGTCAATACTCCATCTCACATGAAAACCACTCCCCCTTACATAATGATCCGAAAACCATATGTATTTGTAGTATAAACTACAATTAATTCTCCCCATTTTTGTCAATAAAATTTGAAAAGGTACAAGAACGGGATCCTAATGAAATTTCCGTTAGAGATATTTCATGACCAAAGGTAAATGTTATATCATCTTGTTTAGATGCAATCATAAAGCCGAGGATAAATGCATTCCTCAAGGAGTTCATAAAGATACAAGATAAACCCTAAAAATTCGACAGCCGCACTCCCCACAAAGATTTGGAAATTAAGCGCAAGTTCAAAAGAACTCTCCCCCATAAGATGTCATTCCCAAAGGAACAACAAGAGCGGCCTTAATTTCAATAGAAAAGAAGGATTTCTTTAGACTCAACAAATTACATATAAGTATGAATTTGGAATCCAACAAGAAATATTCAATCATATTAACCAAAGCGAACCAAGATTAATTTGACTAAATATGCTCAACACAAGTAAACTTATGGAGATTTAAAACATCGATTAGATTATTCACAAGAGAATCCATAAATACTCTAACTGGATTTCACAATTATACTAATCACAAAGTAATCAATTCAATTGTCCACACTCGACATGAGAAAATCTATGGAGTGTTAACTAAATAATCACACAAGATGATTGATTTAGTTCATTTGGGCTCAACATAAGAGATTATGGAACCCCGACTAAGATTATCATAGGAAATTACAACCTTAACAGTACATGTACTCAACATGAGAGAACTAATGGAATACAAACCAAATAACCACACAAGTTGATTAATTTAGTTCTTAATGCTCAACATATAACATTTCATGGAACGATCAACCATGCCATTAAGAAATCGACTTGGTCGTATCGAGCTCAACATAAAATACACAATGGAGCCTTCATGGTAATACATAATAATATGGAACAATTAAGCTCTATACCGTGGATTACACAACAAGGATTTATTCTATTTTTTCATCACAAAGTGACATAATAGACTTTATCCTTGAATCACAAAATATTTTAACCTATCTTACATCAACAATTGACAATATAGGATTAACTTTTGTGTTTTGCCAAAAGTCCATTTATTCCTTTATCAATATTTGCATACCAATACGTGAACGACTTTACTTTTGACAAAATATGGGACAATCAAGTTCACGGACGTAAACACACATATCCCATCAAAATATTGCAATATATAAAACCATAAAGATTAATACTGCAACCACCATCTTCCAAACAAACTTAGAAATTTTTGAACCAAAAAATCTAAAAACAAGAAGATGAAATCATTGGATATAGCTATGTGTAATCACAGTCATGGATATTCCAAAACACAAGTTATTCTTCTAAATAAAATAGAAAACATAGAAGATTTACTAGACATTAAGAGAAATCAGAGATCATTAAGAACCTCGTATCTTTCAATGAAGCCATCAAAGAATGTATCACTGATCTCCTTTATTTTTTTAACCGTAGACACACCATGTTTGTGAGTTAGAACACTAACTTTGCGATCAACAACTCGAGCAAGATGCCTAGCTTTGTCATAGTCCATGATGAGCTTCTTTTGATTCTGTATCAGAATGTTCTGATAAGCAAGAATTCTGGCCTGACCATCTAGAAGTTGGTTTATTTGCAAATGAAGATTTACAAATTCGACCTTTGAATCATTCTGAAAACGACTTAAATCCTTGACATAATCATCAATCCAGGAGTTATGATCATTTATTTCAAGCATCTTCTTTAGAACAAGCTCTTGAATTGATCCACGTTCTTTTTTTCCTTCCTCCATATCAAGACACACAATCTCTTGATATCTTGCAGAGATCTTCAGCAGTTTAAGAAATAAACACACAATATATGCGTTCGTGAATGAGAGTAATAATCTCCAATTAAAACCCTATGAGTTCACGGGAGGATGTCACGTTCGCAGATTGTTAATCTCAAAACTCAAACTGAAATACTATACAACATACTTGAGTATTTCTCAATAATTTTCCTTGCATCTCTCAAGCTAGAAACAAAGAAACAAATACCTGGAATCAGGTGATTGGGTGGAAACTAGTCCAACTGTGCTTATCGAGAAATGAGTTGTATATATCATCAGTCAGTCTGACCTTTATTTTCTTCGCCTTTCTTCGGTTGGTATCCATCCCTGAAGGATAAAACATGGCGTTTTCAACAAATCCATTAGATGGCTTTCTCTGAGGACTAAGTCTAGGACCTCTTGCAACTGGTTCAAGAGGATCAAAATAGATAGGTATCCATTTTATAGACTTAGATTTATCAGAAACATTCTTATAAGTATAGGAAATGATTTTGTTAGAAACACAAGAATTTATGCCATAATGCATTTGAGCCCTGTACTGATTTCTAGAATAGAGATCATTCTTATAAGGTTTGTGATTTCTTGTGGGCATACGATTCACTGCGATAATCAACTGACTATTTGTTTCATTGACAGTGAAGAGAAGCAAATTACGAAGCTTAAAAATTTGTTTCCTTCTTGCAAAATAATGGATAGCATAGTGATTTTGTTTCCCACAAAAAGTACAGATTCGAGGAGGAGAAGCAATAACTGGCGCCTGTTTAAACTTCATAGCCATATGAGAAGATTAGAAGTTATGCAAACTTTTCTTGACACAATCTTCTTCCGGAGAACATTTCTTCGTATATGGTAATTCCTGGGAATTAGTCACAGAATAATTTCTCCTTAGGACAGAGTTTTCCTTTTCCAAGGATTTACACTGTTCATGGGCTAGATTAAGAGAGGCACAAAGTTTCTCTTTTTCAGCATGAAGTCTGTTAAGATCTGATGAATTAGTCTCGAGTAAACATTTTTTTCTAATTGAGTCCT
The DNA here is from genome assembly GCA_023529315.1 of Papaver bracteatum. Taxonomy (NCBI): domain Eukaryota; kingdom Viridiplantae; phylum Streptophyta; class Magnoliopsida; order Ranunculales; family Papaveraceae; genus Papaver; species Papaver bracteatum. The sequence continues at coordinate 189,142 of JAJJWX010002137.1, forward strand.
CTTTAACAGCTTCCTCAAGAGTACTAATCTTTTTCTGTTGTAGAGTAGTTTCTTGTAGAAGTTTCTCAATGTTCTTAGAGAAGGACTTTATGAAATTATAGAGATCGCGTTCTCGATTGAGAGACTTATCAAAATCATAAATGAGCTGATCATGATCATTAAAATCAATATCTTCAGTTGTATGTTTTGAAATTATGGTGAGTTCCTTTTCAGCTTCTGCCAGAGTGTCACATGCCTCATGAGAGGAAGAAATGTCATTATCACATTGAACATTCCTTCTACCTCGGGATTCAGAAGAATCAACTAAGGAATAATCCTTTAAGGTATTTCAAAGACACTTGACATGGTCAAAAGCTTTAGGAGATATTTTGGTATGCGTAACAGAGATTTCTTCCACAGACTCAGATTGCCACAACCACAGACTTGTAAGGTCTTTAACGTGTTTGCCTGCTCTGATACCAATTGAAAAAGCGGGGGTCTAACAACCTCACCCAATATTTCGATTAGAAATCTGTATGGACAACTCCGAGTTGTTTTCTAGATAATCAACTAGACAGTTAAACTCAATCAATATAAAATACTCAAGGAGTTATTATCTCAATCTCTCGATTTGATTTACTCAAGCAAATATGATTTGCGAGTCTAATCAAAGAGAGATAACTTGGATGGTACGAAAGACCAATATCCAAGTGCCAATTGATTTAAATCAACAACCAATAAGGTCGGATATTTTAATCTATTGAACAACGCACAACCTGTATTATTTCAATTATATAAAAAATATAATGCGGAATAGAAATAACACATAGACCAGAGTTTTATTAACGAGGAAACTGCAAATGCAGAAAAACCCCGAGACCTAGTCCAGATTAAGCATACATTGTATTAAGCCTCTACAAACACTAGCCTACTCCAAATTAACTTCGGTCAGGACTGTAGTTGAACCCAAACCAATCTCACACTGATCCAAGGTACATTTATGATCCTACGCCTATGATCCCAGCAGGATATTGTGCACTTGATTCCCTTAGCTGATCTCACCCACAACCAAGAGTTGCTATGATCCAAAGTCGAAGACTTTAATAAACAAATCTGTCTCACACATAAAAGTCTACGAGATAGATAAATTTGTCTCCCACGAATAAACCTATGAGTTTTGTTCTGACTTTTGATAAATCAAGGTGAACAGGAAGCAATCGATAAAACCAGACTTATATTTCCGAAGAACAGCTTAGTTTCATCAATCACCTCACAATAAACTTAATTGACGCAGCGAAGAATATTATTGTGGAATCACAAAAAATGAGACGAAGATGTTTGTAACTACTTTTATCTTGCCTATCGGAGATAGAAATCTCAAGACAATTATTACAATTGTACTCGTACGATAGAAACATCAAGATCAGATCACACAACTACAAGAAAAGTAGTATCGGTCTGGCTTAACAATCCCAATGAAGTCTTTAACTCGTTAACCTGGTTTTAGAAGAAGAAAACCAAAGGTTAAAGGAGAATCGACTTTAGCTTTAGAAAACTAGTATGACACAGAATGTGTGGGGATTAGGTTTCCCAGTTTCTAGAGTTCTCCCTTATATAGTCTTTCAAATCTGGCTTTGCAATCAATGTTAGCTTAGTAACAAAGCATTCAATATTCACCGTTAGATGAAAACCTGATTAGATACAAGCTAATATCTCTCAACCGTTAGATCGAAAACCTAGCTTGTCATATACACATGTACTTCACATTTTGGGTTTGTGTAACCGTACCCAAACGTGTACAATGGTTGGTTCAATATTAGTCAACCAAATGGTTAGCCAAATGATAACTTTCATATCAACCATATTCTTCTTCACCATAACTAGTCCAAATGACTCAAATGAACTAGTTAGAGAGTTGTTCAATTGCTATGAGATCCCAAGTATTACAAGAGACACAATTGAATCAAAAATGATGTGATTCACTCGAATCATTTCATGAACTATAAAGCCATGGTTTGCAAAAGCATTCCTTTGTAATTTAAGATAAGTTCATGAACAACGTTTTCAGACATAACCTCTTGAGTTCGCGGACTGAGTTCGCGGACTCAAGCTAACCGGTTGAAGTTAATAAACTCTAGCAGAATTTCTCGGAATGAGAACTTCCGTCAGTTCACAGACTGGGTTCGCGGACTGCACCTGAGCTTCAACTTCAGCATATATTCTCTGATTCGAGAACTTAGGCCAGTTCGCGGACTGAGTTGCTGCTCACGTTTCGGTTCCACTTGATCAACAAAGTTCGCAAACTTTGGTTCAAGTGTTAAGGACTTATACATATATGTGTTTCCACAATAATGTTTATATCCCATAATGTTATACAGTCTAAACTCTTATTTCAATCATTGAAACATTCTCAGAGGGCGTTATATAGTTGTTATTCACAAATTATTTTTCGTCAGAGCGATTTACAAAGTGATTAAAACATAACATGACTATCTTCACTAGGCAAATATGAACTTGGGTAAAGCGAAAGCTTTACCAACACCCATTTCGAGAAATAGATAAGAGAGATATACTCAGCTCGAAATGTCACATGTGCATATTCTTAGTCTATATAGTAAAATGACTTTTGTCTCAAGATAGGAGATATAATAGATAGACTTTTGAGTGATAGATAATTTCAAGTCTCCACATACCTTTTAGTCGATGAAGATCCACTGGTTCCTTGAGTAGTCCTTCGTCTTGTATGATTATCTCCATGGAGTTCTTGAGCTCAACTACACTTTATATCCTAGTCCGAGACCTTAGATAGTAGACTAGAAATAAAGACTTTATAGTTTTGATCACTAAGATTGACAAACATGCTTGAGATAGTAACGCATGCGAGTTTGAACGAGCAGTGCTCTGACAATTACCTTTATCTGTAATCTATCTCATAATCTGAAATTTCCATCAAATCCAAAATTTGCAGGATGACGCTAAAATATTTAATGTATCACAAAATTTACCAATATGACCAAAACGAAACCACATGACTTAAATAAAACTCGCTAGATTGGGGTTGAAAAGTGGGGGTCTAACAACCACACTCAATCTTTCGCTTAGCAATCTATATGAACTAACTCCGAGTTACTTTCTAGAGAATCAAATAGATATTCAAACACAATCTAGATAAAAGTATCTCAAGGAGTTATTATCTCTCTCTTGATTTGATTTACTCAAGCTAATAGAAATCAGCGAGTCTTCAATCAAATATAAGGAATAACTTGGATGGTACCAAGGACCAATATCCAAGTGTCAATCAATGTAAATCAACAACTAAAGGTTGAATATTCTAATTGATTGAACTTTCAAAGCATAACCTGTATTATTTCAATTACAGAGATAAATAATATAATGCAAAAAATAAAATAACACAAACACCATAATTTTGCTAAAGAGAAAACCGCAAACGTAGAAAAACCCCGAGACCTAGTTCAGATTAAACATACATTGTATTAAGCCGCTACAGACACTAGCCTACTCCAAGATAACTTCGGTCTGGACTGTAGTTGAACCCCAATCAATATCACACTGATCCAAGGTACATCTATGCTCCTACGCCTCTGATCCCAGCAGGATGCTATGTACTTGATTCCCATAGCTGATCTCACCCACAACTAAGTGTTTCTACGACACAAAGTAGAAGACTTTAATAAACCAATCTGTATCACACAGAAAAGTCTACGGTAATAGATAAATTCGTCTCCCACGAATATACCTACGATATTTTGTTCCGTCTTTTGATAAATCAAGGTGAACAGGAACCAATTGATAAAACAAGACTTATATTCCCGACGAACAACTCAGTATTATCAATCACCTCATAATAATCTTAATCGACGCAGCGAAAAAAGATATATTGGAATCACAAACGATGAGACGAAGATGTTCGTGACTACTTTTATATCTTGTCTATCAGAAAAATAAATCTCAAGACAATTAGTACAATTTCACTCGTACGATAGAAACAACAAGATCATATCATACAACTACAAGAAAAGTAGTATCGGTCTGGCTTCACAATCCCAATGAAGTCTTTAAGTCCTTAACCTGGTTTAGAAGAAGAAAACAAAGGTTAAAGGAGAATCGACTCTAGCTTAGCACAACTAGAATCACACAGAATGTGTGGGGATTAGGTTTCCCAATTGCTAGAGTTCTCCCTTATATTGTCTCCCAAATCAAGTTTTGCATTTAATATTAGCTTGCTTACAAAGTATTCAATATTCACCGTTAGATGAAAACCTGACTAGATTCAAGGTAATATTTATCAACCGTTAGATCAAAAACATACCTCATTATACACACATGTAATGCATGTTTCTAGGCTTGTGTAACCGTACCCAAACTTGTACATTAGTTGGTTCAACAATAGTTAACCAAATGGTTATCCATATGATAACTTTCATATCAACCATATTCTTTTTCACCATAACTAGTTCAAATGATTCAGATGAACTAGTTAGAGAGTTGTTCAATTGCTTAGATCTTTATGTACTACACAAGACACAATTGAAGCAAAAGCGATTTGATTCACTTGAATTGGTTCACGAATTATATATCCACGGTTTGAAATTGCTTTCCTTAGTTTATAAAGATAAGTTCACAAACATCGCTTTTAGACATAACCTACTCAAGTTCGCGGACTTAAGTTCCCGGATGGAGTTCACAAAATCCATCAGAAATTCTTGGGTCGAGAACTTCCGCCAGTTCGCGGACTGAAGCTCACGCACTTCTCCGGTTTTCTTGATCAACAAAGTTTGCAAAATTTGGTTCAAGGAATAAGGACTTATACATATATGTGTTTCCACAACAATGCTTATATCCTCCAATGGTTATATTGTCTAAACTCTCATTCCAATCATTAAAACATTCTCAGAGGGCGTTATATAATTGTTATTCACAAACTATTTTTCGTCAGAGCAATTTTCAAAGTGATTGAAACTTATCATGACTTTCGTCACTAGGTAAAGATGAACTTGGATAAAGCGAAAGATTTACCAACACATATTTAGAGAAATAGATAAGCGAGATATACTCAACTCGAAATACCACATGTGTATAATCTTAGTCTATACAGTAAAACGACTTTTGTCTCAAGATATGAGATATGGTAGATAGACTTTTAAGTGATAGATAAGTTCAAGTCTCCAATACCTTTTAGTCGATGAAGATCCACTGGTTCCTTGAGTAGTCCTTCGTCTTGTATGATGATCGCGATGGAGTTCTTGAGTTCAACTACACTTTCTATCCTAGTCCGAGACCTTAGCTATAGTAGACTAGAAATCAAGACTTTATAATTTTGATCACTAGTTTTGACAAACATGCTTGAGATAGAGACGCATGCGAGTTCGGCCGAGCAATGCTCTAACAATCTACCCATTTGTCCATTTTAGTGACAAAACTATCAATACTATGGAATACAAAAAATATATAAATAAATTTGTAGCTCTTATTCCACATGTCTAATCTTCAATATTACTCAAAATATTCGTCACTTCCAAGTAATCCAATGATCCCAAAGGTTGTAAGTTTAGCATCATCGTTGTTGAAAATCCGTAGCTATAACAACGAGAAAACTAGAGTTCTCAATCATTATTATACAGTGTCATAGTATTATAACACAGCGTCAAAGTCCAATTGCATCACAACTTTAACAATAATACTATGGTGATATGTCACTCCCCCTTAGTCAATACTCCATCTCACTTGGAAACCACTCCCCCTTACATAGTGATCCAAAAACCATATGTATTTGTAGTGTGAACTACATATTAATTCTCCTATTTTTGTCAATAAAATTGGCAAAGGTTCAAGAACGGGATCTTAATGAAATTTCCGTAAGAGACATTTCATGACCAAGAGTAAATGTATATCATCTTGTTTAGATGCAATCATAAAGCCGAAGCTAAATGCATTCATCAAGGAGTTCATAAAGATACAAGATAACCCCTATAAAATTCCACAGCCGCACTCCCCACAAAGATTTGGCAATTAAGCACAAGTTCATTTAAGAACTCTCCCCCATAATATGTTATTCCCGAAAGAACAACAAGAGAGACCTTAATTTGAAAAGAAAATAATGATTTATTTGGACAACAAATCACATACAAGTATGAATTTGAATCCAAAATATTCAATTAAATTAACCGTAAGCGAACCCATGATTCATTTAACCAAATATGCTCAACACAAGTAAACTTATGTAGACTTAAGAACTCAATTAGATTAATCACAAGAGAACCCATAATTAATTTAATCGGAATACACAATTAAACTAATTACAAAAAGTAATCAATTTAATCGTTCATACTCACATAAGAAAATCTATGGAGCAATGACTAAGTTAATCATGAAAATAATCAACCCAGTCAAAAATGCTCAAACATAAGAAAAGATTACGGAGTCATAACTAAATAACCAACAAGATGATTAATTTAGTTCAATATGCTCGACATAAAGTACCTTACGGAAAAACAACTAAGCTAATCACAATATAATCAACTTTGTTTAGTGCTTAACATAAGACACATTACGGAGCCTCACAGTAATACACAAAATATGGATCAGGGAAGATCAATTACTGCGGAATACACAAGGATTCATTCTATGTTCCATCACCATTTGCACAATGATATACAATAGACATAATCCTTGAATTACAAAATATTTTAACCTATCTTTTATCAAAAATTGACATAATAGGCTTAACTTTTGTATTTGTCAAAAGCCCATTCATTCTTTTATCAATACTTGCATATCAACTCATGAACGACTTTATTTTTGACAAAGTATGGGACAATCAAGTTCACAGGCATAAACACACATATCCCATAATAATATTGCAATATATAAAACCATAAAAGATTAATACTGCAAAAATCATCTTCCAAACAAGTTTAGAATTTAAACCTATAAATCTAAAAACAATAAGATGAAAACGTTGGACATAGCTATGTGTAATCACAATAATGGTTATTCCAAACTCTAGTTATTCTTCTAAACAATACAAGAAAAATAGAAGATTTACTAGGAAATAAGACCTTTGAAGAATTCTTTATCGTCCCCGAACTCCTTGTCGTCAACAACCATTGGAACATAAGGTTCATTAAGGTAGGAGTTTATATTAATAAACCTTCTTGGCTGCTATTGTCAAACCAGGGGCTTTTGAATCTCATGAGTCATATACACAAAAGAATTTATTTGATGAATGTCCTTTCACATCTCCTCCAACTCATCAAGAACATCAGAAAACTTCTGAGAATTTGAAGGAACGGCTTTTGGCTTCCTCACATTCCTTCCTTTTCTTTTCAAAGTCGGAGCTAACAGAGATTTTTCTTTTTCCTTCATGATTGATGGCTTAACAATCAAATTAACATCCTTTCCATCAGAAGACATCATGCTTGGAGTATCTATAAACTTATGGTTTTGTGAGAGGAAATCACAATTCTCAACAAGAAGTCTTAATATATAAGGAGGTTACAGAGAAGGGAAAAAGAATGTAGGGTTTCAAAATCTTTAAACAGGTTCGTACATGACCAACTTTCAACCATATGAAGAGTAGAATTGTTGATAGTACCCTTTTTTTTTTGATAGACAGGAAACTATGAAAATAAAGAAGAAGAAAAAAATTCCTAAAGCCTGAGAGGTACAAAAATCATTGTTTATTTTGATTAGGAACATGAGACAAGATTTCAAACAACAACACAATCAAGCTGCATTGTGGTGAACAATAATTTGTCCACCATTTTCCTCTTAAAAGGAATCAACAGACCTCTGTCTATTAAAACGACCTGAACATACTTTGTTCTCTAATGGTCTTGGTTTGTCCTTGGAAACTAACTTCTTAGACGAAGATAAAATCTTACATACCTCAGCAGCCTTCTACGCAAGTTTAAGCTTCCTTGCTAAATAATTTGCTCTTCGTTGAAGTATGTTGACATGCATTTGTTGGTGTTTTAACTTATAACACTTCGAAAGTTCATGACCTTTTAACGAACAATATGAACACGTCAAACTTGGATGTAAATCAGGATTTTGAGATGTGCAATCAACTAGGCATATGGTGGAACCTAAAATATTATAGATAGAGTTTCCAAAGGATGGGTCAACTTTATCTTCCAGAATGGTTGGATTATCTTCTAAAAGAATATCAATATTGATGTATGTATTGCTACAATTATCAAAATCAATATATTCACCAAGAAGTGCAACATTTGATTTCTCGTCTTCATTAGAATCATAGCTGTCAGACATTTCATCAAGAGTTGCTGCAAGACCTTTGTTCCCAGTATATTTTCTACGATTTGGGCACTCGTTTGCAAAATAATCAAATCCATTACACTTAAAGCACTGAGGCATATCCTCATTATCAATTTTATCAATATCCCTATTTTTAGGAGGAACACGATTATGAGGTTTGACTGATGCCTTAGGCTTATCTCTGGAGAACCGTTTACTTATGTTCAGCAGAAGATCCCTAAACTATTTTGTGATCATCAAGACTGATTTGTCTAGATCTTCATATAATGAATCTGTCTCAGAGTGATCATCTTCAGGGATATACACTTTTTTACTTTTCTCAAGTAATTTAGTATCCTTTAGTGCTTTGAACGCAACATCCTTGGATTTGGACGATTGTTCATGATCAAAGATCTTAAGCTTCCCAACTAGCGTATTTCCGGAGAGAGTATCAAGGTTATTTCCCTCAACGATGGCATGCTTCTTAGAATCGTATCTAGATGGTAGCGATCTGCGAATTTTCATCACAATGTCCTTTTCAGGAATAGTCTTACCCAATGCAAAAGATGCATTAAAAATCTCAGACACTTTGTGATTAAACTCATCAAATGTTTCTTCATCTGCCATACGAAGGTTTTCCCAATCGGAATTAAGGTTTTGAAGCCTAGCTTCCTTCTTACTGGTATTACCTTCAAACACGGTTTCTAATATATCCCAAGCTTCTTGCGACTTAGTGCAATTAGACACATGGTGCTGAAGATTTGGGGTAATGGCATGTATGATGGCATTCAAACAGTCTGAATTTTTCTTTGCAGCAAGTATCTCGGCAGGGGTGTATTCACCAATATTCTTGGGAATGTTTACATTTCCAACTTCCACAATGGGAGGATCATAGCCATTAACAACATATACCCATGATTCAAAATTACGCGCTTGAAGAAAAGCTCGCACATCAATTTTACACCATAAGTAATTAGAGCCATCGAAGACTGGTAGTATGTTAATAGAGATAACACCTCTGTCCATAGAGTCAGATCGCTACAAACACAAACTTGTAAGGTCTTAAACGTGTTTGCCTGCTCTGATACCAATTGAAAAAGTGGGGGTCTAACAACCACACCCAATCTTTCTCTTGTCAATCTGTATGGACTAACTCCCAGTTACGTTCTAGAGAATCAACTAGATAGTCAGACTCAATTTAGATAAAGGTATCTCAAGGAGTTATTATCTCTCTCTTTATTTTATTTACTCAAGCTAATAAAAATCAGCGAGTCTTTAATCAAATACAAGGAATAACTTTGATGGTACCAAAGACCAATATCCAAGTATCAATCAATGTAAATCAACAACTAAAGGTTGAATATTCTAACTGATTGAACTTCAACGCACAACCTGTATTATTTCAATTATAAAGATAAATAATATAATGCAGAAAATGAAATAACACAAACACCAGAATTTTGTTAACGAAGAAACCACAAATGCAGAAAACCCCCGAGACCTAGTCGAGATTAAACATACATTGTATTATTCCTCTACAGACACTAACCTACTCCAAGATAACTTCGATCTGGACTGTAGTTGATGTAATACCCGTCCCAATTTTAAGGGTATTTTTGCCTTTTATGAGAAGGGTAATTTTGTAATTTTACTTTAAAGGGTGTTTTAGTAATTTAGAGCTTTTATTTTATTACATCATTTTTGGTAACGACGGAAAATCGTTTCATTCTTTTCAATTAAAAAATAAACATTGATTAGTATATTAAAAAAATTTGTGTAATGATAACTAATGATAATGTTTTGTGTAATGATAAATAATGATAATGTTTTGTGTAATGATAACTTATTAGTGGTGTTATTGGGGTTGGATACAGATATGAGGATATAATTAGTACACAGTAAAATAGATGAAATAAGCTTTTCATTTCTCAAGTTCTTATTACTAATTAGTTTCAACCACAGTACATATGTGTCTCGGCAAATTATAGCCAAGAGAAAAACTGAAAAGCAAATATTAAATTATCACGTCTTGGTACACGTGGTTTGTAAAGTTAAAGGTCTTCATGATTAAGTAAATTGATCTTATCACTTAATTGTCTATGGACACTGTCCAGAATCTTCTGTATTTTGCTTGAGAAAAATGGTGGGCCACAACATATAAGATGTGTTCACACAATATAAATAGAAATATTTTCCATTAGAATTTTCAGTGATCAACTGATACATGTCACGTTATAATGGGTTAATGCTTATCATCTTTCTACGTGTTGAGTTTTCATTGGATAGTTGTTTAGTTTGGAAATTTGCTTTATTGCTATTGGGGTAGAAAACAGTGTTAATCATCTAGAAGAACCTATTTAATTTAATGTAGCCAAAAATGTGGTCTTCTTTCACTTTATGAGTTTTCAAACCAGGTGGGCTATAATCATGAGTAGAAATACCAGAAAGATTTGACCAAATATGAGTTGTTTAAAAATTTCATCTTTTACCAAAGGATATTTTTGTAATTTCATGGTTGTCCTTATAATATTAATTATTATCCTTATAATATTATTATTGTTATGTTACCATCATCTCTCTTAGTGGAATGTTATCATCATCTCTCATTTACCCATGACTGTTATTAGTATATGCATAAATTAAATAAGAAGAAAGAAAGATGAGATGAGAAGAAAGGACGGGACTATGAGTTCCCTTTTCATTTCTCTTACTAATTAGTGGTATCTCAAGTTTACAAAGAGGACTGGCTATGTACTTTTATAGTGCTCGATTAATGATATGTCGGTCCAAGAACTTTCAAGATACTACACATGTGGCAGGATATTAGTGATGTTTATCCATTTGAGCTATCTAGACTAATCTAGATACTTGAAGTCGGTGGGTCGGCCACTTTTCATGTGAACCGGATTTACAACAATTATTATATAGTAGTTAATTAAGGATCAGGTGACAAGTATTATGAGACATGTGAATTCAAGCTTGATATAGTTGAGTTTTGAGTACTTGAGATATGCTTTTGGTTTTCACGCATGCATTAGTTTTTGCTGGTCAGTTGTTGACCGAAATATCAATATTAATAATTACGTTAGGTTTGTTCTTTGTTAGGTGTCGTCAAATCATTGGCCAATAATCTTAGGGTTTAATAAATTTTTGACTATATATACTCGTATCAACCAAGAGGAGTTGCTTGGGGGAACAAAATCTCATTAGCGTTTAGGCTAGAATAAACATAGAAGAAAAGAAAAGTAGGCAATACCATTTTCCTTTCCTCCGAGAACTATAAATGGTGTTTTTATTTTATCGGTGTCATCCCTAGCATCGCTTCGGTATGGAATTGAGGTAGGCGCAACACAATCAAAATTCTTCATTTTATTTAATTTTATTTTAATTAAATTTATGTTTGCAAGTTTTCATCAATATATGGATGATGATGATAATCGATGTTGTGAGCATGATTATGAATGTTGGGCTGCGGTCCATAGATTGTGATTCTTAAAAATTATTTATGACGGGTTACGAGATATCCTTGGGAACGGTTTTGTTTCCTAAACCCACGTGGGGCTCCCTGGGGCGAGCGGATTGATTGAATTTATTGTTGTTTATGGATGTGGTGTTTCCATGTGTTTGTGGTGTTGTTTATCATGCTAGTTATTTTAAAAGAAATTGAAAAATGTTGTATAAAATGTTTTGTTGCTTCTTTTCCTACTGGGTGTCACAACTCACGTCGTTTCATGACAAAAAAAAATCCATATTTTATGACACCACAAGGAGCTAATGACGGAAAAGCATAGAGATCGGTTTTTGTGTTTTAATTAGTAGTTTGCATAGGATTTATGATTGAAAAATTGTAATAAAATTTCATCAAATTCTATTTTAAATGATTTATTGAGTATTTATTGATTACTAATACTTTGGAGATTATTGGGTTAATGTATAACCAATGGAACAATGTGTTATTAAGAAAAATTTAGTTGATTAGACAATGAAAATTTCTGAGTCATGTCAGTTTGACTGTTAATGATAATTATTTTATAAGATATTTATGACTGAATATTTTATGGTATGCGTAAAACTCGCGGTTTATGATGTAGGACCAGAATATCGCTACAACGTTATTCCTGCGATATTAACAACGTTTCTGCGAGTGTCACTGCCAATTCTTTAACAACGTTTCACGAGTCACAGAATATCCAAAAAAAACTGACGATGGAAGAAATAAAATAAGAATATGTTGATCCTGCGATGATCATCATTCTAGCGATAGAGAATATTGTAGCGATCGCAATGAGATCGCAGAATAGATCCTAAATAGGAGGAAAACTTAGCTGTCATCCATTATGTAAATCCCTATATAAAGGGATCGATAGATCCAGAAAAGGATGATGTATTTTTGAGAGTTGAAAGAGTCTTGAGGAGAGAGAAACTTCAAGAGAATATTTGTAATCTTGATTTCTTCCAATTCTGTAAACATTTCTGAGATTTGAATAGTAAAGTGTCATTTAAATCTTTGAAGTTTAATTGATTTCCAATAGATTTCTATAGAATCTTAACAAGGGTGTAGTGTGGGAATTCCTGCAACTACATTTTGGCGCCCAGAAACAGGGAGAATCAAGCTAAGAAATCTCTAGTTACAATTTGAAGATTTGAAGAAATTGTTAGAAAATTAAAGAAATGGTTAGAAGAAGAAGAAATACATCAGAGCCACCAACAACAGTGAGGAGGAGTAAAAGGCTTGCAGGTGAAGGAACAAGTGAATTAGAAGAATCTTCAAGGATAAGAACAAGAAGAAATAGAACAAGGATTGAAGGAGAAAATCAAATTCCGCAATCGAATCAACAAACATCAATACAAGATAGGAATGTGGATTATGACAGAGTAAGTGTGCATACTTGGAGGTCAGATTCGATAGAAGAAACAGAAGATCGACAATTGGGAAACGAAAAAGGAGAAGAAAGAAATCAAGAAATAGTTGGAAGAATAATTCAGGAAGGAGGAGAAAATGAAATAACGGATAATTTGAGACAAAGAATACAAGAAGAAAGAAGATTAGAGGCAGAAGAGCGTGCGAATTTAACAAGGCAAAATCATGAGTTAAGAATGGAGAATTTGAGATTACAAAGAAGGAGATCAAGAAGTACTGTGAGATCAAATTTAAGGTCACTCAGAGAAGAACCAAGGCAAAATTCCCCTATAAGAAATGTTAGACAAAATACTCGAGGAGAAGTGCAAAATAAAGAAGAATAGATAATTGGTGATCGCTATAATCCGCGTGACAATAGAAATCAAGAGGGAAGAAACAACCAAATTGAAGAAGAAAATTCAGAAGAAGGTAGGAGGATATTACATGGGCGAGAGAATCAAAGAAATCAAAGAATGATTGAAGAAGAAATTGAGAGACATTACGCTGAACAAGCACGTCTAGCCCGCGAGAGGGAAAGATTAAGGTAAGAAGTAGAAGAACATGAATTTCGATAAGCAGTGCGACAAAATAATCATGAAAATCGAGAAAGGAGACGTATGAAAAATCTCTACAATGGTAATATTCAGGAGGAGTATGATAGGATACAGAGGAGAATAGAGAGACAGCGAAGAGAAATGAAGAAATCCACAGAGAAGAAGATAGGCAGTTACGATATCAAGAGGAAGATGAAAGAGAAAATCGCAGAGAAAGATGAGATGATGATGAAGAAGAAGATACACAAAATCTCGCAAGACAAGAAAGGCAAGAACGCAGAAGAAGGGAAACATCATTAAAGAGGCCAATGGAACAAAACTCAGCTGAGAATGAGCAAATATTGAGAGAATTAGCAGAAATGCGAGGAATGATAAACAATAGAAGAGAAGGAGGTAGAAGGAAACTTGATGAAGCTATTGAAGAAGCTGAGTGAACTCCATTTACTCAAGAAGTACAGTTAAGAGGGATAGCTCCAAAATGAAATTTACCAGCATTAACCAGCATTTTTGATGGAACTACTTGTGTTGTTCAACACGTCAAAGATTATGTTAGATGTATACTACAGTGGGAGAATCATGATGCTGTTCTATGCAAATATTTTGCATCCAGCTTAACTGGCGAAGCGTTGAAATGGTTAGAGGGATTACCAAAAAATACCATAACTTCTTTTGATCATTTACAAGCTACATTTTTAGGAGCGTATATTAGCAACAATTCATCGCGGCCGGGTATTGAAGATGTGTTTGGGTTAAAACAGAGAGTTGGCGAGAGTCTGAAGCATTTAACCATAAGGTGGAAATCAATGTGCAGCGAGATGGCTGGAAGAGTAGAGAAAAGATACCTGATCTTATCCTTCATTAATGAAATGTTCGCGACTAATCTGCTGTACATTCAAATTTTCAGAATCAAAAATACAATCACCATGACAGAATTGCGAGAGTTACAATAAGAATACATTGCTTTGGAGGAGAAATAAAATGATATGGAATCATACCCAATCGCGAACACCAGATCGCTAGCGTCAAGTGGAAGTTTGCTCCCTAAAATGATAAATAATGTGGCGAGCACCTCGCAGGAACAACAAGAGAAAGTCGTAATTGATAACCAAAAAAAATTGGTAGCAATGGGCAGTTGACATCAAGAAGAATATGAAAGGGAGAAGAATTATTACAATCACGGTGGAAATAATAAGATTCAAAGACTTGATCAACCGCAAGAAACTTATGGCGGACAAAGGCAGAATAACTTTAGAGGGCAAGGAAATCAAAAGATAATATGGGAAGAAATTAAGATGCCACCTCTTAATGCTAGTATAGAAAAAATTTAGGAAGCTATCATTCTGATGGAAAATATACCATCACCATGGAACATGGGAAAAGAACCACATCCAAGCAATCAAAGTCAAGAATTTTGTCCTTACCATCACTTTCATGGCCATTCAATAAATGATTGTAGGAATGTAAAGAGGATAATTTTGAGGATGATTGATCAGGGGAAGTTAAATCACTTTCTAGTAGGACATCCACAACCTCATCAATTACCGCCAGCACCAGAAACTCGCAGAGTGAATGCTGTAAAAGGAGAAGAAACATTCGTGATAGAAGTGGGGGCTAAAGCAAAGAATTTTTTTGTAACTCCATTGTGCATTCATACAGAACTGTGGAAGATTTACATGATAATGTTTTAAGTAGAGTCTTCGCGAGAAATACAAATGGAAGAGAGATAATGAATATAGCGAGAGCCTCGCCATTAGAATAATGGCAGAAACAAACTATATCCTTCACCGTGCAAGATGTACCAGAGCTTGGTGAGCAACATGACAACCCATTGGTTGTACGATTAGAGATAAATCCAAAGCAAATGCAAGAAGAAGATGAAGAAAATGATGGTAAAATTGAAGACTCTTGGTCCATCAACAGAGTCTTAATAGACACCGGGAGTTCAGTTGATATCTTATTCTATCATACCTATAGAACCATGGGTGGAAGAGATGAAGATTTGATACCATCAACGTATAAAATCTATGGATTTAACGGTACAGCTAACAAACCAAAGGGGGAAATTGAAATGCAAATACCGTTAAAAGGAATATCTTCAAAAATCTTATTCTGTGTTGTGGACATCGAATCACCTTACAATGCTTTGATAGGATGACCTTGGTTACACATGATATTGGGTGTAGCATTTACTTATCACCAGTGTATCAAATTTCCTCATCCTAAAGGTGTTGGAGTTATTAAAGGAGATTGGGGAGAAAGCAAGAAATGTTATGAAATCGATATGAAGTCTTGCGAAGAAAGAGCTGAAAAGAATAGCAATTGGAAGTACAAAATCAAACAACAACAGAGATGTGAAAGGTTAATGATTGATACAATAGAGCGGAAAGAGGATGTGAAAGCTGATGGCGAGCGTCTCGCAGAAAAAGAAACAACAGTAAAATGTAGCAGAAAAGCAGAATCAGAAAATAGTAAGTAGAGAGGTAAAATGATGAACTTTAGAGAACTCTATGAATGATTTGTTTGAAGAATATGTAATTGAACATAATATTCTGCTAGAAATAATCGCAAGATTTTACAAAAAGAAAGAAGATCAAAGTTATGAAATTCTATCAGAGTTACAATACTCGCGAGAAGCGCGAATAAAATTTCGCAGAGATTAAAGAATGGGACGAACCTTTATGGCGTGCACCCTAGTTCGCGAATAAAAGTTCGCAAAAGGCAAATGTAAGACCTAATAGCGCGTCATAGGAGGGGGTATCTCTCGACATGATTCAGGGGTAAGGTTATACCTCTGCTGGATCCTGAGTCATGCAGATGTTGGGGTTAAATAAAACCTATCCGGGAGAAAGATCTTGGATTTCTAACTATATATGGTTATACCCTGGTTGGATGACCGAGAATCTCTTCCAAGAAGTGCAAAGTATGACCAAGGCGCCGAGGTACACGGTTGAGCCAAGGGTGCCAAGGGCGTACGAAACTCCCTTTCCATTATTGGTAAGTCTTGGCTACGATGCACTTGGCCTGAAGAAAAACCCACTTATGGTGCAGTCTTGTAACTATAAGCCATATAGGCATAAAGGACAAGAGGCTGCCAAAACAGCTGGTTGTTGGTAAATCTGGATGGGAGGATCTAGACTTGTATGGCCGATGTTCCCTCCTTGAAGGGGGAAGATAAGGGCGGCACCCTCCATTAGGGAGATGATAAGTGTCTTAAGACGGCAATGTCATGGGGCTTTATGATCGCAAGAACATTTAGGCCTGTCATATTGTCGCGTGACATAAATTATACAGAGGCAACAAGCCAAAAGTTAAGATGAGATCAATGGGTTTTTACATGAAAGTGTAAATACGTCCTGCGATTTCATCGCAAGACGGCAATTTCACGAGGCTTTGATCTCGAGAGAGAGCTTAGACTTGTCATATTGTCGCAATACAATCAAAGAAGAAAGATAAGGCAAGATCAATGGGTCAATACATGCAAATGTAAAGACGTCATGCGATTTTGTCGCAAAAAGAAAAAGGTGTGGCACAGTAAGACCTTTAATTAGGAAGGCATAATAAGACCACAAGATTACTGCGATAATACTCGCAGTTGTTGTTAGCGATAACATCGCAAATATCTAATCTCTACTCAATTTTTTTTTTCATATTGCAGATGAATAATAGAGGCAAGTATGGGAATGCATAAGAGCGATGAAATTATTATCCATCCACCATATAAAAATTACATAGAGATTTTTAAATGATAAATTTGCATAGATACTTAAAGGATAATAATTATATTGATTGATTAATTTGCAGAAAAAGAATTGTTTTCTAAATTCATACATATAGAAGAAAAAGAAATTTACAGAATTGGAGAAACTCGCAGCAATGTTACAGAAAGAAGAAAATAAATATACAAAGAAGATAGAGGGAAGAAGAATAACTAGCTAGATTCATCGCCATCCTCTTTGTCAGATTTCTCTTCATCGCCAGATTTCTCCATTTCATCATCGCTATCTTCATTCTTATCAGATTCTTCTTCTCCACTAGAATTTTCTCCTTCGTCATTATTATTATTATCTTCATCCTCATCAGAATCCTCAGCCTCGCTGTCAGAAATGTCAAGACTTGGGATTTGTGCGGGGATTTCCTTTGCAAGATCAGAATATATAGAAGGGGAAATTCCATGATCACTGCAAACCAACCTAATAGAATCATTACGAATAATAATGAGAGATCTATTGAAATTCGCGGTAGTAATGTCAAACTTCTCCTTCAATCGTGAATATTTATTATTGCGAGCAGCAAGGGTATTCGCGAGCTGATTCTTCTCATTTTCAAGATCCTCAATTATGTCAAGATATCTTTTTTCAGCTCCTGCAAGAATATGACAACAAGTTAGAAATTTTGTAGAGAAGAATAATGAAAATAAGAAAATAGCGAGAGGAAGAACAGCTAACAACCTTCTCTTTCAGAAATCATATCCCTAATTAAAGCCGCATGTTCAACTTGAAGGCTAACATTTACACCTAAATCATTCCTGGCATTATCAAGAATCTTCGCAGCCCATGAAAACTCATCATCGTTATTTATAAGAAGACGAGATCGAACTTGAGTTTCCCTCGCAAGAAGATCTTCATTCTCGCGGACAAGCTTATCTCTTTCCATTTGAACGTTAAGAAGAGTCTTATGGAAGTCAGTTAGAGTCTTGGAACCCTTTTTAACAGCAAGATCCTTCTCGTCAATAAGATCACTATTCCTTTTTCTTAATCTATTTATTTCTTTCTTTGAATCAAGATGAAGGCGCTTATATTTGTTGGTCAAACCTAAATTGAATCTGTGTTCAATTTTTAAGAGATTAAGTTTGGATTTTAGTTCATCTATGGAAAGGGATTCAATCTTATTATCTGAGAAGTTACTTAAAGAGTTATTAAGGCTAACAGGAAGAGTATTATCATTTACAGGTTCAGGGAAAGATTGAAAGAATGTAACCTTGTCAGTGAAACCATAAATATCTGCAAGTTAATAATGGGTGCTTGAATAAGCCGCGATAGAATAAGGAGAATTAAAATAAAAAGGGAAATAAGTAATACCATAGAGTTGCTGGTTAGCTTTGTCAAGATCAGAGATCTTTTGTTTATCAACTGAAGCTTCAGCCTCCAATTGTTTATTCTTCTTATGGAGCTCAATAACTTCAGATTCTAATTTTTCTTTATCCTGGCGAAATTTAGCAGCCTTCTTTTCATAGTTGGCGTGTCTCTTATCTAAATCAGAAGCAACAGCAAAGGAATCTCTTCCAACCTGCGAGAGAATAATATAAATTAAGAATCTAGCGATGGAGTAAATACATAAACAAATTGAAGAAATAAAACATACCAGGGTACCAAGAGAATTCAAGACACTGGGAGTCAGCGATCTTGAGATTCCTTGGAGAGAATCATTATCCGCCAGAATAGGGGCATCGCAAACTTTAGCGAGAGCTTGGGATGCCTTGTTAATAACTTCATCCTCATCATTACAAGTTATGCTGTGGGAAATATCTCCAAAATTTCTAGATAAATGGGTCATTGAAGAATCAGATGAAGAAGAGTTCTTTATATAAGGGAATCCAGAATTATTATTGTTAAAATCATCATCATTATCCTTATCAAATTCAACACTCGGATTTTCTGGGATGGGTTGAAGAGTTGAAGAAGAAGAGGGATGGGGTTTCCTTTTATTCAAAGGAGGATCGCCAGATTATTCACCACAAGGAGAAGAAAGTTTCCCTTTGGGATTAACAATAGATTTATCTTGATCGCCAGATTCTCCACCGCGAGGGGCAGAAGACTTCCCTTTGGGAGGAACAACTGATTTGTCCTTTAAAGATTTCTCTTTAGTTCTCACAGTTTTTATTGGCTCTAGTTCTTCGATTTCCTGCGAGCACATATGAAGATAAGAAATAGGGGCAACAATATATTGTTAAAACTTACGAGAAGATATTTCTTACTTCATCCGTGAAGGATTTGAGAGCTAAGAAAGTGCTGGGCTTCCTAAAAATTTTATAACTGAGTTTCATCCTGTCAATCTGGAAAAGATAGAAGTCATTTAGCGATAGCAAGAATGTGAAAACGGAAGGAGAATAAAGGATCATAATTATACAAAATATCAGAGAGATTATACCTCTTTAGCTCGTTCAGGCCAATTAAAGACCCAAGGTTGATATTCTGCAAGATTCGCGGGAAGTTCGCGAGAACCAGAAATATAAGGACCTTCGAGACACAACGGAAAAATAAACCACTTGTCATCGCTAGAATGGCGAATGACGTGATTGGTTTTCGTATGAAAGTATATATCTAGCATGAGAGCTTCTTCGACAGCGAGTTTCTTCAGGCGAACACCACAGCAGGTGATATCCCTCTTCATAGGGAGTATCTTGTAATTTTTGAAAAAGTTTTCTACAATATAATCTGCAGGGTTAATTGGAATATGTTTGTAAAGAGGATTTTGAGCATCTTTAGAATAGCGCGATCCTTTACCAGCACCACGAGAAGCATATTCAAGTAGCAATCTAATGCAATATCCACCTAATTGATATATTGCTCGAGAGAACCTCTCGTCAGATATTATTTGGTAGAATAATGGGAGTTCTGGGTCATAGAGAGGAAGTGGAAGACCATCTTCAAGTTGGCCTAGCGATACTATGATTTTTTCGCGAGAACATTGATCATCAGTAAATAATTTAAGAGAAAGTTCAGATTTAGAATCCTGATATGGAATCAAAGACAAGTTAAAACCTTTAATTTTGAGCTCATTAAAGGCCTTCAAGTTTTTAGTACCAGCAACAACCATTTTTGAGTATGGGAATGAAAGAAAAGGTTGAAAAGAAGAAAGAAATCACAGCAGTAACAGAAGCGCAATTCGCGGGAGAATAGTAAAATTTGCAGAGAGGGTATGGAGAGAAAGAAGAAGAAAGTAAAAGAGAAAAAGGAAAGGAATGAGAAGAGTATTTATAGAAGAAGAAATTTCTCGAAGAAGATGAAGGAAATTAATGCAAAGAAAATACGTGGGTGGTCAGACGCAACGGTTAAAGGAGACGTGTCAAAAATTTATTGGAAGAAAGAATTCGTGAAAACAGCTGGCGAAGGACATAGAAACGTGTCAAAACGGAGAAGTCTAAAAAGATAAGCAATTATGGAATTTTAAAAAGTTCTCATGATCTTCTCTTATTCGCAGAAAATACATGAGAAGAGGCAAGATGTAGGACCAGAATATCGCTACAACGTTATTCCTGCGATATTAACAACGTTTCTGCGAGCGTCACTGCCAATTCTTTAACAACGTTTCATGAGCGTCACAGAATATCCAAAAGAAACTGACGATGGAAGAAATAAAAGAAGAATATGTTGATCCTGCGATGATCATCATTCTTGCGATAGAGAATATTGTAGCGATCGCAATGAGATCGCAGAATAGATCTGAAATAGGAGGAAAACTTAGCTGACATCCATTATGTAAATCCATATATAAAGGGATCGATAGATCCAGAAAAGGATGATGTATTTTTGAGAGTTGAAAGAGTCTTGAGGAGACAGAAACTTCAAGAGAATATTTGTAATCTTGATTTCTTCCAATTCTGTAAACATTTCTGAGATTTGAATAGTAAAGTGTCATTTAAATCTTTGAAGTTTAATTGATTTCCAATAGATTTCTATAGAATCTTAACAAGGGTGTAGTGTGGGAATTCCTGCAACTACATATGAAGTTGTTAAAATATTAGAATTTTCTGAGTTCCAAAAATATTTTTCAAACAATTGTTACTCACTGTAAGAAATTCAGACGTTTTCTGACAAATTCAACTATACTGAAGCATTTTTGTTTTAAATTTATTCTACAACATGTTTTAAGATTTGGTGTCTTAGTAAACTTGAAGATCTTTCATTTTGAGTTTTAAAATGTAAACTAAATCCAATTTGGAGTTGTGTGTGATTATATATAATTTTTATAAAACAGAATGGTACAGTTTTGATTTTCTGCAGTTCTGCTCAACTACACGTTTGACCGTGGTTATAGGATACTCAACTCATTTAAAAATCATGAATAATTTATTCCTAATAGTACTTACTGTATAGATTTTATCCGTATAACTGCCGATAAATGTTGGAAATCGCATGAATCCTATAAAATCCTAGTAATCCACCTTGGTCTGTTTTCAGTTTTACAATTTGGGGTTGAAATCGTTTCTTATTAATTAATCTTAAGACTTGAACGGTGTTAGTATTTTTATTTGTGAACCAAAATATGTTTTTCTTCCGGTGGCTTTCAAATTAGGTTAAATCTACTGTTAGATCTTCCTAAATGAATTTCTGAGTGTTCCGCTGCTATAAAAATTCTTAAAACGGAGATGAATTAATTAAGCCCAAATAAAGTACTTAACGAGCTTAGGCTTAGTAGCCGGGCCTCGGCTATGGAATCCAAGTAGCACTTCGGGTTTCTGGACATGGGATCCGGGCCCGAAAACCGGGGCGTCACAATTTGGTATCAGAGCAGCGGCTAGATCCTTCGGGAACTAGTTATTGCACAAACAGTTAAAAAAAATGTAAACTGTGTTCCGATAAAATTAATTGTGTGTTTTTCATTTTAGCTTGAAATTTTTGTCACTATGCTACTTTTAATTTAGGGACTAAATTTCTTAAAGTGTGTGAGGTTGTAATGCCCGTCCCAATTTTAAGGGTATTTTTACCTTTTATGAGAAGGCTAATTTTGTAATTTTACTTTAAAGGGTGTTTTAGTCATTTAGAGATTTTATTTTATTACATCATTTTTGGTAACAAATGAAAATCGTTTCATTCTTTTCAATTAAAAAATAAACATTGATTAGTATATTAAAAAAAAATTGTGTAATGATAATGTTTTATGTAATGATAACTAATGATAATGTTTTGTGTAATGATAACTTATTAGTGGTGTTATTGGGGTTGGATACAGATATGAGGAGACAATTAGTACATAGTAAAATAGATGAAAGAAGCTTTTCATTTCTCAAGTTCTTGTTACTAATTAGTTTCAACCACAGTACATAGGTGTCTCGACAAATTATAGCCAAGAGAAAAACTGAAGAACAAATATTAAATTGTCACGTCTTGGTACACGTGGTTTGTAAAGTTAAAGGTCTTCATGATTAAGTAAATTGATCTTATCACTTAATTGTCTGTGGACACTGTCCAGAATCTTCTGTATTTTGCTTGAGAAAAATGGTGGGCCACACCATATAAGACGTGTTCACACAATATAAATATAAATATTTTACATTAGCATTTTCAGTGATCAACTGATACATGTCACGTTATAATGGTTAATGCTTATCATCTTGCTACGTGTTGAGTTTTCATTGGATAGTTGTTTAGTTTGGAAATTTGCTTTACTGCTATTGGGGTAGAAAACGGTGTTAATCATCTAGAAGAACCTAATTAATTTAATGTAGCCAAAAACGTGGTCTTCTTTCACTTTATGAGTTTTCAAACCAGGTGGGATATAATCATGAGTATAAATACCAGAAAGATTTGACCAAATATGAGTTGTTTAAAAATTTCATCTTTTACCAAAGGATATCTTTGTAATTTCATGGTTGTCCTTATAATATTAATTATTATCCTTATAATATTATTATTGTTATGTTACCATCATCTCTCTTAGTGGAATGTTATCATCATCTCTCATTTACTCATGACTGTTATTAGTATATGCATAAATTAAATAAGAAGAAAGAAAGATGAGATGAGAAGAAAGGACGGGACTATGAGTTCCCTTTTCATTTCTCTTACTAATTAGTGGTATCTCAAGTTTACAAAGAGGACTGGCTATGTCCTTTTATAGTGCTCGATTAATGATATGTCGGTCCAAGAACTTTCAAGATACTACACATGTGGCAGGATATTAGTGATGTTTATCCATTTGAGCTATCTAGACTAATATAGATACTTGAAGTCGGTGGGTCAACAACTTTTCATGTGAACCGGATTTACAACAATTATTATATAATAGTTAATTAAGGATCAGGTGACAAGTATTATTAGACATGTGAATTCAAGCTTGATATAGTTGAGTACTTGAGATATGCTTTTGATTTTCACGCATGCATTAGTTTTTGCTGGTCAGTTGTTGACCGAGATAGCAATACTAATAATTAGTTTAGGTTTGTTCTTTGTTAGGTGTTGCCAAATCATTGGCCAATAATCTTAGGGTTTAATAACCTTTTGACTATATATACTCGTATCAACCAAGAGGAGTTGCTTGGGGGAAGAAAATTTCATTAGCGTTTAGGCTAGAATAAACATAGAAGAAAAGAAAAGTAGGCAGTACCATTTTCCTTTCCTCCGAGAACTATAAATGGTGTTTTTATTTTATCGGTATCATTCCCAGCATCGTTTCGGTATGGAATTGAGGTAGGCGCAACACAATCAAAATTCTTATTTTTATTTAAGTTTATTTTAATTAAATTTATGTTTGCAAGTTTTCATCAATATATGGATAATAATGATAATCGATGTTGTGAGCATGATTATGAATGTTGGGTTGCGGTCCATAGATTGTGATTCTTAAAAATTATTTATGACGGGATACGAGATATCCTTGGGAATGATTTTGTTTTCTAAACCCACGTGGGGCTCCCTGGGGCGAGCGGATTGATTGAATTCATTGTTGTTTATGGATGTGGTGTTTCCATGTGTTTGCGGTGTTATTAATGATGCTAGTTGTTTAAAAAGAAATTGAAAAATGTTGTATATAATGTTTTGTTTCTTCTTTTCCTATTGGGTGTCACAACTCATGTCATTTCATGACAAAAAAAATCCAGATTTTATGAAACCACAAGGAGCTAATGACGGAAAAGCATAGAGATCGGTTTTGGTGCTTTAATTAGTAGTTTGCATAGGATTTATGATTGAAAAATTAGAATAAAATATCATCAAACTCTCTTTTAGATGATTTATTGAGTATTTATTAATTACTAATACTTTGGAGATTATTGGGTTAATGTATAACCAATGGAACAATGTGTTATTAAGAAAATTTTATTTGATTAGACAATGAAAATTTCTAAGTCATGTCAGTTTGACTGTTAATGATAATTATTTTATAAGATATTTATAACTGAATATTTTATGGTATGCATAAAACTCACGGTTTATGAAGTTGTTAAAATATTAGAATTTTCTGAGTTACAAAATTATTTTTCAAACAATTGTTTCTCACTGTAAGAAATTCAGACGTTTTCTAACAAATTAAACTATACTGAAGCATTTTTGTTTTAAATTTATTCTACAACATGTTTTAGGATTTGGTGTCATCTGTAAACTTGAAGATCTTTAATTTTTAGTTTTAAAATGGTAAACTAAATCTAATTTGGAGTTGTGTGTGATTTTATATAATTTTTATAAAACAGAATGGTACAGTTTTGATTTTCTGCAGTTCTGGTCAACTACATGTTTGACTGTGGTTATAGGATACTCAACTCATTTAAAAATCCTGAATAATTTACTCCTAATAGTATTTACAGTATAGATTTTATCCGTGTAACATCCGATAAATTTTGGAAATCGCATGAAGCCTATAAAATCCTAGTAATCCACCTTGGTCTGTTTTCAGTTTTACAATTTGGGGTTGAAATCGTTTCTTATTAATTAATCTTATGACTTGAACGGTGTTAGTATTTTTATTTGAGAACCAAAATGTGTTTTTCTTCCGGTGGATTTCAAATTAGGTTAATCTATAGTTTGATCTTCCTAAATGAATTTCTGAGTATTCCGCTGCTATAAAATTTCTTAAAACGGAGATGATTTAATTAAGCCCAAATAAATTACTTAACGAGCTTGGGCTTAGTAACCGGGCCCAGGCTATGGTAACGAGTAGCACTTCGGGTTTTCGGACATGGGATCCGAGCCCGAAAATCGGGGATAATGAATTCAATCAATCCGCTATCCCTAGGGAGCCCCACGTGGGTTTAGGAAACAAAACCGTTCCCAAGGATATCTCGTATCCCGTCATAAATAATTTTTAAGAATCACAATCTATGGACCGCAGCCCAACATTCATAATCATGCTCACAACATCGATTATCATCATCATCCATATATTGATGAAAACTTGCAAACATAAATTTAATTAAAATAAACTTAATTAAAAAGAAGATTTTTTTATTGTGTTGCGCCTACCTCAATTCCATACCGAAACGATGCTGGGGATGACACCGATAAAATAAAAACACCATTTATAGTTCTCGGAGGAAAGGAAAATGGTACTGCCTACTTTTCTTTTCTTCTATGTTTATTCTAGCCTAAACGCTAATGAAATTTTCTTCCCCCAAGAAACTCCTCTTGGTTGATACGAGTATATATAGTCAAAAGGTTATTAAACCCTAAGATTATTGGCCAATGATTTGGCGACACCTAACAAAGAACAAACCTAAACTAATTATTAGTATTGCTATCTCGGTCAACAACTGACCAGCAAAAACTAATGCATGCGTGAAAACCAAAAGCATATCTCAAGTACTCAACTATATCAAGCTTGAATTCACATGTCTCATAATACTTGTTACATGATCCTTAATTAACTACTATATAATAATTTTTGTAAATCCAGTTCACATGAAAAGTTGCTGACCCACCGACTTCAAGTATCTAGATTAGTCTAGATAGCTCAAATGGATAAACATCACTAATATCCTGCCACATGTGTAGTATCTTGAAAGTTCTTGGACCGACATATCATTAATCGAGCACTATAAAAGGACATAGCCAGTCCTCTTTGTAAACTTGAGATACCACTAATTAGTAATAGAAATGAAAAGGGAACTCATAGTCCCGTCCTTTCTTCTCATCTCATCTTTCCTTCTTCTTATTTAATTTATGCATATACTAATAACAGTCATGAGTAAACGAGAGATGATGATAACATTCCACTAAGAGAGATGATGATAACATAACATAACATAACATAACATAACATAACAATAATAATATTATAAGGACAATAATTAATATTATAAGGAAAACCATGAAATTACAAAAATATCCTTTGGTAAACAATAAAAATTTTAAACAACTCATATTTGGTCAAATCTTTCTGGTATTTCTACTCATGATTATAGCCCACCTGGTTTGAAAACTCATAAAGTGAAAGAAGACCACGTTTTTGGCTACATTAAATTAAATAGGTTCTTCTAGATGATTAACACTGTTTTCTACCCCAATAGTAGTAAAGCAAATTTCCAAACTAAACAACTATCCAATGAAAACTCAACACGTAGAAAGATGATAAGCATTAACCCATTATAACATGACATTTATCAGTTGATCACTGAATATGCTAATGGAAAATATTTCTATTTATACTGTGTGAACACGTCTTATATGGTATGGCCCATCATTTTTCTCAAGCAAAATACAGAAGATTCTGGACAGTGTCCACAGACAATTAAGTGATAAGATCAATTTACTTAATCATGAAGACCTTTAAATTTACAAACCACGTGTACCAAGACATGACAATTTAATATTTGCTCTTCAGTTTTTCTCTTGGCTATAATTAGCCGAGACACCTATGTATTGTGGTTGAAACTAATTAGTAATAAGAACTTGAGAAAGGAAAATCTTCTTTCATCTATTTTACTGTGTACTAATTGGCTCCTCATATTTGTATCCAACCCCAATAACACCACTAATAAGTTATCATTACACAAAACATTATCATTAGTTATCATTACACAAAACATTATCATTAGTTATCATTACATAAAACATTATCTTTACACATGTTTTTTTTTTTAATATACTAATCAATGTTTATTTTTTAATTGAAACGATTTTCATTCGTTACCAAAAATGATGTAATAAAATAAAAGCTCTAAATTACTAAAACACTCTTTAAAGTAAAATTACAAAAGTACCCTTCTCATAAAAGGCAAAAATACCCTTAAAATTGGGACGGGTATTATAGTTGAACCCCAATCAATGTCACATTGATCAAAGGTACGGTTATGATACGTACTTGATTCCCTTAGCTTATCTCACCTACAACTAAGAGTTTCTACGACCCAAAGTCGAAGACTCTAATAAACAAATCCGTATCACATAGAAAAGTCTATGGTAATAGATAAATTCGTCTCCCACGAATATATTTTGTTCCGTCTTTTGATAAATCAAGGTGAACTGGAACCAATTAATAAACCAGGCTTATATTACCTAAGAACAACTCAGGATTATCAATCACCTCACAATAATCTTAATCGGGGTAGCGAAAAAAGATATTGTGGAATCACAAACGATGAGAAGGAGATGTTTGTGACTACTTTTATATCTTGCCTATCGGAGAAATAAATCTCAAGCCAATAATTACAATTATAATCGTACGATAGAAACAGGAAGATCAGATCACACAACTACAAGAAAAGTAGTATCGATCTGGCTTCACAATCCCAATGAAGTCTTTAAGTCGTTAACCTGATTTAGAAGAAGAAACCAAAGTTTAAAGGAGAATCGACCCTAGCTTTGCACAACTAGTATCACACATAATGTGTGTGGATTAGGTTTTCCTTGTTGCTAGAGTTCTTCCTTATATATTCTCTCAAATCAGGGTTTGCAATCAATGTTAGCTTGCTAACAAAGCATTCAGTATTCACCGTTAGATGAAAACCTGATTAGATTCAAGATAATATTTATCAACCGTTAGATCGAAAACATAGCTTGTTATACACACATGTAATGCATGTTTCTAGGCTTATGTAACCGTACCCAAACTTGTACATTAGTTCGTTCAACAGGGTTGGCCTTGAGAATTTGTTTCCCCGAAGTTAAAATCCAAAATGATGCCCCATAAACATTTGTATATAAGAAAATTAAAATTCCTCGTATGAAGCTTAAACAACATAAAATACAAGTACAACATAGGTAATCAGGTGATCATGCTTCAAATAAAAAATTAATCACCTGATCGAAGGTTAATCCAAACAATCTATATATACGTCCTAAAACCATAATATAGTTGTTTGTATCATAAGTAAAAATACCACTTAATGGGCCCAATTGATACTTGAATCATATTTTGGTCCTCATCCAAGCCCGCTAACCAGTCAACCGAGGCAGCCCACCAGTCTTCCCAGTATTACATAAATTCAACGACCGGTCAATGGTCAAAGTCGGTCAACTGTAAAAAAAGTCAACGTTTGGTCAAGGTCAACTATCAAAGTCAACAACCGGTCAATGGTCAAAGTCAACCGTCGGTCGACTATCAAAGTCAGTCGCATCCCTAGCCAATTTTCAGTCTGGTAGCCAGCAGTGATGCTAACCGATTTCCAGCCAAATGCTCATCCGTACTGCCAACCAATTCCCATCACAGTTTTCTGCCTCACTGCCAGCCAGTCCAGAGAGGAAGAAGAAGATCATCTCAAAAAACATGTCTGATTATGAGTCTGATAGTTCTACTGGATACAAAAATGAGTCATGTCTCCTATCTTTCAACTTTCAAGATCCGAAAGAAACCGAGTGGATACCTGCTGACAGTACGGTAAACTTTATCAATGGTTTTGAAGAACTAAGAACCAATCTCATAATAATGGTTCGAAATCAAGATTGGATAAAGGATAAAATTGAAGAGACAATAGATGATCTTGCAGACATGAAGGAACAAGTTGAAAAATTTGAAAAAAAAAGAAAAAGTTGTTGCTCACTAGTCTCTCGGGACGTGCTTCAAGAGTTTGAATACTGAAGAAACCTCAATGAACAATCAAAGTACCACTAAGGATTAAGTCATATGCTGAAATATTTGATTCAGGAAATCGACTAATCAAATTGTTGATTTATTTCATTATTGTATAAGGTCTATTTAAATAAAACTATCAATTATTATGAATGAATAAATTTTTATTTTATAATCTTGGTTTCATTATTTGATGGTTCTGATTGCATAGCCCGTGTGAATGGTTATATTTTACGCTATTTGTTTTCGGATTATGAGATGTTAGTTTCGGTTTTTATTAACATAATTATTCGATCTCATATTGTATTGCCCTTATGATTTGTGTGGATTTTTTATTTAGCGGGATAAAGTTCTATCCCTTGTTGGTAGGCTTATCAAAGGATCATAAGGTGATACGATTAAAACTCATGTGTGAAAAGTCACAATATGTTGATATCAATTTATATTTACATAAGTTGTGCTTAGCATAACATGTGAGTTTTGAGTTTAAATTTTTGCTATTGGCACGCATTACTTAAAATCGATTCAACCTTTCTATGGTAAAGGTTGCTCTTGTTGTTGTTCTTTTGTTCTTGCGAGAGGATGACAACAAACAGGGGGAGAGTTCTTATTGAACTTGCGCTTAAATGATTGTATATGGTGGATTTTCGACAAAGTCTAAAATCGTAAACCCATAATTATACGACCTCTGATTCAGCAATCAGACGTGAATATTGAGACACGGGTCTCTCATCGAATCCTCTGATGGAGAATACTTTCTCTCAGAGTGCATATAGATATGTAGTCTCACAGCTGGACAACGGTATATCTCATGAGTACTGAGCACTTCAGTAATTATTTCTATCACGGGATGAACAACTCCCGAACAACTTACTCTGCTAGTATAAAGTCATAAATTGATTATTCCTAAATTCTTGGATTCATCCGCAGAATTTCTGAAAATATTCAAATATTTTCGCAGATATCTCATTGATATCTTATTACGCAAACCATGGTTCTTCCTAGCAGAAGTCCATGGATTAGTAATAAATATTGGACGCACGGGCATCAGAGCTAGCGCCTGAGCAAGCCCTGTCTCAAACCTAAATTCTTGGATTCATCCGCAGAATTCCTGAAAATATTCAAATATTTTCGCAGATATTTCATTACGCAAACCATGGTTGTTCCCAGCATAAGTCCATGGATTAATAATAAATATTGGACGCACGGGCATCAGAGCTACCGCCTGAGCAAGCCCTGTCTCAAATGGTGCAAGTGTATTCAACAATGATACATTAATAACCATCACCACGTGTATTTCAAAATACGATTAAACGATGAACCTATGCAAAATAGGATGAAAAATAACAAATAAATAAAAATTGACCAAGGCGCTGGGAGCACGGGCTCACTGACCGGCCGACCGTGCCGTGGTCAATCCCACACCAGTTTCATATTTTTATCATATTTTGTTGTTTTCTCTGAGTTTATGAAAAACCTTTCATTTGAACGAATATCCTTTGTTTTGAGGAAACTCCTCAATCTCATGGTGCTTTATTCGCGCGGAGGAAATAATATAAAATTAGGGAAAATGTGATGGAGCGTGACCATTGACCAACTGGCCATTCCTTGGTTCCAGCCGGCCCACACTTCATGATTCCTCATTATTTTATTATTATTTCCCTAATTTCATGAACACTCCTTAATCTCATGATATTTCCTTCGTCCCATGAAAAATAATAAAAATTAGGGAACCCGTGTGCACGGGCCATGTCCAGTCGGCCAAACCCTAGATGGATCACACGTCCCACTCTTTTATTAGCATATTTTTCATGTTTTCATAATCCCATGAAAATTCCTTGATTTCATGATATTTCCTTCAAATTATGAAAATTCCTTCAAATCATGAAATAATGCATAAAATAGGGAAAACGCACGGGACCGGTCCTTGGTCGGCCAGTCATGCTCCAAGCCGGTCCCACACGCTCACACGTCCCTTATTTTATTATTTATGATTTTTTATATTTCCCTCATCTGATGGAAACTCTTTGATTTCAACAAAACTGCTTCGTTTTATCATATTAGGAAAAATGTTATGGACCGGCCCTTTGAATTTTTCCTGAGTTTTATTCTCTGGCTGTTTTCACCTCTCGAAAGAGCTTAAAACCTAAATATTCACTCGTAGGGAGAGAGGAAATTCTTTTTCGTACGGAATGGAGGGATCGGACCAACAAAATCCGAGTCCGTATGAGAAATCTATGTTGATTCTACCAAAGGACGCTAATTAAGGTTTCAACCAATCTGGGGAGTGCTCAAACGATCAACATTTGATCCTGTGACCACCCAGGGCCGGTTTCATGACCCCTTGGTCGGTCCCTCACCTATTCATAATTCCTTCACTTTTCATTATTTTCCTTCATCCGATGAAGTTTTGACGGTTTTATCAGAAAACCTTAATTTTGTCATATTTTCTCAAATGGTCGCTCAAACGTGCACCCGAAAATATCAAAATTCTCAGAACTGATACACGGACGTCTCAATGATGAAATCATGTTACCTTGACCGACCAAGGTTGGCTTTTTGGCTCGCAATGAGCCAGTCCCACGTGTTTCTCACAATCTGACCTAATTTGCACAATAGCACGTATTAGGTCCAAAAACTCTCCAAACAATTTCAGAATTTGACGGAGCGATCATCATCTGATCCCGTGACCACCCAAGGCCGATTTCATAACCCCTTGGTTGGTACCTTATATTTTAATAATTAATTAGGTTTTATCACCTAATGCTGAACCCAGCAGTAATTCAGTAAATGATTAAACCAGCATTTAATCATCTTTCAACAACTCTTCAAAGTGGTCTTGGTTTTTGCTCACGTGAGCATATGAGAATTTCATGGTCGATCCGCGATCGATGAAGCCGGTTCTCCTTCATTCCATGGTTAATTTTCAAATAAGCCATCAATTGGTCATCAATTGATCAAATTAGGGTTTCTGAAACCAAGGATCATGATTCCAGATTCAAACACTAATAATTTTGCAATGATCACATGATCAGTATTCTTATTAATTATGCTTGGTTCAACTACCAGAGCTTTAATTAATATTTTATTTCGGTCACGCTGCCAATAATTCATCAAACGAGCAACACTTGCTCAGATGAGCAATATTTACTCAAATCAAGGAATATTGGTTCAACTATCAATATTCAACAAATTATCGAGCAACACTCGCTCACCTCAACATGAGGATTCCATTACTATCTCAGCAGACACGTTCGATTCATGAGTTGCAGAACATTTTACAAAATCATGTTCAACTCAGCAAATACGTGGACTCATCGTCCCACGAGGTCATGAAATCAACAACTGAATAAATTAACCACGAGACATCAATCGTGTTACTTGGGGGGATATCAACTAGGGTTTTGGTCTGGAGGTCTACAACACGTGAGTTCAAACACACGATGAAATGTGAGCAAGTCGTGCAATCAGTTGAAGGAATCAGCAAATTAGTGGGTGGAAAATTAACCAAGTCTCCGCACGATGAGTAATTAGTTGAACACGATTTCCCATTTCCACACTCTTTGATTCCAGCAAACTGTCACACTTCATGGGATCATGGTGTTTTCATCTCCGGCATTATATAATGTCTCTAAATCCTGATTGAAAGAACAACATTCGAAGAGTTCTCAAACATTCGAACGACAATCGTCTGAACGAGCAATTTCTCACCAAAGTTCATACAGACGCTCATTTGTCTACACAGACTCACAGAAATTACTCTCAATCAGGCAATATTCAATCATTCATAGAATTTCACGCTGAAATCATAACACACCTACAGTCTCAGATAACCATTGATCTCACACATTTCTCAGCTTCCCTCCTACATATCAACCCATCCTCTCTTGTGATCGAATTTACTCTGGAACGGCCATTGTCTTGGTTTAGGCCGGAGTACTACATATTGGTCTCTCAAACTAAAAATCACCCCCTTCATAGAGGTGCATCTGTGTGATGTTGAACATTTCGCTCGGTTCAAGGAATCTCCTCCGCACGGTCGTCCTCAATTCCGCAAAAACCAGCAAATCGTTTTTCCCTATCTACAGATTGGCGACCACAGTGGGAGATCATTTTCTCGGTTACAATCTCTCATTTTCACAAGATGGTTGGTCTTAGGTCAGGATCGGTCACAAATCCTGACGCAAATATCGCTAGCACTAGCAATAACGAAGATATCCCGGAAACTGTTCCGGCCACTAGCACTGACGTTGGTGACATCACTCCTCCTCACACCAATGCGGAAGGTCATCCTTTGTTCGGCCGACATCCCGAAGAGGTCATAGGAAACCCACCACCAATTATGGCTGATCTCGTCAAAGCGCAAGAAATTCTTGCAAAAAACAGACAAATATGGCTGCAGCGCAACAAAAGCTATTTGATCACTTGAAGACTATTACTGACAAGCTGTCAGAGAAAACTCCAGACAAAGGGAAAGAGAAGGAGAAATCCTCAGATGCTGCTGACCTTGAGGTAATTCCAATTCACATCGTGAACGATGATGAAACCAACAAAGCCATGGGCAATTCATCAAAAGAATCATCAAGTTTCATCACTCGAGAAGACTTGGAGCGCTTTCTGGAAAATCATGGGAAAGATAAGACACCGCATGTCCATCGTCACCAACCTCCATATCCTACCACTACACAAAGAACTCCACTTCCTAAAGGTTATATATCCCCAACATTTACTCTGTATGATGGAACTTGCAATGATCGAGAGCATGTATCTCGCTTCCTTGAAGCCTTAGGAGAGAATGAACATAACCATGTCGTCCGTCTCAAGGAATTCTCAAAATCCTTGAAAGGCAGAGCATACACCTGGTATAACAACATCTCACCGGGGACCATCAATAATTGGGGATAAATAATTAACGCCTTCTACAGAAAGTACTTCTTCGTGTCAGAGCAAGTCATTCTCTCTGACCTTGGAAGAATGTTTCAAAGGGTTAGTGAAAATCCCAATAACTTTGTGAAAAGATTCAGAATCCAAACCTTGGATTGTCATGATCCAAACGTCACGGAGCAACAACTAGTGGATTTGTGCATCAATGGCATGCTCCCAGTCTACAAAGCTCTTTTGGAGAATCTCCGATTCCATACTTTCTCAGAGCTCCACGAAGCAGCAAAGAGGTCGACAACCACTGCGTCTGCTCTGTTAGAAAGAGCAAAATCCACAAAGACTGAGGACGCACGAGATACTCGGGGAAGCAGACGCCTAGTCAATAAGCAGTACAGTCTTCAACCTTCCGCAAATTCTGTCACAGAAGGGAGCAAATGGAAAGATGAACCACAGCGCAAGCATGCTTCTCCCATCCCTTCAAAGGCACAAAAGAAAGATAATGTGGAAACGGATCCTCAGCATATGGAAGATCCAAAAGCATCTGATTCCCCCTACTCCATTGAAGAAGTCATAGAATTGCTAGAATCCTGGATTCAAGATGGTGCAATCAAATTGCCATATGTCAAGAAGGAACCAACTGAAGAGGCGATAGAAAATCCTCGGTACTGTCGCTTCCATAGGTTCATCGGCCATCCTACAAATGCTTGTAAGACTTTGAAGCGCATATTTAAAGAAAAGGTCGAGTCAGGGGAACTTAATCTGTGGATTGAAGGAGTGCACAGAGATCCTCTTCTTGTCAGAGCTTTCTCTACCTTCGAAGACCCATTCAAGGAAGCAGTCCAGTCATTAGTAGAGCATATGTGTGAATTACTCTATATATCGAAGGCGCAAAGAGTAGATATGTTTAAGGCTTTGAATCACATAGTTTCCGGGAAGCGCCTGCTAATTTCAGATATACCTCCTGAACCTTCAGCTACTGACAAAGAAATGAACGACTGGGGACTGCTCGCCACAGTGCACGTCAAAGGAAATTAATTCAAAAGGGCTTTTATTGATGTTGGTACTGCCGTCAACATCATTCCTTTAAAGACTCTTAGAGCTTCTATCATTACTCGACATGAGGCTACTCACGCTCCCACAACAATCAGAGATCATGAAGGAATTCTCAAGGATGCATATGGCTTCATCAATCTCAAAGTGGTGAAAGGTTCGACCTGCACTGAGACCAAATTTTACATAATCCGGGAAGACCCTGGATATGACATGATTCTTGGGCGCACATGGATCCATGATGGAAAAGTTGCACCAACCACTTCGGTTGTACTTTCATCCACTGAAGAAACCTCTGACTCGGAAGAAGAAGCGGAAGATATCTCGCCATTTGAATATCTAGAGGAGGTCAAAGCCTTGATAGAACTTGCACAGAATTCTGGGGAGCATCCAAACGCTTTTGTCAAGAGATTCCACGCTCATGCAAGTCTTATTCCTTCTCATGTGCCCATATCGTCAGTTCTCAAATATGCTCATTTGGTTCGAGGGCTTTACTCCACAAATGATTTAGCAATTGCAAAATGCTATGCGTGGATCATCGCACCGCAGCAATATTTTACCCAATGGTTGAATCTAGAGCCTCTTCAAGATGATCATCCAATCAAGCGATTCATTGTAGAAGACGCGGCTAAACATGACAGGAAATAAGAGGGATGCTCCCTTTTGAACGAGTGTCCACATGTGCCACAGCCCTGGATTCACATCGCTCGAAGGATTCCAAATCAACAGAAGATATTCAAGACACGGATTGCAAGGCCAAACAAGTTCAATGAAGGATATTTGGTTCTCAAGGCAACTAAACGGGATCTCCATTCTGCAAGGAGCTCCAATTGGGAAGGACCGTTTATGATCGCTAAGTCCATGATCGGAGGATATTACAAACTGATCAACACAGATGGACGGATCCTACTAGTGATCCACGAAAATTGGATTAAGGTGTTTGTCTAGGACTACAGGACATTCGAGGTACTGGGCGCTTGAGCATTCATGACGTCTAGATTTGGAATTTTAGGATTTTCTTTCATTGAATTTCAATTCCTCCAAAACGTTTGCAACCCTTGCAATCAGTATTTGAATTCAGCAATTTATCAGAAGTTCAGTTCATATTTCTTAAAGGAAAATCCCTATCAAATCCAAAAGAAAATCCTTAACCATCTACCAATCCAAAACCCAAATAAAACATCACATCTCTTAGAAATTCATAATCCTAAGAGATTATGCAAAACAAATCAAAGGAAATCAGCAAAGAAAGATTTTTGCGCCTCCGCATCCTTCAAAGCCTGTAAAGCCGCCTGCTCCATGCTCATCTCTTCAGTCAGCCTGGCGATCTTGTCTTCCTTCTCCATCACAGCATCATTGGGAAGGGGTATGTTATTTTCGCATGAATCCTTAATACCATTCATCTTCTTACGAAGCCACTTCACATTGAAGCCAAGTCTCTCATAATTCTCCAAGTTGAACTCCCAATCAAAGAGTACATCTGGAGTTACAGTATTTATGGCTCTAGTGCATATGTCGCTGACAACATGCAAGAGTACACTTACCTGCATTGTTAAAGCATAAGCACGCCCAGGATTTATGTCAACAATTATATGGCCAAATTTCTCCCATAGTTTCTTGTACAAACCCGCATATCCAACAGGAACGCTGAATCCACCAACCGACTCATGATACGGGAGTGAGGCATCGAACGGAGGGTCAAAAGAAACTCCTGAATTTGGGTATTCGTGCACAACCATACGGTTTTCAATTACTGGAACAACTTCTACAGTCAAGGCAACAGTTTCTTCAATATATACTGTCGGTGTCCTGGGTTCTTCTATTACAGCAATAATCTGAGTCACCACGACTCCATCAACAACGTTTTCATGACCTTGAGGAGCAGAGATGGTAGCCTCCCTATCAATAGTCTCAAGGTCGCTCGTTTCATCATTTTGGATTCCTTCATTCTCAACTTCGATACTTTGTACCTAATACGAAGATTACATGAGATTAGGATCATCCAAGCATGAAACCAAAGGAAATCATGAACTACAACATTCAAGAGTTTTAACATCATCGAATAATTTCATTATACATGCTAGATGACAGTAAAAAACGTGAAAGTCACAAAATCACGTTTTGCAACAAGTCCGCCTAAGGAGAGTTTACACTTCCCTGTACAACGCAATGAACTGGGAGCAATTGGTGAAGAATCAAGGTTTGAGTTATATACCATTCTCTTCGTATGGGTATTACCTATAACATGTCAAAATTTCATAGCAATCGGATGAACGAGCAAAAGATATGGTCGAAACTAGGGACTACACGATATCTGAAAAAGTTCTGAAAGTCTCATGGAAGTTCACTATTTCGTCTTTTTCAGGCTCTGAACGTGCTCAAAACGTAAAAAGCTTCTTTTGGTAAAGCTTGGAAATTTCCTGGGCTTGAATATGCATAAGCGTATCAGCAAAATCTGACATCAAATGAAGATTCTACTACGTTTTTCTTAAAATGCTGAGTTCTGAATTTTCTGGTGACGTATTTTTGGGAAAACTTGTCATATATTCACATACATTCTCGTTCAGTCATTCATAGATCATCAAGTTTATACTTATATGGATGAAATAAAAGAGAAATACTTACTTGGGTGGTTTCCAAAGCATTCAAAGAACCAGGATTGCTCACATCAATGTCGATAGCTCCGCTACCTTCATTCGGTCTTGAACCCTGAGAGTTCTCTTTATCGCCATCCTTCGGACGACCGTCACCGGTATTCTCTACAACCATGGAATTATTTTCCTGGACATATCCCCAAAAATTAGCATTTCATTCATAAAGCGCCATGATTACTGTGGGGAGAGATACTTACAACTTCTTCATCGCTCAAGTCAGAAATTGTTTGCTCAAGAGCGGAAAAACGAAGACCATCAATACTTGATGGGGAAAAGTTCTACAACGGAACAACAATATCAGTTTCATGATCCTAATAATATGTCCAAGAAAGGTTCATAAAAAAGAGAGTACTGGAAACTCACCAAAGCGCCAGCTGGGGACTTTATAGTATTGGGTAACAACTTATAGCTCTTATGCCTGCCTTCTCCGCCATGAACAACAGCCTCAATCTCTAAGAAATCTACACGGATTCGAGGTATTACAACACGACCATCATGTGATAAATTTCAATAGCATAATCAGAATACAGTTATCATAATTCTTATGGAGATTATATAACAAAGCGCACCTGAGAACATCCTGGAGACGATTTTCGCTTATCACCAGAGAGATACTTCAATCTTGGTCGACTAGAAATCATCTCATCAGAAGGAAAATCCTTCACTGGAGGCTGACTAACTGTCACTAATTCATGAAATTGCTCAAATTGATCATCCTAGAAGGCTGCATAACCTGGAGTCACATAGGAGAATCTGTCAGACAAAGGGAACCAGTATTTACTTCCTTCCACATGAGTATGGTCCAAATGAGTCATGAGCTGCTCAGCTGATGGTTTCCTACTACGAATAGTCGGAACGCACTGGTCCATACCCATTTGTCGAGCCGCTCTATCAATATTATACTCTTCCACTGAAAATTCCCCGTACGAGACTGACAGGAAATGACCAGGGGTGCAACTCAACATGAAAGACCTCTCACCATCGCTCAGATCTGCACCAGACTACAAGCTAGTACTCTCTCCAGTATTGAAAGTCATTGGTTGGAAAACATAGGAAGGCACTGACACCCAAGGACGAAAATTGAACTCTGACTCATCGTCCAACATGTCAATAAGGTGCGCCTTAGACCGAGGTTGCTTTGTGGACCAACGCATGATCCTAGCATTGTCTTTCTCATGGAAAATATGGCGAGCGTCAGTATTGGGTCCTTGCAAAACATTACGTGGGATGGGTGCATAATTCTTGAAGTGTTCCCACATCAAGGATTCAAGAAACATCGTGTTAGCATAACATTCAATCTTCATGAAGCTATTCGACACACTGGAGTCTATAACCAAAAAATCTAAGTTGTAATACAAGGAGCCCAAGAACAAGCTACCTATCGGAAGTTGCTCACCTTGAGCCATTTTAATAGCAAAGGGGATCACGAAAGTCTTCAACAAGTTTCCGTTGTATTCAAAGACATCTCTGGACAACCATAAACACAAGAAAGCATCAATGGGTAATATATTGTCAATAGGTTTATCAGAAACCTCATCTTTGGGCCACCATCATGTCAACCAGAGAGCATAACATCCTTTACTGCCAGCCTTGTTTGATACCTCCATTGCAGCTGTCAAGACGTGAGAAATGGAGGTCTCCTCATTTGAAAGATCCCCATGGAGATTGCCCGTGATTGGGAGGTGCATCAAAGATGCAACGTCTTCCAAGGTAACGGTAAATTCTCCCCATCTGCATATGAAGGTGTGAGTGGGAATACACCAACGAGCAAGCAGATCTAGCATACTCCTTGCGTCATGATAAATGAACAAATCTCCAGAAGCCTGAATAGCTCTCGTCACCTGCGCCTGATCGAGCATGGCCCTCACATGAGGAAAACCCAGCATATGCCTCGCCCATCCAGCAAATTTCTCCAAAGGTCGACGAGAAAGTTTGAATTCTATAATTGATGCAAAGAAGACTCCTCGCTCAAGACAAAATCAGATGACTGTCTTAGGAGTCACAAATTTCTTCTGAGTGACAGTTCTGGGATTTATCAGAAGACGATATGCTAGAGACTTCAAATGTTTTTCGGCTCCCGGAGTATCTTCCTCAAAGAATGCGTCATCAATGTTTGGGATGTTCTTAATCCCAGGAGCTTCATCTTCGTCTTCACCAATAGAAGCTTCATCTATGCATGTCTCATCTTTGGAGATCTCATCATAAATACACATTTCATCTCTTGAAGAGTCGTTAACTTGGGAGATGGTCATATTTATGAAGTAGCTGCAAAATTCACATTACATTCTACTTCAACGCATTATCTAGAATCAAGGAAATACTAGCATCTAATGGTAATTCTTAACTCTTACCTTTTTACGCTTCCACTAAACAGTAGTGAGAGTAATGCTAGAGTTAATGCTCCAAAATCGTCTGCTTCTTCAAAACCTACAAAAGACGTTCAAAAACTCATATTTTTCATAAAATCATGAACATTTCTACTGTGTGAACATTCACCATAGAATTATGAAAATTAAGACATTATTTCATCATGAATAATCTTTATCTCTAAGCAACATCACATAAAACTCAAGTTTTGATTTTAGAGAAATAATATATATTTGCATATATATATATATATAAACAAAACGTTTATTTACTCACGTAAATAAATAAATATTTTCAACATGATCCAGGCTCATAAAAATAAATTGTGGATACCCACGGTTCTAAAAAAAAAAAAAAAGTTTTGGACGCATACCTGTCGGCGCCGGTGAAGAACTGCCGCACGGTGACGGCAATGACGGCGGCGCTGGAGCTCCGACGATTTTTTTTCTTCCTCTCCTGGTGCTGGCGTGAAGATGATGAGGTAACGGGAGCTGCTGGTCGTGAGAAAAAAAAAAGGAGAAGCAATTCCTTTTATATCAAACTTTGTTTCCAAAACCTAATTTTCTAAGGATTTCCTTATTGGCCCGGCCCGCGAATCCTGAACGACCAAGATCCTGTCATCCAAATCAGCGGTTCAACATCAACTCATGATCACCAAACGACATTCTATCATGCCACTAGAGTCTTCTTTCAAGTCATGATATGCTCGTACGATCGAAATCCGGTAACATCTAAACTTACGACCGAGTTCAATTACTTGCACTGTTATGACTGGAAAATCATCATTCAATGCTGAATGAGGAACACGAATTTCCTCACTAAGCAGGGGACTTAATGTAGATGGTGGATTTTCGACAAAGGATAAAATCGTAAACCCATAATTATACGACCTTTGATTCATCAATCAGACGTGAATATTGAGACACGGGTCTCTCATCGAATCCTCTGATGGAGAATACTTTCTCTCAGAGTGCATATAGATATGTAGTCTCACAGCTGGACAACGGCATATCTCATGAGTACTGAGTACTTCAGTAATTATTTCTATCACGGGATGAACAACTCCCGAACAACTTACTCTGCTAGTATAAAGTCATAAATTGATTATTCCTAAATTCTTGGATTCATCCACAGAATTTCTGAAAATATTCAAATATTTTTGCAGATATATCATTGATATCTCATTACTCAAACCATGGTTCTTCCCAGCAGAAGTCCATGGATTAGTAATAGATATTGGATGCACGGGCATCAGAGCTAGCGCCTGAGCAAGCCCTGAATCAAACCTAAATTCTTGGATTCATCTGCAGAATTCCTGAAAATATTCAAATATTTTCGCAGATATTTCATTATGTAAACCATGGTTCTTCCCAGCAGAAGTCCATGGATTAGTAATAAATATTGGATGTACAGGCATCAGAGCTACCGCCTGAGCAAGCCTTGTCTCAAATGGTGCAAGTGTATTCGACAATGATATATTAATAACCATCGCACGAACGGGTATTTCAAAATACGATTAAACGATGAACTTATGCAAAATAGGATGAAAAATAACAAATAAATAAAAATTGACCAAGGCGCTGGGAGCACGGGCTCACTGACCGGCCGACCGTGTCGTGGTCAATCCCACACCAGTTTCATATTTTTATCATATTTTGTTGTTTTCTCTGAGTTTATGAAAAACATTTCATTTTAACTAATATCCTTTGTTTTGAGGAAACTCCCCAATCTCATGGTGCTTCCTTCTCGCGGAGGAAATAATATAAAATTAGGAAAAATGTGATGGGGCGTGACCATTGGCCAACCGGCCATTCCTTGGTTCCAGCCGGCCCACACTTCATGATTCCTTATTATTTTATTATTATTTCCCTAATTTCATGAAAACTCCCTAATCTCATGATATTTCCTTCGTCCCATGAAAAATAATAAAAATTAGGGAACCCGTGTGCACGGGCCATGGCCGGTCGGCCAAACCCTAGATGGCTCACACGTCCCACTCTTTTATTAGCATATTTTTCATGTTTTCATAATCCCATAAAAATTCCTTGATTTCATGATATTTCCTTCAAATTATGAAAATTCCTTCAAATCATGAAATAATGCATAAAATAGGGAAAACGCACGGGACCGGGCCTTGGTCGGCCAGTCATGCTCCAAGCCGGTCCCACACGCTCACACATCCCTTATTTTATTATTTATGATTTTTTATGTTTCCCTCATCTGATGGAAACTCCTTGATTTCAACAAAACTCCTTCGTTTTATCATATTAGGAAAAATGTTATGGACCGGCCCTTTGAATTTTTCCTGAGTTTTATTCTCTGGCTGTTTTCACTTCTCGAAAGAGCTTAAAACCTAAATATTCCCTTGTAGGGAGAGAGGAAATTCTTTTCCGTACGGAATGGAGGGGCGGACCAACAAAATTCGAGTCCGTATGAGAAATCTATGTTGATTCTACCAAAGGACGCTAATTAAGGTTTCAACTAATCTGGGGAGTGCTCAAACGATCAACATTTGATCCTGTGACCACCCAGGGCCGGTTTCATGACCCCTTGGTTGGTCCCTCACCTATTCATAATTCCTTCACTTTTCATTATTTTCCTTCATCCGATGAAGTTTTGACGGTTTTATCAGAAAACCTTAATTTTGTCATATTTTCTCAAATGGTCGCTCAAACGTGCACTCGAAAATATCAAAATTCTCAGAACTGATACACGGACGTCTCAATGATGAAATCATGTTACCTTGACCGACCAAGGTTGGCTTTTTGACTCGCAATGAGCCAGTCCCACGTGTTTCTCACAATCTGACCTAATTTGCACAATAGCACGTATTAGGTCCAAAAACTCTCCAAACAATTTCAGAATTTGACGAAGCGATCATCATCTGATCCCGTGACCACCCAGGGCCGGTTTCATAACCCCTTGGTCGGTCCCTTATATTTTAATAATTAATTAGGTTTTATCACCTAATGCCGAACCCAGCAGTAATTCAGTAAATGATTAAACCAGCATTTAATCATCTTTCAACAACTCATCAACTCTTCAAAGAGGTCTTGGTTTTTGCTCACGTGAGCATATGAGAATTTAATGGTCGATCCATGGTCCATGAATCCGGTTCTCCTTCATTCCATGGTTAATTTTCAAATAAACCATCAATTGGTCATCAATTGATCAAATTAGGGTTTCTGAATCCAAGGATCATGATTCCAGATTCAAACACTAATAATTTTGCAATGATCTCATGATCAATATTCTTATTAATTATGCTTGGTTCAACTACCAACGCTTTAATTAATATTTTATTTTGGTCACGCTGCCAATAATTCATCAAACGAGCAACACTTTCTCAGATGAGCAATATTTACTCAAATCAAGGAATATTGGTTCAACTATCAATATTCAACAAATTATCGAGCAACACTCGCTCACCTCAACATGAGGATTCCATCACTATCTCAGCAGACACGTTCGATTCATGAGTTGCAGAACATTTTACAAAATCATGTTCAACTCAGCAAATACGTGGACTCATCGTCCCACGAAGTCATGAAATCAACAACTGAATAAATTAACCACGAGACATCAATCGTGTTACTTGGGGGGATATCAACTAGGGTTTTGGTCTGGTGGTCTACGGCACGTATGTTCAAACACACGATGGAATATG
The DNA here is from genome assembly GCA_023529315.1 of Papaver bracteatum. Classification (NCBI taxonomy): domain Eukaryota; kingdom Viridiplantae; phylum Streptophyta; class Magnoliopsida; order Ranunculales; family Papaveraceae; genus Papaver; species Papaver bracteatum. Next base: position 233,191 of record JAJJWX010002137.1, read on the forward strand.
AGCAAGTCGTGCAATCAGTTGAAAGAATCAGCAAAGTAGTGGGTGTAAAATTAACCAAGTCTTCGCACGATGAGTAATTAGTTGAACACGATTTCCCATTTCCCCACTCTTTGATTCCAGCAAACTGTCACACTTCATGGGATCATGGTGTTTTCTTCTCCGGCATTATATAATGTCTCTGAATCCTGATTGAAAGAACAACATTCGAAGAGTTCTTAAACATTCGAACGACAATCGTCTGAACGAGCAATTTCTCACCAAAGTTCATACAGACGCTCATTTGTCTACACGAACTCACAGAAATTACTCTCAATCAGGAAATATTCAATCATTCAGAGCATTTCACGCTGAAATCATAACACATCTACAATCTTAGATCACCATTGATCTCACACATTTCTCAGCTTCCCTCCTACAGATCAACCCATCCTCTCTTGTGACCGAATTTACTTTGGAACGGCCATTGTCTTGGTTTAGGCCGGAGTACTACAGATTGGTCTCTCGAACTAAAAAGCACCCCCTTCATAGCGGTGCATCTGTGTGAGGTTGAACATTTCTCTCGGTTCAAGGAATCTCCTTCGCACGGTCGTCCTCAATTCCGCAAAAACCAGCAAATCGTTTTCCCCCATCTACAATGATATATCTTTCTGGTGAGAAGTGGCTACGAAAATTGAGGTAACAATTTTTATTTTTAGTTAATTGTTTTTCATGTTTAAGAAAAGATTGATTTTATTGCATATATTTTTATTTTGCTTAACAAAATTTCGGTACAATTGATATATTCCATTATTATGTATGGATTCATTATGCAGAATTAATCCAACTGTTTCATACAGAATTTATGATGAAGGCATAAATGGGAAGTTCCATGCAGAATTTATCATAAAGGCATAAAGGGGCAGTTTCATGCAGAATTCATGAGGGAAGCATAAATGAGCAGTTTCATGCCATTAAAGTTAGAATTAAAAATTATATGTTGAACGGTATAAATAGGGAGGAGCAGAAATCATTAGGAGGGGAGCCAATAGGGAAAAACAGACATTGTAACACAAATATCAATAAAGTATCACCCCCAAGGGGATTGGTCTGTGGATGTAGGAAAACCATGTCGAACCACGTTAAACCCCTGTGTCCCATTATTTGCTTTCCAATCTGACCCCTAACCCTAAAAACACACCAAAATCACCTATTCATTGTGTTTCGTGCCCAAAAGTAATTTTGGGTACAAACAATAGCCATGAAAAAGAACTAGACTATTATATTGACTTAAAATGAATGGTTATGTTAATTTGGAATACCCTTTTGTAGTATGACCAAATAAATTTATGCCCATTTATCAATGTGTTTTGTAAACAAGTCACCTATTCAAACTTTCAGGACAATTTTTTCTTTTGTATTAAGAAAATAGACATATGGTATTCTTTTTTGCTGCCCCAAAAGATTTGCTGCCCGAAGCAGTACTTTGGATGCTTTGCCTCAGGGCCGGCCCTGTGGTTCAACAATAGTTAACCAAATGGTTAGCAATTTGATAACTTTCATATCAACCATATTCTTTTTCACCATAACTAGTTCAAATGACTCAGATGAACTAGTTAGAGAGTTGTTCAATTGCTTAGATCTTTATGTACTACATAAGACACAATTGAAGAAAAAATGATTTGATTCACTCGAATCGGTTCATGAGCTATATAGCCACGTTTTGCAATTCCATTCCTCTGTTTATAAATATAAGTTCACAAACATCGTTTTTAGACATACCCTACTCAAGTACGCGGACTGTGTTCTCGGGCTTAAATTCCCGGATAGAATACTCCAGCAGAAATTCCTGGGTCGAGAACTTCTGCCAGTTCGCGGATTGAAGCTCACGCACTTCTCCGTTTCTCTTGATCAACAAAGTTTGCAAACGTTGGTTCAAGGAATAAGGACTTATACATATATGTGTTTCCACAACAATACTTATATCCTCCAATGGTTATATTGTCTAAACTCTAATTCCAATCATTGAAACATTCTCAGAGGGCGTTATATAGTCGTTATTCACAAACTATTTTTCGTCAGAGAAATTTTCAAAGTGATTGAAACTTATCATGACTTTTGTCACTAGGTAAAGATGAACTTGGCTAAATATTCCCGCATAAGGAGGTAGGAAATTCTTTTCCGTATAGAATAGAGGGGAATACCATCAAAATACGAGTCCGTATGAGAATTCTACGTCTATTCTAGTAAAGGGCGCTAATTAGGGTTTCAGCATGCCAAACCCTAATTTAGACAAAAGCTACAAGCGCTTCCCTTCCAAGACGCACACTGCCAGTGGCTCCACTCCATGTTAAAGCCATGCATGCCATGCTTTCATGCCGCTGGCTAACAAACGAAGGCGTGCGACGATCAACGGCTACCCTTCCACCTGAGATGCAGATCTTAGCCGTCCAAGGTCGCCAGCTAACGCGCGGTAGACTTTGGCCCAACGCCAAGACCTAATTTTGGTTGCGCCCAAACTATACCAAAGCCCTAGTTTTTGGCCGCGCCTAAACTACGCCAAAATCCTAGCCTGGCCACGCCAAAATCATAGTCTGGTCACGCCAAAATCCTAGCCTGGTCACTCCAAACTTTTAGCCTGGTCACGCCAAACTCCTAGCATGGCCACGCCAAAATCCTAGCCTGGCCACGCCAAAATCCTAGCCTGGCAATGCAAAAATCCTAGGTTGGCCATGTCTCCATGCCAAAGCCATGTCGACCCCGCTACATGTCGCTGGATACCAAAACGAAGGCGTGCGATGATCAACGGTCACCCTTGCATCTTAGCAAATCCTATCCGTCCAAGGTCGCCAAACAACGCATGATAACCTTTGGCTCAAAACCTTAGTTTTGGCCACGCCAAACCACACCAAGGCATGACATGCCACATGTGCCAGTGGCATGCCAACCACCTTGTCGCGCCATACCATGCCGACCTTACCTACGCGGATACCAAAACGAAGGCCTGCAATAATCAATGGCCACTTTTTCATCTAAGGTGTGGATCTTAGCTGTCCAAGGTTACCAGCTAACGCATGGCAACCTTTGGCCCTAGTTTAGCCGCGCCTAAACAAATCCAAAACCCTAACTTTTGGCCCCACATAAACTAGGCCATGTTAAAGCCATATTGATCATGCTTTCATGTCACTGGCTACCAAACGAAGGGTTGCAATAATCAACGGATACATGTCGTCTTAAGATGCAAAATCTCGACCGTCGAAGGTCACCACCGAGCCGGCAACCTCAACTTGCCAGACAACAACAATGTGCTACACGTTTTCAAAAAAAACACTCGAGACATCAATGCATGTCACAAACTAGGGGATGCTCATTGGGTATTGGTTTGGCGGTTTACAGCGTGCGGCATATACTACGCCCGTTATAAAAAGTTTCATAAGGATGAGGCGGATAGTAAATACAGGGAGTAATGGTGAAACACTTTCTTTTATGGAACATCTATTCCAGGCGTTACCGGTTACCACCTCTTCCCATTTACTCACCCGTTTTCCATTTCTTAATGAGACCAGAGTATGTTTCACTTCGACTTATATAAATAGGCATTACCTATTTCCACCGAACAACAAGTTCAGGTCAGGAGCAATCAACACTCAAAAAACATTTGCTAGCTCTCCATTTGTTAGCTTTCCACTTTCTGATACAAGTCGTAAAATAACTACTCTTCCAGAATCAACTATTCTGGTCTTAATACTTTCTTCGCTTCCCTCCCCAAAACCAACCCTTCTCCTTCACTTTGTGACCGAAGCAAGTCTGGAACGGCTATTTCTTAGTTTAGGCCGAAATTACCAAAATCAGTGAAAAAGCGTGGTCTAATAACCTCACCCAATATTTCGATTATCAATCTATATAGACAACTCCGAGTTATTTTCTAGAGAATCAACTAGACTCAATCAATAGAAAATGCTCAAGGATTTATTATCTCAATCTCTCGATTTGATTTACTTAATAAAATATGATTCGCGAGTCTAATCAAAGAGAGATAACTTGGATGGTACCAAAGACCAATATCCAAGTGGCAATCGATTTAAATCAACAACCAATAAGTTCGGATATTCTAATCGATTAAACAATGCACAACCTGTATTATTTCAGTTATATAAAAATATAATGCGGAAAAGAAATAACAGAGACACCAGAATTTTTTTAATGAGGAAACCGCAAATGCAGAAAAACACCTGGACCTAGTCCAGATTAAACATACACTGTATTAAGCCGTTACAGACACTAGCCTACTCCAAATTAACTTCGGTCTGGACTGAAGTTAAACCCCAATCAATCTCTCACTGATCCAAGGTACAATTATGCTCCTACGCCTCATATCTCAGCAGGATACTGCGCACTTGATTCCCTTAGCTGATCTCACCCACAACCAAGAATTGCTATGACCAAAAGTTGAAGACTTTAACAAACAAATCTGTCTCACACAGAAAAGTCTATAAGATAGATAAATTCATCTCCCACGAATAAACCTATGAGTTTTGTTCCATATTTTGATAAATCAAGGTGAATAGGAACCAATCAATAAAACCAGACTTATATTCCCGATGAACAGCTCAGTTTTATCAATCACCTCACAATAGTCTTAATCGAAGCAGCGAAAAAATATATTGTGGAATCACAAACGATGAGACGAAGATGTTTGTGATTAATTTTATATATTTCCTATCGGAGATAGAAATCTCAAGCCAATTATTACAATTGTATTCGTACGATAGAAACAGCAAGATCAGATCACACAACTACAAGAAAAGTAGTATCGGTCTGGCTTCACAATCCCAATGAAGTCTTTAAGTCGTTAACCTGGTTTTAAAAGAAGAAAACCAAAGGTTAAAGGAGAATTGACTCTAGCTTATCAAAATAGTATCACACAAAATATGTGGGGATTAGGTTTCCCAGTTGCTAGAGTTCTGCCTTATATAGTCTTTCAAATCAGGGTTTGCAATCAATGTTGGCTTAGTAACAAAGCATTCAACACTAGTGGAAAATGGGTGTTTAGCAACCCACATCAGAGACCCTCATTGACGGTAGTTAGACCGTTGACCAAACAAAGCGGTCTCTGATATGATAAAAAAAAAAAAAAATCTGAGAGATTAATAAACCGTCTCTAAATAACAAAATTTATTTACCATCTTACCCCTCAAGGAACTACCGATTTCTCGACCACTGATCATAGTCTGGGGATTGAAACTAATTGATCCAATGGTTGATATTAAGATACTCTATCTACGTGTTAGAAAAAAAAAGATACTTTTATCTCTTTATTAAAACCACGAAAAAATTATCCATTACTCTCTCCTCTACTCTCTCTTCTCTACTCGCATCCCTTCACAAATTTTTCCCTGGTTTCTCCGCCTTCAACTCACCACCACAGACAATAGATCAGAATCCTCCACTTCCATCACCACCACAACAATACCTTCTCCTTCATCTTCTCGATTGATTTAGTTTATATGCTTAAAATCAACAAACTGCACAAAAACCCTAGAATACAAATCTGTATTGATTCTCACTTCACAAATTGAAACTCACTATCAAAAATCAAAGCTTTATCTGAACCAATATATCAGAAGAAATCAAAAGGATCTTTCTAACCCTAGATTTAGTATTTAGTTGTTTTGTTATTAAAATCATCAAGCTAATATCAATTGCTCGACATCATCAAGGTAATGTCAATCTTGTTCTTCTTTCATAAATTTGATAAATTTTTAGTATTATAAACGATTTAATTTCTTTTGATTTTTTTCTCTTTTTTTTTCCAGTGAGTTGTTTATTTTTCCATTTTTTCTTACAAGAGAACTCGTCAAGGGGTAGAAAATCTCTTCTCCTATTGTAAGAAACAAAACCCCTAAATCTAATTTTAACATAAAGTATAATTTTATTTTGATAATCTTAACTGACAATTTTTTATTTTTTTTATTTATTGTTGAGTCTTTTAGGTTCTGAAACTTTGCAAAGAAGGACTTAACCCCATCATAGAATGGTATTAGTTTTATGATTCAATAGTCAATGTCTTGTTGAATTGCTAGATCCCATGAACTGGTCATGAGTATTATTATTATTTTTATATTTGCAAACATGTTATGTTCTTATTATCACATATCTGTAACCTTTTCCATATGTGAGTAAATCAAAATTTTGATACAAAGATGTTGTTTTCGGTTGATTTTATGTTCAATTGATGTAAAATAAATATATTCAGTTAAGAATCTTTTGACATTATACTCAAAATTCAGTAGTCGTCAAACTATTTTTGCTAGTGCATCAATTCCCAAACACAATCGTTTCATCTTCGATTGTATACATCTGCAGTGGACGAAGGTTTGTTGAAATTGATTTATTTTTCTATTTGTTTATTTTTGAAAGATTTTATGTAATGTGAGAGATGACGACGAACTTGTATTTACTTCTATATACAACGAGATGTGGTTCATGTGCATGTTAATGCGATTGACCCAAAATTTAGTAGTCGTCAAACTATTTTTGCTAGTGCATCAATTCCCCAACACGATCGTTTCGTCTTCGATTGTATACAGCAGCAGTGGACCAAGGTTTATTGAAATTGATTATTTTTTTTATTTGTTTATTTTTGAAAGATTTTATGTAATGTGAGAGATGATGACGCACTTGTATTTACTGCTGTATACAGCGAGATGTGGTTCATATGCATGTCAATGCGATTGACCCCATGCCTTCTTGCCTGCATTACAGGGTTGTGTTAAGAGTTCCCTTTGTCCCATCATACATCTAGTGATCTCTTTAATAATTTGATATTTTATTGCAGAAACTCATGCTTATTGTATTACACTCTTAAACACTTGAAGTAATTTTGATGCTTGATATGTTCAGTAGCTTAACAAGTTTTAGTTATATGGTTATTTTTTATCGGCAAGCACGTGTAAATGATGGTTTTTACTTGAATGAGGATGTTTTCATTTTGTCATCCAAGATAGAAAATTTCAAATTAAATTGATTCATTTTCTTCCATCACTTCGTGGCATGAATGATGAATAGGGAGGTAAAGCATGCAGTTCATCATTGGTTAATATGTTTACACGAGAAATGGTTCAAAATAATTGTATATTGATGTCTTTTATTTTGGTGGTAACATTAATGACCATATATATATATATATGTTGATTTGTGCTTGCACTTATCATCTAAAGATGTATGAACCTATCATATCAGTTATTAACCTACTTAATTGCTATAAACGTGCCGCACATGATTCATTTCAGTGTTATGCAATCTTTCAAGTAGTTACTTATCTCTTATTAGTTCTGTTTTTTTTTAAAAGTATTCTTGGATTTACCGGGGCTCCTCATTTTAGTTTTTTAAAGAATTTCTCTCAACTGTTGAGGTTGTTGTTGTGTTATTATAGTTCGATGTTTCCTTGAGTCTGTTCCTTCTTTATGCGGTTTTTAATTACAGTTGGGATCTTGTTTGCATCTTAAGGATAGAGTGAAGTAGATGCAAGTTGTGCAAAGCAAGATATTGCCTTATCACATAAGCATTCATTTCATCATGTGTTAAGAATTGGTACACTGATAAACTAATGGTATGTTGGTATGTCTCTATAACATAATTAAACTTTGCGAGTCTGTCTTGGTGACAGCTAAATATTTTATGCATGTTCATTGTTTAGGGTTTAAATTCGTTTTTCACCCACACACCTGAAATTACCAAAATCAGCAGAAACCGTTTTCACCCTTAAACAGTACCTTCTCAACTTAAATATCATCTTACATGGCCCTCAATGATTTACCTTCAAGTATCCTCTCTTCTAGAGTTTAGAATCCTTCTCTAACCATGTTTCCTTGTTTTAGAAGACAAAATACGTCCATTAGGTTTACCAAAATAGCTCAGAAACTTTGTCCCAAAACTTGATACTGTCGACATGGTAAATTCCTAACTGAACCATGTCGATTGAGGGACAAAAACATAGATAAAATATGTCTGAAATAGTGTAACTTCCGGCATGGTACCAACTATGCCAATTTTGGTGTTGTAGATCGTTTTTCGCCTCAGCTATTTTTTCCCATAGCTTCTTCGTTCGAATTCGGAATGACCTTATTCTTTTTGCATTCACTTCGTAATCTCATTCTCTAGATGATGATGATAATAAGAACTTTTTTATTTGAATGAGTTGAATTTGGAATTTGGTCTCCTCCAGAACTATCGGCATCGTATTCAAACTAAAAACAATACTGGAAAAAAAATACAACATGGTATTCATCCTAAAATTCCTGCAGAGACATACTACCAGCACGGTACTCATCATGAACACAATGCCGAGAGTGGATTTAAACTAAAACAATTTTGGTTACAATATATGATTCTAAACCAAACGAAGTTTTTAAACAATAACAACAATTAGATTTAACCCATCTTTAAGAACTTTTTGTGGTTTTGATTTTGAATTCACCGGTGCTTCAACTTGAGGACTAGGTCTCTTTAGGGAAGACATTTTAATAGAAGAGATTAATTTTATTGAAAAAATGAATGGGGATATAAATATGGATTTTATGTTTTAGTTTTATGTTTTAATGTAAAGGATAGTTTAGTACTTTCACACCTAAAAAACAACCCTTAGTAGGATTCTAAGGATGGTAATATTATTTCATACCCCCAATGATTTTCCATATTCTCCAATTACGTGTTCTTTCATTTTAATTGATAAATTTAACCCTTTAACACTTAAACGTTCATCAAAAATTTCACGGGTTGAGAATCAAAGTTGTGACTTTCATGTGGAGAGGAACAATTTTTTTTCACTATTTTACCATATGATCAACTAACTTAGTGGCTTAGTTGATTCTCTCGATGATGTATATAAGAAAGAGAATATGTTAAACATTCTTAGAAGGAATTTTAATGCATTTGTCATAGTCTAATATATTTTGTTCCTATTCCCTAAATAAAATGAAATGTAAAGAAGTTTAAACAAACAATTCGTTTGAGACATTATCTTAATCGTTGTTTCACATGGAAAATAAATTGGGAAAACACTTTCACGGAAAGCTACATTACGTGATGTAAAAAGAAAAAGAAAAATTGGTTTCCAAATCAAAAATTAGATATCTTTTGGACCACGGGAATAACCAAGGAATTCGCCAGATCTTTCCCACTAAATGATTTATGTTTAATACTAATGTTTCGGTCAAACCTAGATATTTCAAAACTTCGAAGTATTTATAACTTGGTAATACCCCAAAGAGAATCTCATGTGGATATTCACAATTTAAGTACGCTGAATTAAACTTGTTAATAATATAAGATGCATTTGGTATGGTTTCGCCCCAAAATTTAAGGTAATGGTGCTACGTACATTTAGTAGATGTATATATATTTTAATTCTACCACCCCATTTGGTTGACTAGGATGGAGATCAATCCCTTTTGCATATAACCATGATTGTACCTCTTTAGGAAAAAAGTCGGTACCACTATGAAATATTTGTAATGAGAAAATGTTATGTCTCTGAAAACAAATTCAGTAATTTTTATTATTTTGAGTCTTTTATATTTTTAGTACCACAAATATTTTACTCGATATATACAAATTCTTTCTCGTTGATTCTTATTTATTGTAGTTATCTAAAATCGGTGAGAGGTTAAAGTGGGATTTTAGGGTTTTGATAGTGAGTTACGGGAGGTTGAGCACGAACAATCTTCGCCTAAACCACGCACGGTTGCCATTCAAAGGCTGTTTCAGTCACAAGAGAGATTAGGGTTGGTCTTAGGAAGGGAAGCAGATGAAGAGAGAGATCAGAGAATTCTATGGTTTGAAGAAGAATCGCTCTGAGAGGCTATGAGAAAGTTATGTGTTAGCTTGGAGAAATAGATGACCTATTTATAGCGGAATTCTATAATCTCAGGTCGGTGAAGATAAGGATTGCTTGTCGTGCACTGCGGAACAATTCTCTCGTCGCTTCAGGAATATATATAGATAAACTAGGTCGAGATTATCTCATTATTCCACAGCCTTTACTCTCTTCTGCGGTTAAAAATAGGTCGTGTATTTCTCACACGTGCCGTAGACCACCAGACCAAAACCATAATTGATATCCCCCCATTTTTGTGAAGATGGGTCATCCTTTGTGATGATGTGCTGAGAGATAAATATTCTCTTTAGCCGAGTTGGCCAATATAGAGAGATATTCTCTCAATTGTGAGACTAACTAGGATGAGTCACGTAAAAAGGCATGGAATGCCTTAGGAATCGTGTGTAGAGTGTGAGAAGAGATGAGGTTGAGATCCATCTCTCCATGGATGGTCACATATCTTATGTGGAGGCCGTATTATTTCTTTTGGGTCCCTTTGTTGAGCATGCGGAGCTCAAGAGAGCTTATCCACGTTTTTGGATAAACATGTATAGTTCAAGCTCAACTTACTAGCCGTGAGTGTGTTTGATAGGATGAGAAATAGGCATGAGCCCTAGGTAAGGCGTGTGCCTATTATGGGGAATATTTAGCCCTATCTGAGATTTCTAGAGAGATTTGAATCGCTTTGATATTTTCCGGGATTTTGAGAAGAGATGTGAATCACTTTGAGATTTTGTGAAGAGATTTGAATCTCTTTGAGATTTTGTGGAGAGATTTGAATATCTTTGAGATTTTGAAAAGAGACATGAAATTCTTTGAGATTTTGCAGAGAGATGTGAATCTCTCCAAGATTTTGTGGAGAGATGTGAATCTCTTCGGGATTTTGCTCAGATATTTGAATCTCTCTGGGATTTTGAGAACAGGTGTGAATCTCTCCGAGATATAGAAGAGATGTGAATCTCTCTGGGATTTTGCGGAGATATGTGAATCTCCCCTAGATTTTATTGATGAATTTGAATCTCTTTGTAGTCAGGTAGATTCATTCTGGAGAAAGGGAGAGAAAGTGGTTTGTGCGCCCGATTAATGTCTCTGCGAGACTTTGTCTCACTTTTATTTGACTAGCATATCTTACATAAATGTGTTAGGAATCAACTGTGTCCATATAATGGGGCCTATAAGACCAGTGTATCTTGAAAGGATGTTCTAGGAGTCCGTCGAAAGATCCTGGGGGAAGAATAACCAGTGTATCTCATGGGGATGTACTAGGAATTATTGAGAAGCCTCGGTAAGTCGAGTCAGAGCCTAAAGTAGACATGACCAGTGTATATAGCGATGATGTACTAGGAACCAGACCTTGATCTCAAATATGGTGAGTCATGCTTACAGGAGACATATATGTCTCCGCTCTTGGTCATAAGCCATCGGGGACGTTTTTATGCATCTACAGAGCCTGCATGACCAGCAGTATCTTGTCGAGGATGTATATTAGGAATCATGAAATCACAATCAGCTGCATCTCGTGAAGACATGCTGGAATTATTGTTGTTCTGGTTCATAAGTCATCCGGGGACGTTTTACACTCTACAGAACCTACATGACCAGCATTATCTCGTCGATGATATGTGCTAGGAATCACGACATCACGACCAGCAGTGTCTCGCAGGGATGTATACTACAAATCATGGATTTGGATTCCTTGAGGACCAAGGGCTTAATCTATTGTGAGAATTGAGTTTTGTCTATGATCTTGAAAGGACACTTTTACCTCTTATCTAAATTTCCCCATCTACACTTATGATACAGAGTATTTTCAAAATAAAGAACATCTTTTAATCAAGTACGTTTAATCTAATTTGATCATGAGTAACTAATATCATCTGCAATAGTTTTAAAGAATCCGGTTACTTTGTCCCACATATAACTATAAACCTATATTTAATATAATATAAAAAATTATTTCCATCTTAGAATATAAGAGTGATGAGATGCACATGGTGTCAATGACCATAAGAAAGATAATCATGTTAAAAGATTCAACGAATAATAATTTAATTGGTAATAATATTGGATCTACCATAATATAATCTCATATGCTTGTTTATATAGGCTTAAACTAGAAACGAAATATAACTAGAATACTAATTTAAAACAATACCAAACAAGGAAAAGAAAATAACTTGTGGTCTTAGGATAAATATCCTACATCATTAATTAGATTACAAATTTAGAGTGGTTCGTTTTCTCTGGTTTGAAAATCTATCATAATACGCACATTTTTTTTTCCAGTCTATAGTACCGCCATATCGTATCATTACAATATGAGTAAAAATAGTTGTTTGGATGTGGAGGTATTGTTTAGTACCCCTTGTGTTGTCTAAGCACGTCACTGATGATCCGAAGGTTTATTCTTGTGACATTTGGGGCGTGTAGAGAGTTTTTACCCATCTAAAGGGATTTGGATTTTACTGGTAATGTTTTACTATGACACCAAAAACATATGAAGATAATTAGATGTTAAAGATTTAGCCATTGGACCTTCTTTTGTATGTTCATATATGATTATTTTTTTGTAGCTAATTTTATTCTATTACCAATTTAACTTTAATTGTACTTTTCTTTTATTTTCGTTCTTCATATTATTTTCGTATGTCCTAAAATACTAGCTAGCTTCTGTTTGTAGTTATATTTTTTTAGTCAAATTCTCAAATATACCCTTCAGTTTTTTAAAATTATAAAAGTATTTTTTTAACATAACCCAATCTAATATCGTATATGATATCTTCATAAACATGAAACAAATCTGCTTAATATCTATCATATTTATGTTCGTTCCATTTATTAAAAAAAAAGTTAAAAGAAGCATATTATTAAAAGAAGTATATTATTTGGTCTTATATTTTTTTTTATTAACAAAGATATATTCAGTGCTTAATTTTTAAAGTAGAGACATCTCTTCACAAAATTATAACCCAAATTATCAAATGTATCTAAAGGAAAAAAACACAACCAGAGGGCCTTTTGCCTTTCCAACCTCGAAATAAAAGGCAGTTTTCTCCAAATCTTCTTCACAAACTTCATATAACTGAAAAGTAAGATGATCAACTCAATTGCTGAAATAACATACACCCAGGGTGGAATATCCTTGAAAACATCCTTTTGAGGGTCATCTTTTGGATCAGCAAGTCTTCCATGGAAAAATCTTCCCCTAAGAAATGTAAATACAACTCAGTGAACACAAAAAATGCCCAATAAACCAAAGATAAAACCTATAAAAACTCTTCGTCTAGTAGACTTTATTATTTCTTTTTCTACCCTAGTCTGATCAGTATCTTTAGAGGTTTTGGAATCCTTCACTAATTCTTGCAAGTCAATAAGTACAGAACAAAATCGGAGTGAAGAAACTGCACAGGAAATGTAAATACCAATCAAGAAACCAATGGTATACTGATGAGCCTCCGAGTTTGTGGCCGCAAGTACAATACTTGGGACTGCACCGGCACCAAAAACTGCGTGTATCCCCGTAAAAATATCAATAAACTTGATTTATTTTTCAAGTGAAGGAACCGAACATATCATCCTTGGCTTCGATTCCATTAAGAAATGAGATCATAAAATCAGTAACTTCAAAAGTCTACTCCTAAAATGGGGTTTAGATGCCCTTATTATTATTTGGTCTTATAGTCTAACCATAAAGATATTTGTTTTCATCTTCTTTAGAACAATTCTAAAAATCATACAATTAGCAGATATATATTTTTCTTTTATTCAACACATGTTTATTTTTAATTTTAGTAATAATATATCATTTAATAGGGGTAATATTGGATATTCTTTCGGTCTCCTTAATATTTTGACTTTGTCAAAGCGGACTAATAAACAAAGGCGGATGAAGCATTTATATTTGTTATTTGAACATGTGTAGTTCGGTAGAAAATGAACGTGATTTACACCAAGTGAAGAACCTAATTTTGTTCAAGTAACATGTGTTAGTATGATAAAGGAGTATGCTTACTGTAAAATGAGTTTTGGCATTTTCTTCATCAGTATACATTGCTATTTCGAGTTTCATTTTCATTCCTACGACATTTCTAAAAACCTAACATGGATAATATTTCATCCCTCCAATTGGTGAAAACTTGTGTTAATCTCGTTGCGGGAAGGGCGATTAGTGATTCTACAAGAGATGCCACAAGTGGATACTTCCATGATCCTTATGTTGGAGGGTCGATTCTTGGATCGATCATCCAGGATGGCATTCCCTACAGACATTACGATTTGGGACAATGTGTCCCAACTCTTCCGGTTTTATATGATTTTCCTGAAAATGTAAACTTTTAAGAGATATAGACTCTCCATGTGATGTACTATATCTTTTTTCTTACTCTTCTAAGTTGGTTTCCTTATTCCTATCAAACTCTTAATCGAGTATTTCTTGACTATCAAGTCTTTTTCTTTCCTAATCAAATTAGTATTCCTTTTTCGTTACCTAGTCGGTTATTGTATGCCTATATATAAAGGATAAGTCTTTTTTTTAGAGATCATCTATTATTATTCAATCAACATTATTATCTTGATTGTCAACTCTCTTAATTCTCTTATTCTTACTCATTGATATCGATTATGCATATCTCTTACACCCTCTTTGTATATTCAACAATCTCCATATTGCTTTTTTCTCTTTGTCATACATTAGTTGGCATCAAGAGCCATAATTCTAGATTTTCTAGAATCAATCCTTGGTTATTCGCTTCTGCAACCCTAATTTCTTTTTCTTAAAAGTTATATAAGTTTTTCGTTCCAATGTGAGATAAACCACTTATCAAGGAAGATCTTGTTGAACTAATTAAAATCGTCATCACAAAAGAACTAGAAACTATTATCATAAAAAAAAAACTTGAAACTACTATCAGGAGCCAAATCGAAATAACCATCAAATCTTACAGAGACTTTTAAAACACTACACCAAAACAGCCGATTTGGGACGCATATACACGTTGCAATTAATTTAACCAACGCTTATATATGTTGGCAATATGGCGTAGAAAAATTTTGTGCAACGCCAAAATCCGTTGGGAAAATTAATTTCTGCAACGTATATAAACGTTGGTCAACCTGTTTACCAACGGTTTATTTTGCAATTTGACCAACGGATTCTTAAATTTGTGCAACGGTTACATTAATTTTGGCAACGTATTACCCTAATTTCAGCAACATTTATATACGTTGCAAAACTATTTACAGGCAAAAAAAATATCAATGATTGTTCCGGCAGATTTCTGCACCTTCATATACCATTGTAGATCAACTAAAAGACTCGATTTTTCATATTAACATTAGGTTGATCATCACAATCCATCAAGATATATTCATATATATATATATATATATATATATATCAGCATGTAATAAATATATGAATCATTAGAATTCCTCAAGTTGAAGCATGCAATAGATGAACTATAATAAACCATACAATTATTTGGTTGATTTAAAGATAAATACTAACAATGGTCACGAATCCAAGTTTTTGAATTGAAAATATGTAAGAACCTTCAGTTGTTTACATATGCCTTATAATGAGAAGTACCAATGGTGGAAGAGCATTAAAATCAATATCCTGCAGAGTACAAGACATAATTATAATCCTACTGAAGTTGATATAGAAGCCTCATAGATTATTGACGAAACCAAAATGTTGACACTTCAATTCAATTTATGGTTCATTAAAAAAAATTCAATAAAAAATTTACTTCGTAAACAATGTTTTTCTAAAGATTAAGTTGAGGCCGGAAAAGAGGTAGAAGTCAAAGTTAATGGTAACATTCAATGTGTTAATGGAAGATAACACAGAACTTGGGGTCATTATTCTCGCCTTATACGGAAACATGGCCTGTAATTCCTTCCCATATATAATGGCTAGGCATCGCCATCATCGACTGAGAACATCTGTACATAAGTATACGAAACAAGCTCTAACATCTTAGGAATACTTCCTGCAGTTGAATAGTTTTTCAGAAGACATAAAAATCAGTAAAATGAAGACAATGAGATTACACTACTTGAAATTCCAAATACATATATAGATAATAAATACCTTTCATGGAGATGTAAGCAATCAACTCTAGTCTTCTTAGGTAGTAGTTATGTTAATAGGGACTTAATGACCGCACGCGATAGAGAGGCGATGGAAGAAAAAAAAGGACTCCCCACCATCACTCACTGTAAGGAGGTGGTTTAAGGACAAGAAATCTTATATAAGAAACAACTTCAGATATGATGACAAATATTTTTATACATCATTAACTACCTGATCAGGCAGGGCCTATGCCAATGACAGTTCTTACCTTTATTAGCACCATTATTCTAGTACGAACCGTTGATCAGCTGTAAATCTCTGTGGAGAAGAGGTTCCACATCCCGATTACATGTATGACTAAGACAATTGCTTATTTTCTCTCTCTGTAAGATGCTCAAGTTACCGTATCCAGTCCAGTAATAATTAGAGATCCACCTATTATGCTACATATGGATATCAGAAAAGTTGAATTTATCCTCCGGTTTGAATGGCCTAAGCCTATATGTGACTATAATTGCGATTTTATTTCAAATAAATATAAGCAGTTGAGTACTAGTACGACCTGCCAAGGTGAATAGCGTCTCCCAGGAAAATATTTGATAGAAAAACATATGCAAAAGGTTGAAGTGGCATATAGAGAGCCACCAGTGCTGGACCATGTCGTTGCCATTTACAACAGATGCAACAATTACCTAGCAGAAAACAAAGAACAATGGAAAACAATAAATACCAGCAGTTTCATTTACTGTGGCTTCAAATTAAATATGCGAAATCACAAGGTTCCTGTAAGCTTACTAACAGAACTTCTCCGTAGTCATCAAATTAGGGTACTTCCAGTTATACCCATATTGTTCGATAAACAGATTTATCATAATTGGCTTGTTTATCGAATCATAATTGGCAGTTGGATTCAGTGAGTCAATTGAATCATGAGCACTTTTAAAGCAGTTAATAATCATAACCATACATTCTCTTTAAACTGGTGAACTGAATTTAGCCAACATAACATATCATCATTTAATGTAAATAATGAGAAGTACTTACAGTATATAAAACTACAGCCAACTCAGATCGCGTCAAAGTCCAGACAATATTTCCATCCGTGGCAGATATTCCAGGAATAACCATGAACATTGCACCAAAGAAGTATGAGCATGTAATCACTGATAGGCTGGCCAGATACTTCAGAAGCAGCGGAGCCTGGAAGTTGTACTTTAGTTTATTCAAATTTCAGGAAATACCATTGTTTATCAATGCAATAAAAAAAACTAAATATCTGCAAGGATAGATATGTAGCCATGCAAAACCAATTTCCAACAAGCATAACATCCCAATATAAAATTTGGTAAGGCTAGTAGCCCACAAACCAGATATATACCATCCAGCTGGTTCTGGTTGTGTCCCGGCAATGAAATCATTTACGTGCAACAATACAGTGACGTCTTTTCCAAATAAAGCCGACCCTTGAACAAAACCATCAGTATAAATCTAGAAACACATAATATTGTGCCTCCCACCTTGAGTTGACCTTCAATATTCAGCAAATTCACTTTTTCTGTACTGCAAAAAATCATTCACCTCAACCTATCAATAGGGCACAAGGAACCACAACTGTAAGTTGAGCTTTAGACCATTGAAATACGTATAAACAAAACAAAATGCACTAAAAATGGTAGACGACTATCTATTGGATTTAATCTACTTTCAGATTTTTACTATAATGTTTGTATTTTTAAATTAGATTCAGAGCCTCCTCGTATTTTGCGTAGTGTGTCTATGATCGCACACTCTATGAGAACAGTACTATATTTTACATCATCTGGTACACCAACTCTGCGATGCCTAGTAATCATCGCAACTGCGAACTCCCCATTCAATCATTTAATCACGAGTATACTAAATTTTCCCTTGCAAACACAGTTGTTTTATCAAACTAATAAATGTAATCACACCAGGATCATGGTGATCCTTTACGGGTGCAGTGGGTACATCATAAATAAGAGTATTGCATGAATATGACAAGACAATACTCAAAATACTGAATCTGCAGCATCCAAAGGGACAATATTGTGAGTACAAAACTGTTGTTGTGGTTCTATCATTTCCAGTAATTCCCTTCTTTGGTCTCGATCCGGATAGATTCGCTGACTAAAGAGTTAAACCCTCTCTAACAAGCAATTACCTAGACACATATGTGTTCAACCAAAAACTAATTCTAGACTTTTGTGGGTCTAGTTTGTGTACTACAAAGTCGAACACAAAAAAGTAATGGACAGAAGTAAATTAGTATTATAAACTACGGTTAAACATATCAAACTACAAAACAATCAAGTTTGAATCTTCTTTGATCGATCAAGTTCAAAAATTTTACCACTCCACGAAGGTTGCCAGTGTTCAGGATGATGACTTGATATACTTAAACATATCTTCGTTTGTGTTTCAAATCATCCATTTGGCTGAAACAAAAAGAACAAAGCTAATTAAATGGTATACATTCAACCAAAGTAATATAGAGTAAGGAAAATATAACAATGGGGGTTAGGTCATTACAGATAACAACATGAAAGCAGGAGGATGAAATGGATAATCAGCAGGTAATTGAATTATCCCATGGTAAATATCCACCTTCTAATTCAGTATCACGTGGACCTTTTCTATCGCAAATTGCCATTCAAAAATATTTTCCTAAACAAAATCAAAATCAATGTCAGTACCCCAATTGGGGGTTTTAACCGAGAAAAATCGGAATACATTACATTTCCCAATTACAAAATTTTCAAATCACATCTCCAAAACTAACTCACAGATCAAAAGGTTTATAAAATAAATTAGAGGTTTTTGAAAACTAACCTCAAGAGGGAGACTCGGATTTCTGGAAAAAAAATTGATTTTCTAGGTTTAGGAATTTTTTAAGATTTTAGAAAATAGATCGAGGTTTCTGGGTTTGGTTACTGATATAAAGGTTTTGATTTCGTTAGAAAAGCTAAACAGATCACTGAGTTTGATTTTGAGAGAAGGTTTTTATTTTGAGAGAAACAAAGAGAGGCCTCGGTTTTCCTCGAAAGAACTCTCTGAAAATGAGAGAGAGTAAAAAACGAAAATGAAAATGAAAATATTGAAAATACGAAAGAGATCACTAAATAAAAAAGATCCGAGAATAAAAAAACAAGACTACTAAAAGCCCATGCAAATGTTTGATATTATATAAATGCCATTGATGTCCAACGTATTTACCCGTTTTAAAACGTTGCTCCATTAATTCCATTTTAATAAATCAATATTACTTATTTTGCACAACGTATTTTTGGGTTGCAACGTCAATATCCGTTGCACACCCCCGAAACTAATATGTTGCAAAATACAGGATATGGTGTAGTGAAAAGAAACTTGTGACGAATGAAACTTTATTAATCAAGTTGGAAAATCACGTAAGTATGACAGCATTCATGAATTTGAAAAAAAAAAAGAAAAGGAGAAAAGAAAGAAGAAGAAACAAATAATGTTAAGAAACATATTTTATATCACAATACTGATATTCCTGAAGATAACTTACATGAGCTAAAATAGAGGAAACAGTCGAAAAGTTTTCTAGACAATCCAAGGAAGGAGCTTACGATCTTTAACCTCGACAGTGATGAAGATTATGAATTAGAATAAGAACAAGTGAAAATATGGACTGAGGATAGAAGGTTGATGTCTGGTCATAATCCTTATGGAACTCTACCAGAGTATAATGCTATGTACTGTGATGTAATATAGATGAGGATGGAGTTAGAGTGACTCAGTACCACTGTACTTCCTCCTTATGTTCTATTTTCATGATAAAAACTAAATGCAGGTACAGACGTACTTAAGGGTGAAGAAGACATAACACTGAACCCTAATAATCACAGATCTTATACGTGGTTGAGATGCCAACGTTTATACCTTCCAAACTTATTCGAGATTTCCGAACATGAACTTTACGCCAGTACGCATACGGGTATGCATACTAAGTTCCCGGACTTTCATTAAACCAACCAGTACGCATACGGGTATGCATACTATGGTTCCGAACTTGGAATAACTTGCAACAGTTAGCATACAAGTATGCATACTATGCTATATTCAATCATGGTTAATAGTTCTAAACTCCCATTTCAATCATTGAAACATTCTCGGAAGACGGCAATAGTTGTCTCATATAAACTATTAGTTTCAAAGTAATTTCCAGTGATCGAATGATCAACACAAAACATTCCGAGTCTACATCAAATGACTATCTCACATAAATCATGTCAGATGTTACCAGGCGATTTTCACATGATCATCTTTTGACTTTCGTCAAGAATATAAGATAAACTTGGTTAAAGAGAAAGCTTACCAACACATATTTTGAGAAATATGTAAGCGAGTTAAACTCAGCTCAAAATATCAAATGTGTATAATCCAAGTCTATATAGCTATATGAATTTTGTCTCAAATAGGAGATAGAGTAGATAGACTTTTGAGAGATAGATGAGTTCAAATATCCGCATACCTTTTGTTGATGAAGTTCCACAAGATCCCCTTAGTATTTCTCCGTCTTCAACTGATGAACTTCGTGAAGTCTAATACTCAACTACACTTTTTATCCTAATCTGAGACTTAGCTATAAGTAGACTAGACATCAAGACTTATAGTTTTGGCACCTAAAATTGACAAACAAGCTTGAGATAACAACACTTCCGAGTTTGACCGAGCAGTACTCTAACAGTTGTACTGCCTTTCCTTGACGAAAAACTTGACATGAATCCAAGATAGCAATGGGTTTGAGGATAATCTCTCCATCTGAGTCAACTAAGGGAAATGAAGGCATTGTTGAAGCAACATCACCTAACTTTTTCTTTAACTGAGAAATATGGAAGACAAGGTGAATCTTAGAGTTGGGAGGTAACTCCAATTTGTAAGCAACTTGTCCCACCCTCTAAATCACATGATTTGGTCCATAATACCTAGCAGATAACTTGAAATTTTTGTGCAAATCCATATAAGTTTGTTTGTAGGGTTGTAACTTCAAGTAGACCATATCCCCCACAATAAAAGACCTATTTGTTCTCTTCTTGTTAGAAAACCACTTCATTCTCTCATGTGCCTTTTATAGGTTGTCCTTCAAAATGTCAAGAACTACATATCTTCTTTGGAGATATTCTTTAACTGAAGCCACGAATGTATTGGAAACAGTGGAAAAAACTAAGTGAGGTTGAACATACCCATAAAAAGCTTAAAATGGATACATATTCAGGCTGGTGTGGAAGTTGGTATTATACCACCATTCTGCTAATGGAATCCACAGTTGAACCAATTCTTTGGTTTATGACTTTTCATACATCTTAGGTAACCTTTCAGGAAATAATTAACTCTTTAAGATTGGCCATATGATTGAGGATGCTATATTGATATGTGTTCCCAAGGTTCTGAAGAGTTCTTGCCAAAACTTGCTGGTGAAGACTTTGTCTCTGTCTGAGACAATAGAAACTGGTAACCCATGTAGCTTGAAAATATTATTTAATAACTCTTGAGCCACTGTGAGAGTTGTATAACGATGAGTAAGTCATATAAAATGACTATACTTGGTGAATCTATCCACCACCACAAGAATAACATCTTTATTATGTGACTTAGGATGACCTTCAATGAAGTACATGCTTATGTGTTGTCATACCTGATCTTGTACTGAAACTGATTGTAGAAGAGTAGGAGGTGATGATGCTCCAACTTGTTCCTTTGGCATGTGTCACATTGTCTAACTAGAAGCAAATTATCTTGTTTCAACCCTTTCCAATGAAAATAAGCTTTGGCACTAAGATAGATGCCACGAATTCCTGAATGGCCCCCGATTGCAGATGAGTGAATGGAATGCAGAATATGTTGCCTAAGATTGGTAGTAGTGCCCACATATATCCTGCCCTTGAACCTAATAATGCCCTCTAAGTAAGTGTAGTGAGGGACTGTGGAAGCATTAACTAGCAGCCGTGAAATGAGCTTAGATGCTACAACATCATCTGTATAACTATTAATTATGTCTTGAGTCCATGTTGGGGTTGATAAGGTAAAAGAAATGCATGTTGAGGTGGAACTAGTCACATGAAGTCTAGAAAGGGCATCTGCATCTTTATTTTCTAGTCCTTTAATTCTTGTAGTGAATGGTATAATCAAACCCCAGAAGTTTGATAATCCATCTCTGTTGTAATAAAGTTGTAATCTTCTGATCTATAAAGTATCTAATGCTCTATTGATCGGTATTAATAATGAAGTGGTGGCCAGTGAGATAATGTCTCCATTTTGTGAATGCATTGACTACATCTACAAGAAAACTTGTCTTTATCAACTATTTTCTTACCAACTATAGTTGATGGAACTCTCCAGCAACAACCTTTTGTAACTAAAATCAACTCTGGTTAGTATAAACCTCTATCCACCCGTTTTTTAGAAACGACAATGGGTGGAACTCTTTATCAACAATGACATAATAACCATAATTTCATACTTGTTGTTATTACCCTCCAACCATCATGTTTAGGCAACCAAAACGTACCCTACAAGGTACATATCTTTTGTCACTCGTCTTGGCCACCAGAACTATCTGTTACTAGACACCTAACCGACCACTGATTTATTGGCGTTGTAAGTAGCTATCATCCAAGAGAATTTGGCAACTTTAAAGTACAATAGAAGGTAAATAAATCAAGCCTTTATGTATAGCCTCCATGTTCATTTGTCGGGTAGACACTTGTACCAACCCATCAGTTTATTGGTGTGGTTAGTAACTTCCATCCACCATAATATGGCAACTCTGCAAAGACATTCACGTTCAAAAGTTTTCTTCTTTTGTAAACAAAATTGATATTGGCGAGAGTTTATCGCCAGAGTATCTAAGTGACCTAAATGCATCACCTTATATTTTCTGTTTAATCCAGTAACAAAAGTGGATTCCGTTTGGAAGTATGTATATTGACTAGTCATTTGTGGATGAGTCCAAAATTTACGCATGACGATATATCACCGAATATATAAGGATCGACTCAAAAAATCTATTGATCTTTATTGTCTCACATTTCTAATTGCTTATTGATTTTATCTTTTTTGAATTTTGTTAGGAGTTGTAAGTGTTGATTGTAATTCTTAAGTCAAAGGGTAATTATAATTGTTGAAGAGTTCTCAGTTTAGTATAATCATGTTTTTGGGACCTTGTGGATGTGTCTTTGCTTGTGTTTCCATCAAATACAAAACAATTGTTGGTCATGTTCAATTTGTTCAGCTAAAAAACAATTAATGGGAACTCTGCAGATCTAAACAGGGACAAGTAATTTGGTCATGCCTTTCAAGAGGATGAGGCCCTGGTTCAAGCTGAAACTATCAATTGGCAGCTGTAGATCACTTGCTTGCTCATTTGAGTGGCCAATTCTGAAGTGTGCAGTTTATACAAAACGTCCTTAAGGTGCAGGTGGAAATGCTTATCTAGGTTAATGACTAGATTTTATTTTTAATCTATCATTGTACCCATCTTGTCTAATTATACTGATTCTGAAACTAATCAATACAAAGTTTTTAATTTTCTTGGATTTTTATAATTGAAGTATTTATCTTATCTAACACCCTAAGGACAATGGGTGTCACTCTTGGCCAATGTGGGAAGAGTTTTTCACCCACTCAGAACTAACATTAAAACTACCTGGAAAACAGCGGTTAGAAACCTTGACAAACACCAAATGTGGTGGCAAAACCCTTGAACCAACTAGGAAAACCAACTGGAAAACAGAGGTTAGAAACGTTGGAAAACCACAAAGAAGGTGGCATAACCCTTTTACCAACTCAAAAATTAGCGGCTGAAATTCTTATCCGACGAACACTATGGAAGCTTAAGCTCTTGAACAAATAAAGTTTAGTTGGAGGAGGCTCTATTTCCTCAATATATATCTGGAGGCTACAGCTCTTCGCCAACATCCAAACAACTGAAATTCCACAAGTTAAATCCTTCAGCGACCGATAACTTTTTTAGTTGGCCACCTCTGCCAACAATGTATAAGTATTCAGTAACAATCTCTTTTGTGGGTTGAATATTTCAGCGACAATGCTTTACTTACTCTACCAACGACAGTCCGTAGTTACTGGAAATTAAAACTGCACTAAATAGGATATTAGTCGCCTCATTGTACTCGGCAGATATTTGTTCCAACAACATTGGTTGGTATACATCTTTAGCAAACCATCATTCACCCACAGAGCATATCGGTTTCCATATAGATTGATATAGATCTCCATCCACTAAAACCTGCCATGTACCAACTGAATCCAGGTAGTCGCTAAAGTCCAGTTTTCTTGTTATGATCCAATAGCTCATTTTCATAAGTAGATAATCCCAAGGATTTGGGCCCTAGTGGTTTGATGTATAAGTCAATGGATCTCCCCTCCTTCATGAGTATAGCCCCAATGCCTCTAGAATATGCATCTGTTTCCACTAAAAACTGCTTAGTGAAGTCAGGAAGGGAAAGCACAAGAGTGGTACACATTGCATTCTTAAGTGTATTGAAAGCTTTTTCTGCCAAAGGTGACCATACAAAGGCATTCTTCTTTAAAAGATCTGTAAGTGGTTTACAAATAGAACCATAACCCTAAACAAACTTTCTGTAGGTAGTAGCCCGTAAGACCTAATAAGCCTTTTAATTTCTTAATATTTGTAGGAATTGGCCAAGACTTCATGCAAGCAATATTTTATGGGTCAGCTTCCACCCCATTAGCTGTAATGATATGTCCTAAATATTCTAGAGAAGATTTTGCAGAATTTGGAATATTTGACATATAATTTGTGTTCCCTAAGCAAGGAAAGAACCAATGAGAGTTGATGCACATGCTCTTTGATTGTAGGGATATACACTGGGATGTCATCAAAAAACACAAGAACAAATTTTCTCAAATATTGATACATATTGATCTCTGTACCTTGGTGACTATTATTATAAAGGCGAAATTCAGAATAATAATAGACGAAAACTAGAAAACAGAACACAAACAAGTAATTCGAAGAAATATATCTTCTCTAGATTATGAATAAGAAAACTATTACAATTCACTTTTTGTTACACTCACAATCTCTATAAACGGTGGATGAACCTTAAACTGTTTTGCTAAGCTTGCTTTTACAATAATTAATATTGCCTCACAAACTTCTCTTTGGTCTAGGTGTGTCTGTATCACAAACCACACTCTAGATGTCTTAGCTATGAGCTAAACATCTCTATTTATAGATTTAAAGGTTTCCAAACCTCTTAGGAATCTATTTTCTTATCTAAGAATAATACCTTTTCTAGGTATATTTCTTTATCTAGGAATAATTCCTTTCTAAAAAGAATTCCTTGTCTAGGTATATTTCCTTATCTAGGAATATTACCTTATCTAGGAAGTATTTCCTTATCTAGGAATACTTCCTTACTTTGGTTTGGTTTCCCAAACCTTCTAGGAATATTTTACTTCTGTAGGAATACTGCCTTAAATCAGTAATCCCTCATAAATTACAATTTTATCCTCAATCCGTCTTGAGGATCACTAGATCCCGGAGAGATAAAGATACACATGTATCAAATGTGGGCCAAAAACAGAATTCATGAGTTCCTGGAAAGTTGCAGGAGCATTGGTGAGGCCAAATGACATGACCTTTAATTCATAATGACCATGGTGAGTCCTAAATGTTGTTTTATAAATTTCAGGCAAATGCACTGTGATTTGATGATAGCCAGACCTTAAATCTAGCTTGGTAAATACTCTAGACCCATGTAGTTCATCTAAGAGTTCATCAATAATTGGAATATGAAACTTATCTTTGATGGTAATAGCATTGGGTTTTCTGTAATCAACACAGAACCTCCAAGTGTTGTCTTTCTTCTTCACCAGAAGTATAGGAAAATCAAAAAGGCTATGAATATCCTGAATAATACCATTTTTAAGCATTTATTGAACCAATGACTCCACCACTGACTTGTGAGTAAAAGGGAACTTATAGGGTTGAGATTGATTGGTTGTGAATCAGGTTTGATGGTGATTTTATAATCCAAAACTCTTTGTGGTGGTAGCTATGTTGGCTCTTCAAAAACATCAGTGAAGGTATTGAGTAAGTCTTGAACTGGTGGTGGCATGTCAAATGGCATATGGGATACAGAGATAGAGAAAAATTGACCAACTAAGGATGGAGTGTTCTTTTTGATAAAGTTTTTCATGGCATTGCTACGAAGCATCATAAGGGTTGGCTTAGTAGAAGTACCTTGTAGAGTGATCTCCTGACCATTGTGTAAGAAAGAAATGGATAGTTTGGCTAAGTTGAAGGTGACATCACCTAATGTTCTTAACCAGTCATCCCCCAAAACTAAATCACACCCACCTAGAGGAAGTAATCTCAAATCAGCGCAACAAATTGTTGGTTTTGCATTGTCCATTGCAGCTTTTGGCAGACCCATGTACTTGTAGTTTTAGCACCATTAGCCACAGTAACCAACAAGTGAGCAGTATGGTGGACCTCACACTCTATTTGAGTTGCAAGACAAGAGTCAATAAAGCTATGGGTACTCCATGTGTCAACCAGCACATTGATATCTTGCTTCTTAATGAATCCTGGTATCCTAGTGGTGTCAGGACTGACATTTCCAGTAAGGTCATGAAGAGAGATCTCCATGTCTGATTCAATTAAGTGATCTTCAAGAGTGGCTGGTATAGGTGGAAGCTCTATTTCATCAGCTTCATTATCATCCACCATCATGAACAACTGTTGTGATTTACATCTATGGCCTGGTTGGTATTTTTCATCACAATTGAAACAAAGTCCTTGGGTTCTTATTTTACTCATTTGCTCATAAGAGAGTCTTCTTACGAACCCATCCAAATGTAAAGAAGCAATTTTTGTCTTATGTTCTTCAAGAATTGAGTGGATCTGAAAGTATCTCTCACACTTACGAACCCAACTGCGAGGATTGTCTCCACTAAATCTTGGAAATTCAAATTCTGGAGCTTTAGAAAATGTATTGAAAGTCCCCTTTTGATGTGTGTGGTTGTGACTCTCAAAGGAAGGAGGAGTGTGAGACCCATGTGAATCTGAGGTCGAGAAAGAATCTGAATCAAGAGTCAAACTTTGCTTGATTGGCTTAAGAAATTTTAACCAAAGAAGCAAGCTTGATTGGCTTAAGAAATTTTAACCAAAGAAGCAAGCAACGTATCTTGGTGCTAAGCAGCAGCAATATGTTCTTCAGCCTCACGGGTGTGTAAATCTGTGAGATTCTTGATGAGTTGTGACAGTTCACGGGTGGTGGAATCCGCATCTTTGATGGTTTGACCAGTCATGATGTAGGAGGAAGAGGTACACAGGATTCTCTGGGTGATACCAAATGTTATGTATTGTGATATTCTGTGATGTAATATAGATGAGGATGGAGTTATAACAAGTAATTAGAGTGACTCGGTACCACTGTACTGCCTCCTCCTGTTCTATTTTCATGATAAAACTAAATGCAGGTACATACGTAATCAAGGATCAAGGATGAAGAAGACCTAACACTGAACCCTAATCATCACAGACCTTACACGTGGTCGTGATGCCATCGTTCATCCTTAACAGTCTTGCAGTAACTTAAAATAGGGTTAACTGCAAAAGACACAGTTAATAATTAAACTGAAAGCTAATCACATCCTACCGATGGATGCAGGGCACCATAGGACCATGACATATAAGTTGAACGTTGACATTCCTATGTGGGACAATAACCAGTTTCGAATGGAAATATTAAGCAGTGGAGGTATCAAACAGTAAGTATGATACTCAGAATCTCATAAAATATCACAGTTTTATCACTCTTGTCGATGCCACAGAGTCTGCAGACACCATTGTCCCAATGAGCTTTAGGGATCTCCTTGCCACTCACAAACTCATCGATTTCCTTCTTTAGTGCGGCAGTTAAGCATTGGGGATCAGCATGCTCCTTAATTTTCTGTACAGGATCAAGCACCTGTTTGGAAGAATCTGCCGTAAAGTAAATTTACAAGGTAAAACAGGAAATGGATGTACAACTGCATTGAGAGATTGATCCACGGAAAATAATCACACCTCTTTTTCATACAGAGATTCAAAATCTCCAGATAATTGCTCAGCTAAAAGCATCAAATCTGGCAGGTCTCCATAAGCAGTGCGTATGTGGTGCCAAACCTGATAAAAGCAAATATTAGAACTCATTCTTAGAATTTCTTCTGGTCTACACGAGACTATGATGAGCATTGCTGCCAAGTAATTTTTAATTCACAAAAAATAGGATACAAATCAACATACCTCAAGTACATCCTCTAGAAAAACTTCTAAAGATCCACTGTAAGTGCCTACTGCTAACCTCAAATCAATGGTTCTAAAATCCATTGCAGGATATCCAAGAATGTCATCATCATTAGCATTAGGGTTTAGTGAGGTTGTTAGAATAATTGCAGAATGTTTTTGCCCAATGTTCAAGAATGGTACGGGGCAATACACAACGACATTGTTTCATGACAATATCAGACATTGTTTTGACACGCCTTTCCATTTTTACAACCACAGGTTTCCTCTGTGAAACTTTGTCAGCCACACGTGTCACCCCGAAACAACAGCTTTCTGCGTATCCTCAAAACAAGATCAATGTAGATAAAAAACAACCAGGCCAAAAGGGAGCTCCTTGCCACTAAAATATACTGTACTACTTTTGCCAACTGAGAAGACATGGGTTTCTATACACATTATAGCATGGTATTAATTTAAAGATAACTCAATAGATCAAACTCGAAATCTTCTAGCAGCTAAGGGATGGTATGAAAGACGGACTATTTATTTCATTCTTTGTATCCCAACTCGTAGCAATTTCTTTCTTTCTCCGACATTTGAAACACTAAATTGGTTACTTCATTTAATTTTTCTGTAACTCCGCAAAAATGAAGTAAAACTGAAGACTATTAAAAAAAAAAAAAAAAAAAAAAAATCTGAAGAAAAGAAATTCGCTATATACACTCGAAAAGAAAAGCACCTTTGTAGTGGGTAGCTTTCTTGCAGGTGCCAAGACTTTTGCCCAGTCTGGAATCGCATTGCTGCAGTAACAATTGTTTCAGTGACATCAACTTCATCTATATATTCCATTGACCAAATATCAGTTTCTCTCTTCAGGGACCCAGCCTCTGCAAGTAGATGAGAATCAAATAAGTTAGTGTTCCCCTAATAGTTGTCTATCATTATTACTTTATTAGAGTAGGAAACCCTTAAAGCTGAGAAACAATCTGGAATAAATAAACAAAAGGACAAGTAAAAGAGCCAAGTAAAAGAGCCAAGTATAGTACTACGGCCATACAGCATTAAGATTCTGATAGCCCATACGGCGACAAATCAGTATCTTCCTTGGACATCGATGGAAGTTACTACTGTAGGCCCTACTTGTAAGGTTTTTAGAGCGACTCTTGCATTTAGCAATATGTGGGATATTTTACCCTCAGATCGAGCTGCTATGTAACTTTAGTTGTATCTTCTACACAATACTTCCTTGACTTTGCCTTTAGAAACGACAAAGAAACAAAATATACGAGAGAAGGCAAAAGGCATGAACATGAACAAGGCAACTAGATGTGATGCTGATATATCAAAAGAAATATGAAAAAATATTCTAACGTCCAACTTGCATCAATATAAATTTTCTAGTTCTCACCTAGCACAGCTTCAAATTATGGTATTCCGGCAATGGTCTTAAAAATACATGTTGAAGAGCAAAATATTTTGATTTATCGCGGTTCTTTTGCATGCTAGACTAGCTGTTAGCTCCCTAAGCATCTGATCCTAATCCAAAAACATTTCATTTTATGTACATACTCTAGATTTGAGATATGAACAAGTAAGACATTCCTGACTGTGACAAAACAATAATTCACGAACTACCATTGTACACCCTACTAGGCTCTTATTGAGATATGGGAAACATAATCTCAAGGAAACTAAACAGTATATACACTGCATAATGAAAAAGGAACCAACTACAGAATACTCGTCGAGACTTCTGATTATCGATTTAATCTTTGAGAATAACAGATAATGTGCTACCAAAATGCGATTAGATACCGATGGAAGTCATTTGACAGGGTAAGGCTGATTGTATGCTGTATGGGCTGGGGCGATGGAACCTTAATTATGGAGGCGTGGCGAAGTAGAGCTGCGGTGCCAGACAATACACATAATCATATTTACTAATGTGTAGCTTATTGAAACACAATTTTTTGGCATCACTAGTTGTTTTAATCATTACTTTACTCTTTGAATTAGGTTACAAGAATAGGCTCATAAATGTCCAGACCACCAATACCTTGGTGGGCTGAGTTGACTTCGTGCCCAAAAGGGTTTTACCGCCTATGAAACCTCGATGGGGAAGCCCAGGCAAAGAACACTCTCATTTACCGGTTAGAAGAAGCCTGAACATCATAGAGTGGTGACAAACTTCATCAATGGAAGATGACAAACTATGCCAATCAGAAATCAATATTATTATTACCAGATAACCTTAAAACTTAGAAACTCAAATTTGAACAACATGAATAGTATAAGAAATAACCTAAATGATAGCTGGACAAAGAACAAAGTTGTGATCTAAACTTACCGGGCCATCTGCTTCAATTCCACCCACTCCAGCTATTGAGTCGCGAACCATCCCACCATCACCTTGTAAGCAATGGAACACCATTATATTCTCACGAGATGAAACTTCTGAAGAATCCAGGTTGCTTTCCATACATAAGTAAGCAGAGAGTATCTATGGGCAAATTCAGGCCAAGTTAACTCATTAACTGGGAGCTTATCAATCTTCAACTTTCTTGAACTTGACAATGTGTCTGTGTCTTTCCTTCTCCCTCGCCTCGATTTTGACTCTCCAGCATCAAAGTTGGGATCGACAAGGGCAGCAACTTTTGTCTGTAGCTCACCTATCAGTAAATTCAGCAAAGATCTATGTACCTTAGTCAACGCCACCCCTGTGCACCTATAGTAAGTATGAGAAGTTAGTTTAGCTTGTACAGCTTTTTCAGATGATGTATCCACTTTGATGAGCTTTGGTGAAAGATTCCCTAAAACTATAGAATTTGGTTCACCACTTGGGGTTACATTATGGCCAATCATGAAACGAGGGATTTATATCCCCTTCGAGCTCCTCAAAAGATAAGGTTTCCTTCAGGGCCAAGACGTCACTGAAACGCCAAAGTAGCTCATACACCTAATCACAAAACTGAAAATTAAAAAAATAAAATAAATAAAAAGGAAAAAAGAAGAGGATAAGGAAAAAGTATAAAACAAAACCAGAAAGAGGGGTAAGATACAGAAGCCTAGCAGACAGGCTTTACATCCAAATAGTACAGCCTCTGCCACTTAGATACTTGAGATCCGAAATACACGTACCTGTAAAACACACCAACCAGCTGTGTTGATAGCTTTGAGCTCCACAGCTTGCCATGAGGAAAATGTCTTCTGATTCCAAGGTCTTGAACCATCTGCAGCTTCTTCGTATTGCATACCTTGAAACATACCCTTTCTTTAAGCATGAAGTAGCCAATTTCATGTTGGATATTTTCGTCAAACCCTTGAATGCAGTCATTTATGCAAAGGGTGTTATTCCTCTTTAAATATCAGACTTGTTTTCATCCAAAACATCATATCTCAATCTTCTCTGTTTTTCTTCTAACAAGCATCATCAGTTTCAAAACCAGTGTGTTCTTGGTTGGATCAAAGTTGTACAAGCTTTGAATCCAACATCCGTTGTGGGGCTTCAAGTATCCTGACGGCGATATTCTTTGACCTGTTTGTACACTTCTTCCCAATTGGGAAAGGGTCGAATAATTGTCGAAAAGAATCTTTCACAAGAGCCTTGAACCCTAAATACAACGTTCTTTTCTTCACCCTGTTTAGTGTCTATTTTCCAACATTTCAACAACTACAAAATGGGAGTAGTCATTTCGTCTAGTTAGGAACTCGTATTCTGAACATGTATCAGACCCCGGGGCCACGAAGATCTTCAATAATTTCCTGCATAAATTCCATATCGAGTCCAAACTTATCCTGGTTTAACCATTTCTCCACTTCTTTGCACATCATCTCAAGCTCATTTTACTTTGAATTACACAGGATATGTGCCTGGGACCAGACAGATCACAGATTTGGAGCGGCGGACCAGATTTTTTTTTCTTCCAACCGGTCGGGTTACAACCCGCTTGGAAAGCTCCAGTTCTCTGATACGCCACTCGAGAAACCAGATTTCCAAATGACTCTGACCAATTTGATTTTCCCAAGCAAATGTTCATTGATTTATCCCAAACTGCTACTGCTTTATAAGCAGGCAAACATTGCTTATATACAATTTCTCTTGCCAGAGTAGTCGGATACCAGCCACCATTGGCCAGTTGCCAATGGGGGTAGGGTAGCCATCTGCAGGTGGAAGCAAGAAAATTTTCGCCAGTTCTTAATACTGGATACGGGCAAAAGCAAATGAAGAGACATTTACTTATTAAAACAATTAAAAGAAGTCAAATACAATTTCCATAAACAGACAGTTTATAGAGATGAGGTACGACAGCAGCATGCTAATACAAAATTCTTAACATAAGTGCAAAGGACTGTATGCTGTAAGTCTAACAATCTTTCCCACTAATAACGAGTTGGCTCACTTCCATACAAACATTATCAATCCACAAATACCACTAACAATGTCCAAATTCATAATCTAGTACTTAACAATACCAATTTATTTACTCATCTCTGTCTACAGGAACATTCCATCTGAACTCTAAAGCTACCCTAAGAGAAGAATATATATGTGTGTTCATAGACTAGCTGACTTGAAATTAAATACAGACTAACACTTGTTAAGGACATCATTTACCTTGAAACAGTGGATGATCATTTCAAAACCAACATCTCTAAATAACCAAATAGTGTGAGTAAATTAGCTCACTCATGGAAACACCATCATTGCGCATACAGTATGCTTAGTAACACTAGTTTAGTCCATGTGTGAAAGAGTGATATATACCACTTGGTATTACTTGACCAAAAGGGATGGTAAGGACATTAGGCATAAAACATAGCAAATAAGCACGCGCTGCAATTAAGTACACAGAAAACGAGCAAGATTAATCGACATCCATACACAATTTAGCACATGGTACACAACCCAAGTTCACATAGTAATTTAGATAGACAGTACTTCTACCGAAAATATTTGAAAATAAGAATATCAAACTTAAAAAAGAGCTGATGCCTTAAGTTTAAAAGGTTAAGATTAAATTAACCACCACAATTGTCTAACCATATTCGAGACATTACGATTACGAATCCAGCAAATACGTCATCTTTTTCTGCTAAAATAAGTTTTCATAGAGTCGCAACCGTTACTTATAGTACATTAAAACTTATTAGTGCAGACACTGTGAATATACAATACAAAACTAAATGCGGATAACTAGTTATTCGTAAGATCCCTTAATGGTCTAAATTACTACCCAAATTCCCACAAATGAAATCCATTTTTCTTCCAATCAAATGTATACCTAGGAAGAAAATTATAAGCTATAAAAGGTGAGCTTTGTAACTCTTGCAATCATTTTAAAACTCAATAACCAATGAAGTACCAAATTCGGCGGCAAGGATTTAAAAAGCGAAAGCGTGGGGCGAAGTGCTCTCATACTAAAGCGTAAAGCGCTGCGAAAACGTAGAGCGGAAGCGAGCTTTTTAAAATATATAAATAAGAAGTTGTCAGCCAAATAAAAGAAAACTACGAAGTAGTTCAGACATAATAAAGATACAATTAAACTAACTAAGCATATGGCATACTGATACTACCTATTCTACCCAAGAGCTATTTTAATATACTAGCCAGGAATGTCTGCATCATTCATATCATCATGTAGACAGTCATCTTATAATGATCATTATGCCCCATCAAGTATTTAGTTAGAAAAACGTGAAACAGGCCCTACTGGGCTTCAAAGGCCAGCTTTTTATTTTCTAATATAAGTTAATTCGTAAAGCGGCGCTTCTAGGACCTGAAGCGCCCAAAACCGCGCCCCACAAACGCCTTTTTAAAACATGTTCGGGGGTACTATTTAAACAGAAAAGTATCAGTTGAATAGACAATTGATTTCAAGTTCAGTGCAGGTATTGCCAGGAACTAACAAACCAAAATTTAGAGTATCGGGT
This sequence comes from Papaver bracteatum, assembly GCA_023529315.1. Classification (NCBI taxonomy): domain Eukaryota; kingdom Viridiplantae; phylum Streptophyta; class Magnoliopsida; order Ranunculales; family Papaveraceae; genus Papaver; species Papaver bracteatum. Next base: position 267,358 of record JAJJWX010002137.1, read on the forward strand.
CTGTATATCTGACAAGCTATCACATTTGTATAAAATTGTGAAACTCAACAATGGGTAAACATAAAATCAATCAAACCCCAAAAGTTTGATACCGTAAGAAAAATACATAGCTCCTCTCCTTACCTGTTTTCTGGCAGGAAACTTCTCCCAAAACTTATCAACATCGAATCCAACCACAACCCACAGGCCAACAGCAACATCACTTCTATCACATTTAAGAGCAACCATTAAATCAGATCTCTAATTGTTTCAATTTTCAATTTTCAACGAGAAATTGTTGTTTAATCTCATCTGCCATCTTTTCTTTGAGGAATTTAAGAGAGAGAAGTAAAGAAAAATAGAGACCGGGAGAAGAAAAATGGATTCCCCAAAACTATAAATATTGTAACCTAGTTTTCTCCGTTTTGTTGTTGTGACACGTGCTTAGCTGCATAGGTCACTATTATAGCACCCAAGGGTCTGGCTAAGACAGACTCTCTATTTAGACACCACCACTTATTACTGAGGCAACCTAAAAAGTGTTGTGCAGAATTCAGATAATTGGTCATTTCAGTCCTTGGCATCTGTAATGACTCATGGGTACGATAGAACTGAACACTGCAAGAATCAACCTTTCCTGAACAGGTAAGGAAGAGATCTTCAAACTGAACCGGAAGTCCATCCTGAAATCACAAACAAAATCATGTATTCTGAGCTGAAAGAACTATAACTAGCACAAAAGCCACTAAAATGGGTATCACCCAGAGTATGCAATCCTACAAGCGCAACAAGACAAATTAACTTATTAATTTAAAGTCCGAGCAATTAACAGCAATATTAACCAAATACCAAAAATCATGCAACAACATATTTGACATGAATTAACTGCTACGATAGAAGAAGCCAGTAATCTCCAAAGTCCTAATTAGCTGAATATGATTTCTTAAAATATCATTGCCATGTGAAACAGGAGCTGCATTTTACTCATAACATCAATTGAAAGTAACACACACGGTGAGAAACCATCTGAGTACCATTTACTGCAACTTGTAATTCAATGTGTATCTTCATTAACAAGTTAAGAAGAAACCTAGGTGCACACTTGATGGTCTAAGAGCAACCACATAAAACAATAAGGAATTTAACAGATTCAAGATCCTAAAATATTACGTACTGCATCATTTACGCAGCATGTGTACCATACCAATTAAAATTCAAGAGAACACTTGGTTAGATCCTTCAAGCAAAATTTCAAAAATGGCGATTATTGGGCAATATCTATAGTGCTTCAATCTGTTATGCTCTTTAAGAGCGTCTGCAGCGGGCGACCAAGACCAAAAATTTGGGAAGAAATAGAGGCGTAGTGGGACGGACTAAAGATCAAATACCAGACTATACCACTGTAGCCAGACTAAATTTGGTCCGCGACCAAGACCAAACCCAAATTTAGTCGGGCGTACGTAAACTTAACGCCCCACACCGAGCGCACGTAAACTTAACGCCCCACACCGAGCGCACCTGAAGTTCACACCCCACACCAGACGTTGATAATGTCACCGCCCCATTTTTTCCTCTTTAGCATGGGGTGTTAACTATAACAACGCCTCTTTTTTTTTTGTAGTCATACTATTTAAATTAGTATGGGGCGGTAACTATACCCCGCCCCATATATTTTTTTGCTTTTTTTTTTGTTTTATTACGTGAACAGCGTCTCCGGCTCATCAGGCGTAAACTATATCAACGCCCACACCCAGCGTAATCTTTACCAACGCCCCATACCGAGTGTAATCTTTACCAACGCCCCACACCGAGCGTAATCTTTACCAACGCTCCACACCGAACGTAATCTTTACCAACGCTCGACCAAATTTACTCGCCCCCCACTGCGTCACTCAACGGACTAAACCCAAATATAATCTTTTTTTTTTACTTTTTAGTCTTTACTCTTAGTCGCACCGCTGCAGTCGCTCTAAACAATGTACTACCATAATACCATGTCGTCCCCCCACCCACCCTCGTTTTCGTCTACCGGAACAGTAACACTGCATCATAAAACACATTTCACAAAAAACAAAATCAAAAATGAAATTAAAAAACTCAATTTCCAATAAATACAGCTTTAGAATAGAACTCCATATCTGACAAGACTCTTCTTCCAATTTTTTTTTTGTCTTTAATTTGGTCTTAACATTCTCAATTGCTTCAGGTGATTTAAAATTTTCCAAGCAAAATCAGCTTCAGGAGAGAGAATCTCTTCCCAAGGTGCACAATTTCTTTCAACCCAGTTACGTTTACGTGCTTCGTCTTCCGTCTCTTTATCTATTGGACCCAATTTCTTTCAACCCATTTCTCTAAGAATGTTTCATCTACTAGGAATTCATCTGCTTTCAATGTTTAGTGTTTGGGGATTAGGAAGTCTAATTCTTCGAGAAAATGGGATTTGGGGTCCGTGGGGGTGAGGGTTTGAGTAGGGGTTTGGTGGGTTTCGAAGATGGGAAGGGAAGAAGAAGAAGAGGGTTTAGACCGTTTGGTAGGGTTTGCATTTTTATTCTCTCCGTTTGTGGATTTTGGGAAGGAAATGTTTACAGTGGGAGTGAAAGGTTGGGTTAGAGTGATATGTGCATGGAAAAAGAAGAAAAATGATTGGCAAACAACACTAAAACGACCGCACACAAAACCAAAAACAATGACGGGATTCCCTGCTGTCCTCCGCGGTCCCACCGGGACCCACAGCAAAAAATGTGAGAGGAAAAGGGGATATTGTTTTTCCTGGCGAGATTGGGGTATACCCAGATTAATTGGGGTATACCCAATAAGACAAAATAAGGTCATTATGAAGTAAAACCAAGCCACCCCTTAACCTTGTATTTTCTAAATGGCTAAAATACCCTTGGTTAATTAACATTAAAATTCTGATTAGGTTAATTAATTGAGTTTAGATTAAAAATTTGAAATTATGAATTCACTAAATTAAACCTTTCATCCCACTTATGATTTCGATTTCGATCAAAAAAATTAGATTTTAAAAATACACAAGGTAACGCAAGGTTATAGTTTGAATAACATGCTTGCTAATATGCACCTAAGCATGGTTCACTTTGAATAAAGCTGACTTTGGGTGTTAGGCATTGTATTGGTTGAAGAACACGCCGAGTATCTTCGACATGCTAAATTTTCCTAAGATGCCGGCGGTTATAACGTCGGCAAGTAAATAGATTTTATCACTGCCGGCTGACATGTAGCCGGCATGTTAATTATTTATAACCTTGTCGACTTGTACTTATACCAAACAGAAAAAAGCAAATATCGAAGATGTAATTCACTTTATTCATGCAATTTTGGTTACTACATTGATTGAAACATAAAAACGAATGCACTTAACATGTGCATCAAGCCTTTAAACCCCTAGGCGACCCTAGTGGATGAGTTATAGTCTCGTGAGGGCTTACATCGAGGTATACCCACAAAACCTACACTAAAACTTCTAAAACCATCAATCTTCCTCCGACGAAGACGATACCAAGTAGTCCGGGTTATCCAACGGGATTTTATCGGCCAAGAAGTGATAGCTTGCATCGAATGCGAATGCTTCCCCCTTTACTTCCAAGTAGCGCACTTTCACGGCTTCGTGCTACAAAAACAAGCTTACATTTGTTAGTGGTGTTTCGTTGGAAGATAAAACAACATGGGTTACGTAAAAAAAAACCACAAAATGACTTACAAATTCTGCAATGGACAAGGTGAAGGGGCGAGTGTTAAAAATCCGAGGTTGGAGGGCTAAATAAACAAGTATCGCATTTTCGATTACGAGGTGCCTAGCATGGACTTGTTCAATACTTCTTGCATTAGGATTCCCATACTCGCCGCTAAATTTGTTGTGTACCCTAGCCCAAAAGGTTTTGGAATCTTCCCTTTCGGAGGATTGACGTCTAAGTCGATCTTCCGCATACCAAGCCTTGGTGATTGCAAAATCTTCATTCGAATCAAAAGATGCCATTGTTGTTTGTAGAGAGATATTGGGTGAGTTAGATGGAGTGTATGATGATATGAGCTTTGGAGAGTATATGAAACTATTTGTATGTTGTTTTGTAGAGAGAAGTAGTGTATTTATAGGATGGTGGCCAAATTTGGCCGTTATAGTGCCCAAGTACAAGTCAATCAATGAAATTGTACTTTCCAAAAAATTGAATTTTGAATACGCCGGCGAGGTCTGTTTTCTCCAAGATGCCGGTCGTGTAAGATTGTAGGCATTAGGAGAAGATTTTTTTTCCCACAAACCCGCCGGAAGTGTATTGGTTCGCTACACTGCCGGCCACGTTCCAGTCGGAGGGGTCACAAATTTGTTACCGTGCCGGCGAGATATGTTTTAAGCATCAGGAGAAATGTGTTTTTGTAACAAAACCGCCGGAACTATATTGGGTCAATACATTGCCGGTGACGAACACGTCGGAAGGTTATCATTTTTATACAATGCCGGCCCTGGTAACTACATAATTTTTTTGTCAGTACGTGATCGACAATTCGAACCTTGCCGGCCCTGGTAAAGCCGTCATTTTAATTTTACGGAAGCATTCTGGCTTATTCATTAAAACTTTACGTAGCTAAACAAACCATTCATTCAACAACCAGATATCCAACACTTTTTGTCTAAAATGAAAACACGTCCCATAAACCTTTAAAAACATTTGTCCACGCCATTAACTTAAACATTTGTCCACCACAACATAGAGAAATAAACTACGAAAGCATTCATTGACCACGACCACGTCCACGACGAGCACGGCCCCGTTTTGGAGAATTACCTTCACCACCACGACCACTGCTGCTACCTTCACCACCACGAGTCCTCTTTTTATCAGCCTTCATCTTGGCTTGTGCTTCTCTCCTAGCTTTTTGTTCATACTTTACTTGAGCCTCAAGTTGCTTGAACATTTCATTGGCGTCCTCATTGCCAACATTGTTAACATAGTCAATGTGCTTTCTTTTATCTTCAATCGACAAAGGCTCTCCTTTTTATCTCGCGCACAACAACACCTTCCCAAAGGTCTTCAAATGCTCCTTATATTTTCAATTAAACAACAAACAATGAATAGAATGATTCAGTAATGCAATCAATCTTAAAATAGTAAGAGCAACTCTAAATATACTTACAAAGAACTGAAGCAATGTTTATGGGTCTTTCGCTTCCAACTTATTCTTTAGAGCCAGTTCTTCAACAGTCATTTTCCTAATGATAGTAGGACGAGCCCATTCTAAGTACCAAACCATGTATTTTTCAGTAGCTTCATGATCGTTGGTCACCTCGTCCAAAAGACTCACATCGATGTTACGGCCACGTCTATTGTCCCAATTTTCTTGAGCCGGTCGTGGAGCATAAGAGACGTTAATTGTTTTCTGGGACGTGGTGCACTCATCCCGGTTCACAGTAAAGAACGGCTTATCTTCATTGAAATGAGGTTCTTCTTGGACGTAACTCAATTGTCGCATAATCCGATGTGGATCGTACATTGAATATCCTTCAAACACATTCGTCAAGGGTCCATAGTATAATGCAACAACTTCATTTCTAGGATGGATTAAACCTTGATTTCTAGCATCCCGATACGGATCAAAAATCACCTCCTCCACAGTCAATTCGTCGATGGCACTTCAGAGTTTCATAAGCTGTTACGGCATTTCCTTATCCTGAGTACCCTTAAAACTGTACCTTTGCACTCTTGGCCTATTAACCGCAACACTCTCATCCACTTTGATGTAGGAGATGTCTTTGAACAAGGAAGGGAAGTGCTCATATATCCAAACCTATGCAACAAAAAAAAGTTTAGTAAGAACCTTATCTTACGAGAATATTCGGTAATATAAATGTTTTAGACAATAAAATTACCTGGAAGAGAAATGTGTTTCCGTTAACTTGCTTAGTGAGTGCCCTAGAACATTTTGTCAACTCATTGTTCAAGAAGGCGACCACCGCAGTACCCCAAGAATACTCACGCATCTTATTTAAGGGATCCAATAGTTGCAAGTAACCGGCCTCCACTTGGTTTTCGGAACTGTCGGGGAAGATACATTTGCCCATGACGTATATCAAATAACCGGCCGCGGTAGCATTGATTCGCACCGGGTTTACCATTCCTTCCCTGTCAAGGATTGACTATGTATCCCATAATGTGTCCCTCAACCTCTTCATATTAAACTTCTTGGTTAGACGACCATCCTTCGTGTCAAGAACAGCCTCCGTCTGAACCTGATTCCAACCGAACTATTTCTTGCTCAAATCGTAAATCTTCTCGAAATATATCGAATTATCCATCCCCTCACAGACTGCTTTTCCCTCAACCTCGAGGCCTAGAATTTGTTGAGCATCATCGGGAGTTATCGCCATCTTACCGAACGGGAATAACATGGTATCAGTCTCTCCGTAGAACCTTTCACATAATGCAGAGACGGTAACTTTTTCAAGATTAATATTCGAACTCTCAATCGCAGGCATCAACCCGTAGTTCCTCACAATCACTTTCACATCCTCACATTCCTTGTCAAGATCCCAAGTATGAGCCACTGAACACGAAGCTTGGCGCCTCATGAGACGGATGGCATGCTTGTGATCCTAAATACAAAAAAAAAATGAAAAAGAAATACAAACACTTGACGCAGATTTAATTAAGATAGTTACACACTTGAATAAAGAACAAAGACGGATTAAGATTACTTACGATAGTATTATGTATCGTACATGCCCATGAGTCTTTGTATCCAAAAAGAACATTGCCACCATCTCTTGGGGTCCCCCTTGGGTCCTCATCTTTTTTCAGTTTAACCATCAAGTGTTCGGGAGGCATGTGAGAATTCTGTGGTTTAGTGATCACCCTCTTCTTCGCTCCGGTTGAAGTTGAACCCGAAGCTTCGATGGGTTCAACGATTTGTTCTCCATCTCCTTCTTCTTCTTCTTCTTCTTCTTCATCTTGTTCCTCTTCCTCTTCAACAATTTCCTCTTCGACGGTTTTCTTACCTTTATCTCTATTACCATCATCATCATCATTACCTCTTCCAACATGTGGCATGTCTTGATCACCATCATCATCATCATCATCATTGTTGCCTCCTCCAGCAGCCGGAATTCTTTCATCAACATCATCATCATCACCTCTTCTACCAGATGGAATTGATTGGTCTTCATCTAGAGTGTCGTCTGAATCACTGGGTTCAGATGGTGGTTCTGTATTATTACTTATAATGATCTTTGTCGTTCCCCTCTCAACATATGCCCCTCGATGTTTTGAAGACAAGAGTTTATCACCAACACGAGGAGGGTTTGAAGGAGGACTACTAAGAGCAGCTTTCTTCTTTGCCGTTTGCAATCTGAACAAGAATAATTCAGAGAAAAAAAAATCAAAGGCCGGCAGGGTCTACAAAAATAACCTATCTGGTGGACACATAGCCGGAAAGGTCGACCAAAAGATGCTTACCGGCTAAGACACCCCGGCAAAGTGTCATCAAAATAGCCTTCCGGCCAACAAACAAATTTACACAGTAAATACAAGGAATTTTCACTAAACAGGTCGGCAAGGTCCATTAACCATACATTTTAAATGACAAAAGCTACGGCATCGTTTTATAAAATACTCTTCCGGGATAAAACATTCTAGGCATCAAGAGACATTCAAAGAAAAGTAGACGACAGGGTGAAAAATGAATAAGATGTCGGCTTCGTTAAAACTAAAATAACGCCGGCAGGTATTTAGTTGAATAAACTGCCGGCCCTGCTAGTAGCAGTTACAGAAACCATACAGCCGGCAGGTTCTTCAAGCATATACCATTCTGGCCAAACCCTAACTATGAAACCCCGGAAGGGTCGATAAAAAAAACATTGCCGGCGTGGCAATTGCCAATTCACAAATTCGAATTTTCTGACCTAATTTGACATGCAAATATGAAATCGAAGTACTAGAGTGAGTTTAAACAAGCCCTTACTTTCTTAAGCGCACCATTTCACGTGTTTCAGCGGATTCAATTCCTTCTTCTTCAACCGTTTTTTTTCTTCACTTTCTTAGCAACCAAACTTGCAATTCCAGGGTTATATTCATTGGGTTTGCGATTAGATTCTTTCATACGAGTTGCCTTCTTCCGTGGTGGATCCATTGATGAAGATTAATCGGAGTTTTCGAATCGACGATGCTAACGAATTAATCGACGCGTTTTGGTGGTGGTGGGGTAATGGAGCCGGTAGGGTTGTGGAGGGAGGAGAAGAAGATGAAATGGAAAAAAAATTAAAACTGATTTAGAGTAATAGGTTTTTAAAGGGTAAGGGTATTTTTGTAACTTACCCATTAGGCCTCCCCCTAAAACCCATAAAAAATATCCCTTTAAAATTGGGTATACCCCAATCAAGCCAGGTTGTTTTGGGGTTGTTTAGAAGGGCGGTACGTTTAGAATGGCTGGAAAAAGAAAGGGCAATAGCTTCCACTTACATTTTAATGGGTCCCCTTAAACACATAAAAGGTTTTATAGGGATTTTTTATTTTTTTTTATTTTTATGTTTTTTGAAAAAGGGTGACAAAATTTAATTACTCAAACAGTTGTTACATTACATTAGAACGCGTGATTGGGGATGTTAAAACTAATTAGGGAATATTTTATTGTTCATGCCGACATGGTTTTTCAATGCCGGAAATCAAAACCGGCATGGTTTTTCTATGTCGGCATGAATACTAAAATATCCCCCAATTAATCCTTCTTACATTACATGTCTTGTGAGTATTTAGTCCCAATTTTATCAGCATATATAATGTTTGAAAAGAAAGGTGGGGGCATATGTTTTGCAAAAAAATTGTTGATGCCAAAGTTGGTTGTTGTGCTTGGTGGTTCACTGCTTGATTCGCTAGTTCGTCTGCTGCTTGATTTGCTTCACTCTATCATGTTGTAGCCTTGTCTGGGGATCTTTTGCATGAGTTATTTAATTTCCTTAAGCATTGTTGTAGAATTGCTATCCTTAATGCTAAGAGTAGATTGTTTTCGTCTTTGTTGATGTTGTGCTTCCTAACGGTGCTTCCATTGAAACTAGAAGTGTTCCGCTGCAGTCTCTGCCCAGGATTCCAGCTCCAGCAGGTCCCGGGTTTCCTTTTCCTGCTTCATCTGTATTCATCTTGATTCAATTTTCCGGTGGTGGTTCCCATCCAACTATTATAGTTGTTGTTGTAGTTCTTATATTTGTTTGGTATGTTGATGGGGGGAGGTCCGATAGGATTGGAATTAAGTGTTGGTGCGCCCAGATGTATTCTGCAAACATTACCTGTATTATTTGAGTTATTTGAGTTGGTGATTGATTCTGATTCCGGTAAACTTGTGCGCTTCTCGCCAACCAGAGGTGCCACAGGGTAAAGCTATAGATTTTTTTGTCTTCTTTGATAGCTTTGGATTTAGTATTTCCTGCAAGGTTGTAGGTTCTTGATGCATGTCGATCTTTTGGTTTGTTGGTTACCTACTAGAGTAATTTGTTTCCAAATAATTTGAACTCGTGGACAACAGAACGATAGATGTTGTGTCATCTCTTTTGTGTTGTTACATATAAGACAAAGATTGGTGGTTGTGATGCGTCTCTCTGCTAGGGTACACTACACTAAATTCTGGGATTAGAAACAGAACTGAGGTGTTACTAAAATGGGTTGTAACGGCTCTTGCCTGTTACAAAAAGGGGTGTTACATTTTTTTGTAACGACATTGGGGACATTACAAATTCTGGGTTGTAACGGCGTCAGTAACAGCTGACGGCGGTTACGAAATGACACGTGGTAACAGCTGAGTGTCGTTACGAATTTTTTTGTAACAACGTCGTCGTAAGATCTTCGAGTCGTTACTATGTGGCATGTTAGTAACATGCCTGAGCCGTTACTACATGGCAAGCTGAAACAGCTCAGAGCCGTTACGAACTTTTTTGTAACCGAAAAAATTATTGTCGGCAGTCAACATTGACCTAGTAAAAATTGGTCAGTGACGATCAATTTTGACCAGGCCAATATAGCCCGGCAGCTCGTTTTCCACCAGAAATACGCTGGAGTACAATTTATTTTTACCTGCATAAATCTTTCATTAAACCATATTCATCAAATCATATCACATTCATATCTTTCATTCAACCACAATCATCAAATCATATTACATTTATATCAATGAAGACCATAAATTCTTCTAAGTACCAAATTTCTTCTAAGTATCAAATTCTAGGTTACAAAACTTACCAAGTTCATAGAAAGTTCCTACATAGAAATTTACAAAATTCAAAGAACTTCCTACATAGATACTTACAAAAATTGTAGATGCGAAGAGACCTAATGACTGCTTTATTCTCCAACCTTTCTGATCTCACAACAGAGCATCATTCAATTAACCTGCAAACCCAATAATGACAATCAATGGTTATAACTAAAAGGGAGTGCACTCGAACGTAGTAACTCAATCCACATATGAAGATAAAATAACTAACCATAAAATTTCATTTCAGTATCCCGTTCTACACTGTCAAAACCTCACACTGGACAGACTATAACCTAAGACCCATATGCAATATTTCTTCATGATTCTATAAGAGAGGTCATGAAAGCCCTACCCTCCTTAAACTTTAAAACACATTCCGCAAACATGACATACAACTAGCTAGTTATAGTATCACCTAAGTTTAAAACACTCCATCCAATAATAATTAAATTTGAGTAAAAATAGAAGTAGATTCACCTGATTGGTTAAAGAATTAGAAGTAGTCCCACCAAAGCCTTCCAAATGGCCTAAAATACAAGCAGCCATGTAAAATTAGACAGGCTGATTCCTTAGTCTGAGAGACAACTGACCCCATCAACTCTAAATTAAAAAAAAAAAACAATACAAAATATTATTGTATGATGTCTCTAACAGGCTAATTTAAACTTTAAAATACTAAAATAAGTAAACACTTATAAGTTATGTGCTACATAAAGCTCATACAAAAACTGTTTACAGCTAAGAACATATAAGAATAAAAAAAAACAAGCACAAAACTCACATAACAGTCTCTGCCTTTTCTTGCTTAATGTTTTGCTCTCAAATCTGCAACACTTCGCCTCACCTGCTCTAACATTACACCTCAGCACCTATAGGAAGTGAGCTGGTACCTGAGTGAATTCAAAAAAAAAAAAAGTTACATCCACTTGGTGCCAAGGATTGCAAATTATATCGGTTAGAAAAGCTCAATGAAAAACAGTCCACAGACACTTTCTTAGCCGAACCAACATCTTAACAGTGTCAACAACAAAATTAGCTAAAAACATAGGATATATATTTCTCCCTAAGATCAACAACCCATGGTTATGCATGGTAGAGGCCATCATTTCCTACACAAGCCTCTATTAGAACCACATGCTCAAGGAATTTCAACAAAACAGTTTAAATACTCAAATTTTACAGCTTCTCAACTACCTACAATTAGAAGAATATGAATCAACCAAGACAATATGTCATAAGAAGAGAACTACAAAATAAAGAGAGTGAAAAGGGAAGTTTCAAAAAATAAAAAGTGTACCTGGCCAGAACTGGCGCTTAATATCAATGAAAAAGCGTGGGTCTAACAACCACACCCAATATTTCACTTAGGCAATCTGTATGGACAAACTCCGATATACTTTCTAGAGAATCAACTAGACAGTTAGACTCAATCAATAGAAAAGTATATCAAAGAGTTTATATATATATATCTCGATTTAAATCTTACTCAAGCAAACTGCGAGTCTCAATTTAAATAGAAGAGAGATAACTTGGATGGTACCAAACACCAATATCCAAGTGTCAATCAATTTAAATCAACAACCAAAAGATCGGATATTCTAATTGATTGAACAACACACAACCTGTATTATTTCAATTATATAACGAAATATAATACGGAAAAGAAATAACACAGAATCCAGAATTCTGTTAACGAGGAAACCGCAAATGTAGAAAAACCCCGGGACCTAGTCCAGATTAAACATACACTATATTAAGCCTCTACAGACACTAGCCTACTCCAAGCTAACTTCTGTATGGACTATAGTTGAACCCAAACCAATCTCACATTGATCCAAGGTACAGTTATGCTCCTACATCTCTGATCCCAGCAGGATACTACGTACTTGATTCCCTTAGCTGATCTCACCCACAACCAAGAGTTTTTACGACCCAAAGTCAAAGACTTTAATAAATAAATCTGTATCACACAGAAAAGTATACGGTAATAGATAAATCTGTCTCCCACGAATATACCTACGAGTTTTTGTTCCGTCTTTTGATAAATCAAGGTGAACATGAAAAAATTGATAAAACCAGACTTATATTCTTGAATAACAGCTTAGTTTTATCAACCACCTCACAATAATCCTAATCGACGCAGCGAAGAGAGATATTGCGGAATCACAAACGATGAGACGAAGTGTTTGTGACTAATTTTATATCTTGCCTATCGGAGATAGAAATATCAAGCCAATTATACTCGTATAATAGAAGATGCAAGATCATATCACACAACTACAAGAAAAGTAGTATCGGTCTGGCTTCACAATACCAATGAAGTCTTTAAACTGGTTTTAGAAGAAGAAAACCAAAGGTTAAAGGAGAATCGACTCTAGCTTAGAACAACTAGTATCACACAAAATATGTGGGGATTAGGTTTCCCAGTTGCTAGAGCTCTCCCTTATATAGTCTTCAAATCAGGGTTTGCAATCAATGTTAGCTTAGTAACAAAGCGTTCAATATTCACCATTAGATGAAAACCTGATTAGATTCAAGCTAATATTTATCAATTGTTAGATCGAAAACATAGCTTGTTATACACACATGTAATGCACGTTTCTAGGATTGTGTAACCGTATCAAAACTTGTACATTAGTTGTTTCAACAATAGTTAACCAAATGGTTAGCTATATGATAACTTTCATATCAACCATATTCTTCTTCACCATAACTAGTTCAAATTAATCAAATGAACTAGTTAGAGAGTTGTTCAATTGCTTAGATATTTATGTACTACACAATACACAATTGAAGCAAAAAAGATTTGATTCACTCGAATCGGTTCATGAACTATATAGCCACGGTTTACAATAGCATTCCTTAGTTTATAAAGAAAAGTTCACAAACATCGTTTTTAAACATAACCTACTCAAGTTCGCGGACTTAAGTTCCCGGACGAAGTTCACAAACTCCAGTAGAAATTCTCGGGTTCGAGAACTACACCAGTTCGCGGATTGAAGTTCACGTACTACTCTGATTTCACTTGATCAACAAAGTTCACAAACTTCGGTTCAAGCAATAAGGACTTATACATATATGTGTTATCATAGCAATGCTTATATCCTCCAATCGTTATATTGTCTAAACTCTCATTTCAATCATTGAAACATTCTCAGGGGACGTTATATAGTTGTTATTCACAAACCATTTTTCGTCAGAGCAATTTTCAAAGTGATTGAAACATAACATGACTTTCGTCACTAGGTAAAGATAAACTTGGCTGAAGTGAAGCTTTACCAACACATATTTCGAGAAATAGATAAGCAAGATATATTTATCTCGAAATATCCACATGTGCATAATCTAAGTCTATATAGCAAAATGACTTTTGTCTCAAGATAGGAGAAAGAGTAGATAGACTTTTGAGTGATAGATAAGTTCAAGTCTCCACATACCTTTTAGTCGATGAAGATCCACTGGTTCCTTGAGTAGTCATTCGTCTTGTATCATGATTGACATGGAGTTCTTAAGCTCAACTACACTTTCTATCCTAGTCTGAGACCTTAGATATAATAGACTAGAAATCAAAGACTTATAGTTTTGATCACTAACATTGACAAACATGCATGAGATAGCAACGCATGCGAGTTCGACCGAGCAATGCTCTAACAATCTCCCCTTTGTTAATTTTAGTGAAAAAACTATTAATACATATAGAACACAAAAAATATATAAATAAACTTTGTAGCTCCTATTCCATATGCCGTCTAATCTTCAACATTACTCGAAATCTTCGTCACTTCCAAGTAGTCCAATGATCCCAAAGGTTGTAAGTTTAACATCATCGTTGTTGAAAATCCATAGCTATAATAACGAGAAAACAAGAGTTCTCAATCATTGTTATAAAGTGTCATAGTATCATTATACAACGTCAAAGTCCAATTGTATCACAACTTTAACAATAATACTATGGTGATACTTCACTCCCCCTTAGTCAATACTCCATCTCACATGGAAACCACTCCCCCTTACATAACGATCTGAAAACCATATTTGTAGTGTGAACTACATATTAATTCTCCCCCTTTTTGTCAATAAAATTGGCAAAGGTACAAGAACGGGATCTTAATGAAATTTTCGTAAGAGACGTTTCAAGACCAAAGGTAAATGCATATCATATTGTTTAGATGTAATCATAAAACTGAATCTAAATGCATTCATCAAGGAGTCTATAAAGATACAAGATAACCCCTATAATATTCTATAGCCGCAATCCCCACAAAGATTTGTCAATTAAGCATAACTTCAATTAAGAACTCTCCCCCATAAAATGTCATTCCCGAAAGAACAACACGAGCGACCTTAATTTCAAAAGAAAAGAAATATTTCTTTGGACTCAACAAATCACATACAAGTATAAATTTGAAATCCAAAAAAAAAAAATTCAACAAAATTAACCTTAAGCGAACCATGATTAATTTGACTAAATATGCTCAACACAAGTAAACTTATGGAGACTTAAGAAATCAATTATATTAATCAAAAGAGAAACCATAATTAATCTAATCGAAGTACACAACTAAACTAATCACAAAAGTAACCAATTTAATTGGCCATGCTCAACATAAGAAAATCTATGGAACAATGACTAAGTTAATCATGAAAATAATCAACCAGACAATAATGCTCAACATAAGAAGACTTATGGAGACAAGACTAAATAACCACACAAGATGATTAATTTAGTTCAACATGCTCGACATAAAGTACCTTACGAAACAACAACTAAGCTAATTATTAAAATAATCAACTTTGGTTGTTATGATGCTCACATTAAAAAAAAATTATTTGCGAATCCTTTTGTTTAATCCTAAGATATGAAAGATCTCCCTAGCCCTGCCTAGTATAAGAGTTTATGGCATGGGCCAGACCAGGTCATTTCTTGATTGTTGGCAGGTCTCTTTGTATGTGTTTTCCGGAAAGAGGAGGACTCAATGATTATTCGTTCGCCGGAACCAGAAGTTAAAATTTTGGTGGATCGGGATCCCGTAAAAACTTCTTTCGAGGAATGGGCCAGACCAGGTCATTTCTCAAGAACAATAGCTAAAGGCCCTGATACTACCACTTGGATCTGGAACCTACATGCTGATGCTCACGATTTCGATAGCCATACCAGTGATTTGGAGGAGATCTCCCGAAAAGTATTTAGTGCCCATTTCGGTCAACTCTCCATCATATTTCTTTGGCCACTTTATGGAAAAACACAATATTTACACAAAAATTATGGATCGTAGATCGACCTTATACCGTGGAATAATCAAGGATACATTCTATTTTCCATCACCATTTGCACAATGACATACAATAGACATAATCCTTGAATCACAAAAGATTTCAACCTATCTTCCATCAAAACTTGACAATATATGCTTAACTTTTGTGTTTGTCAAAAGTATATGCATTCTTTTATCAATACTTGCATATCAATTCATGAACGACTTTACTTTTGACAAAATATGGGACAATCAAGTTCACAAACGTTAACACACATATCCCATAACAATATTGCAATATATAAAACCATAAAGATTAATACTGCAAAAATCATCTTCCAAACAAGTCTAGAGTTTAAACCAATAAATCTAAAAACAAGAAGATGAAAACGTTGGACATAGCTATGTATAATCACAATAATGGCTATTCCAAAACACTAGTAATTCTTTTAAACAAAACAAGAAAAATAGAAGATTAACTAGGAAATAAGAATCAAACAGACTAAACTGAACACAAAACTTCCATGCCATAGTGAACTAAAGTCATATAGACAGTTCGGGACCTTCTTGAGTCTTAAGGTCTTGGAGCTTGTGAACAACAACATCCTCTGCACCTTTGGAAAGGATATCCTCGTTGGGAAGTTCATTAACACGGATTTTTATGAGAACAAGGTCATACTTAACTTTTTTGAACTCAGTTCTTACCACATCAAGACACTTCATTTCATCAACAAGTTGCTGCTTTGCCTCCTCAAATTTCTTTAAAAAGTCTAGAACTACATTTGAAGAAATCTCTTCTATACCTGAAAGAGACTCATGAGATTGAGGAGGGGAATTTTCAACTTCAACAAACGTTCCATTCTCTTTATCGAATTCGAAATATACCGCATTATAAACGAAACTTTTAGGTAAATCCCATGAAGAAGAATCCATTGATAATATGAAGCCTAGAGTAAGAAGGATAACTCAATAGGATAGGTATATAAAATTCGAGAGATTTAGGGTTTACAAGATAGCTTTAGGAGAGAACCTGAAAACCGTACGTGTACCCGTAAGAGGAGGGTTCACAAAGCTATGTATGAAAAAGTTCACAAAGCGGTGTTCTAGTATTAATATCCTAGAACACCGCTGCCACGGTGGGGAGGCCGACCGAAAAAAAACGAAATACTGCTGATTACATAATGCGTCATACATTAGTGGTGTAGTCTTTTAGGTGAAAGCTTCAGTTTTCATGATTGTCACAATTAGTGGTGTTTCGTTTTTTTTTTTTTTTTTTTTTGTTGTTGGATTGATATTTTTAAACATCTTTAACCTCCATTTCAGAAAAAGGATACTTTCCCAGTTTCATTTTTTCCTAAAACAGGGTGAAAGTACCAATTTTCCTGAATGGAAAATTAGTTGATGCATAAACCAAATATGGCCGCATAATGGCTACGCATTGAATTTTCAAAAATTTCGCCTAAAGTGAAAGTATCTATTTTACTAAAACATAGGGAGTATATAGTTTTATCAATTTCAATGGAAAATTAGTTGATGCATTAACAAAAATATGGATGCATAATGTGTTATGCATCATTTGTGGTGGTTTGCATAATGACTATCTATTCGATTTTCGAAAATTATGCCTAAAAGGATAAACACCTCCGAATTTTACGTAAAAAATCTAAATTTAATATTGTTGTTTGTACTCATTGTGTAAATATCTTTAAAATCTTTCCAACGAGATAAAATTTGTAAAATTTCAAGGCACGGATTTTTAGATATGTTACTGAAAAAAATAGGATAATAAGGAATTATGTGAAAAGATTTCACAAAAAAAAAAAACGGTTAACTGAGATGATAGAGCCTTCCAATGTCCCAAATTTCAATTTTACGCAGTCATCTCTATCGTTGTTACTTTTTTTCTTTTCTGTAAGCAGTTTGGAATTGCTAGTGCTGAGATAGGAATCTTTCGGACATCCTTTTTCAACACAAGATGTTTCTTATGTTAGCTAGGTAGTCTCTTACTCTTAAATTACAGATCAAAGCAGGATCATATAAGACAATTTCAATGTGTTTAAGAGAAATTTAATTTGTTTCAGAGCAATTTAAGCTGTTATTTGCATCTTTGTCTAATTTTCTATGGCTCGTTTTCAGTTTGCTTACTTGTATGTATTGTTCCCTGAAAGTATTAACAGATTGTGAAAAAATATAATCTGCATCAGAATTTCCTTAAAAGTTTGTTAAAGTTGCTAGTTGTTTCATTTTAAATACAATGAGATAAATCTACCATAATTTATTACTGTAAATGAATTTGTTACTTGTTAGATTTTAATCTACAGAGATGCAGTGAGTATGAGTGGAAAATGAAGTAGGGCACAAGCGGTATGAAAAATGAGACTAAAAAAATTCAGTCTGGAAGCATCGGCTGATTCAAATTCAGATCCATGGATTATCTCACACATCACTACAGAAGGTAAATAATGAATTATTTAAATGAATTTATAAAACAAAATCATAATTGAAGTTATCTCTGAATGTTCCAGCTTTAGCTTTGACAACTGAAACCTATGTTGTAAAAGGAAAGCGCCTTTGGAGCTTAAGCCCCAAAGGCCCACTAGGCGGAAGACCAGTGTCTGGCAGAAAAAGGCCCCAGGCGCCAAACTATGAACAATTTTTTTTCTGGGCGCCTTAGGAGCGCTTAATCCCTAGGCGAGGCGCTGCGCTTGGCGCCTCACCTCGCTCAGCGCCTTTTACAAGGCTGAAAATTCATTTGTTCGAAGGATTAGACAATACCCATCTTCCGTATAAAAAGGCCAACTTAATTACCACATACAATTACTATGAATGTTCTTCTTCGGCATATGCTTAATATCTCATCTCAGCATGATAATATTTGGAAATATATTTTTACCATTTACGCAACTTCTGGTTATGTATTAAATCTCAATGGTTGATGTAACATATACTTGGGTTCGTTACGTGTGAGTCATTAAAACAAAAACAGATCAATGATCAGAGATTAAACCCTAACATGGGCTAAATCTTTAAAGCTTTATAAATAGAAAACTTTTCTTCAAACTCTCATCCGCCTCTATCTATCTAGCTCTACAGAGAGAGAAAACTTTCATGCCCTGAAAATCAACAACACCAAACAAGCTGATCTCCTTGTTCACGATCCATCAATGGAAGCAAAAACATCAAACACATGCCCATCTACTTACCCTCACAATGATTTTCCCTATTAGAACCAAATGTAGGCTATCTATTGAGAATCGGTGGTGCCGAACAATTTTTCGCTATCTCTTGTGTTTCAGACATCCTTTGTCACGATAATATCTTATTGTATACAAAAGATAAAGAACAATTTAAGTTGTTATACATTTCTATGATCTATTTTCATTAATATGGTTACTTATATTGAAATCTTGATGTGATGTTGTTTCATCTCAATGAATTGAGATCTACATTTTTTTACTACTAAAATTGAAATGCTGTTATGTTTGTACCCAGAAATATTTCCAGGCACTAAACACGATGATTTTAGTGATGTTGATCAGAACTAGGGTTTTACACAAAACAAGCATAAAAAGAACATACACGAATTTAACATGGTTCGGCATGGGTTGCCTACATACGCGGACGAATCCCCATAGGTATAGATATTTTATTGATGTATGGGTTACAATGATTTCTGATACCTTTTAAGGTTTGCTTGTGTATTTTTCTCTATCTGGGCTTCTCTTTTAGGGTTGAGATTCCCCTCTATTTATACAATTGAATACATGGGTCAAACCCTAATTTCGAGATAAACTTCCTCTACAACTTGGCTAGGAAGATATCTGGAATGTTCCAGAACTTTCTCTGCAGCTTGGTCAACAAGTCATCCAAAAATTTCCACAATCTTCTTCCAGGGTTTTTGCACTGGAACAGTGGAAACGGGCCAAACTGTCATGGGACTGTGGGTTTGACCAACGACATTGACTGTCAGGGTTGACTTTCGCCGTTAACTGTGAAGATCGATCTTTGAATAATAGACTATCTTGACTGGAGACATGGTTGGAGAATGGATGGTTGACAATATGGATGGAGACTGGCTGACAGAACGACTAGCAACAAGGCTGTAAACTAGTTGGCAATATGGATGAAGGACTTCGCCTGTGCACAAGGCCGGGGGACATGGCCGGCGGACTTGGCCCGGGAACATGGACGAGGAGCATTCGACAACACCGCTGGAAACTTGGCTACGACCATTGACCCACTTTTGAATTTTTCAGTTGCCCATCGTTGACTTTGACCATTGATTGGTCGTTGATTTTGACTGTTGGCTAGTTGTTGACTTTATGTAACATTGGGCCGGCTGGTGATCTGCGTCTGTTGACTGGTTGGCAGGCTTGGATGAGGACAAAAAGTTGATTCAAGTAGCAATTTGACCCATTATGTGGGATTTTTACTCATGGTACAAATATCGCCCCTCTTAACCTCCAACTTGTTGGGGGTTAATAAAATTTCGTTTTCCTTGGTCAATGACAAAATTCTCCCCCAAGTGTGGATTATTGCTGCTGAAGGGATTGGCATGAGGCAAATGGCAAATTCCGGCGCTGACGTGGCAAACATCCGAGGTGACGTGGGGAACTTTTCTGCTGACGTGTTTTCCAATGATTAGGCATGGTTGCTAGCGTGGTGGATGACGCATCCGTCTAAAGTGGGTGAATAAGAATTATGTGGGTGACAACAACCTTGAATATTATGATAGTAACGGAATATGCTGACGACATCCAAAGGTAACAAAATATGCTTCTGCCGTTAGAGTATATGCTGACGACATGTATCGTTAACAGAATATGCTGACGGGAAGAAGATATTCTCAACAGTAAAAGACTTGCTGACTGGACTACTTGCCGATGTGGCAAATGGGAAATTCCAGCGCTGACGTGGCAAACATCCGAGGTGACGTGGGGAACTTTTTTGCTGACGTGTTTGCCAATGATTAGGCATGGTTACTAACGTGGCGGAGGATGCATCCGTCTAAAGTAGGTGAACAAGAATGATATGGGTGACAACAACCTTGATGTGGGTAAACAAAACCTTTGCTGTAGGTGGTGAGGGAATTGTCGTGGTTGAAAATAACACCCTGACGTGGGTGAACACACTCCTAACGTGGGTGTTGATGGTGGTTTTTATCTTAGGGTTAAAATTGTAAATCCTTGCATTTGATATGACGTCACTCTGTAAGGAAACGGAGCCATGAGTGCTAACCCCTCCGCTGGCATACTTATTGAGCCGTTCAATATATTTACATGAAATTTATCCAGACTGGCGCATGTACCAACCATCCCAAATGTTCTGTAAATTTCGGCGCCTTGCCTATATTACTTATTACTATTAGATTCACTGAGTACTTTTCATGTGTTATGTTCCCCGGAAGAACCCTTAATATCGGTATGGCATGACGGATTTATGTTCACTCGCAGCAGAGTAGCAACGACCTCCAAGTACCAAAGTTAAGGCCATTGCACAAAATACTTAATCAGAAATCAAAGAATAAATAGAGCCGCGGAGTAAGAGTGACAACGAGGGAAGCGTGCGCCACTTGGCCACCCCCCATGCTACCCAACTGGCCCTTATTTCTTTATCGACCAATCAAGTCGCATTAAACCCTCCACGTTGCACTGGAAGTGTGGCCACGCCCTTGCTTGCCGACCCCCTTTCCATCGACCAATCATGTTGCTATAAAGACGCCACACTAACACTAGAAGTATATCCACGCCCATGCTTGGCCGACCCTCTCTTTTCTCTTTTTCGACGAATCAGTTCGCTCTAAACTTACTATACTCACATCAGAAGTGTGGCCGCTCGTGATTGGCCGACCCCTTTTCTTGGCCAATCAAATCGCTCCAAATCCGCCACCATACATTAAAGGCCAAACACACCCTGCCACGCTACCATACTAACTGGAAATCCAAACACGCCTTACCAAAACAACATATTAAATGGCATACTAACATGCCACACCTCCGCGGTAACATAAAAGAGCCACTTTAGCCTTGGCCACGCCGCCAAGCCATAATTATTGGTCACGACGCCAAACCCTAGCCTTGGCCACGCCGCCAAGCCCTAATTATTGGCCATGGCGCCAAACCCTAGCCTTGGCCACGCCGCCAGGCCCTAATTTTGGCCACGTAGCCAAATTAACCTTAGCCTTGGCCACGCCGCCAATCCCTAATTTTGGCCACGGTGCTCTATATAAGAATATCCTTGGGACCCGTATAAAAATATTCTTATATAGAGGTAATTTTTATACTGATTAAGTCAAGTTGGGACCAATTTTTTTTATTCTTATATGGAGTTTATTTCTTTATAGAGTATTCTTATATAGAAGTTCTACTGTATACGCATCCTAATTTTCTTAGAATTTGTCGTGTTTGCATCTGCATCCCGTGTCCGCGCGTTAGTGCAACCCTCGTGCGAGTCGTGCCCACCTCATCTTCCTCCTTAAAGGCCTTGACAAAATATGCTCTCACGTTGAACGGTGATGAAACCCTCACTTCCTATTGGTCGAGATAGGCCTTTTCTAATACAGAAGCTATGGTGAGGACACTTGGCGAAACTTTATTGGTCGGAATATTAAAATTTAGGTTACACTTTGTTTACATCAAATATTTAACTGGTTGTTAGTAACGCCGTTTATAAAAAGGTAGGTGGACAACAATTTCATCAGAGTTTAAACCTAATTAATTTCGTTACACCGTGTTTACACCAAATACTTAACCGTACGTTAGTAACACCGTTTAAAGTGGACAATACTTCCGTCAAATCAGATAAAAAATTTCCTAAACAAAATCACATCAAAAACCAGTTTCTCCTTGATAAGGAAACCAAATTATTACAGAAGTTGTGAAATCGTTTATTATGGAAATCGTGTTAATAAGGAAATCGTTTTTTGTAAAAGAGCAAAGGGAAAAAGCACTCAAAATTACAGATGAGGTGTTTAAAACACAGAGAACGATGACCCTTACTGATCTTTGTAAGGTTTCTGATTTCCGAAATTAGATCTATCAATATATCTATTGAGGTTTAACCTCTTTTTCGAAAAAAAATAAATAAAAAAACACAGAGAACGATGACCCTTACTGATCTTTGAAACCATGTCTAGAGAGAAAGTGACTATTCTAGCAGGCTCTCAATCCAACGATAATATTTTATTATTTAGTCTTAACACTCATTGCAAATATTATTGGAACTTAAATCTCTAAACATACCTGTCACAAAAAAACTTCTACACCATTGGTGCACTCCACTCTTTAACACCACCACCCACCCTCACACAACTCATTGTAAGGTAAGATTAGCTCTCTCTTATTATCTACTTAATCTTGGTACGTATGGAGAGCTTTGCTCACGAGTTCTATGAATACATGACAACCTCTTATTTATAAGAGTACTTGACTGAATTTTACTAGATGTTTATCATTTAGTACTTGAAGCTTATTTATAACTATCGTTCTCTAGATTACATGCTAAGTTGCTAGCTATCCAACTGTTATGCTCTCTCTCTATATATATATAATTCTAAAGATCCACTAAACCAACTTAGATTATTCTTCTTAAATTTTCTTGGGCTTTTCTTATGAAGTAGATGTTGGATCTCAAGTCTAATACTTGACAGTCCAACTTTTGAACTGAGAGCACAGAGCACTCATGGGGAAATACCGAGAGGATTCGAAGCTGGTTTATGACTTTGCCGACCAAATAATAATAGTTACGTCCGTTTTCCGGCAACTCCTCTATTTTGGAATTCTGATTATCTTTGTATTTTAATGATTTTTAATTGCTGTTTTACCAAGATCATGGGTTTGGTTGATCAAAGAGAGTGATGATAAAGTAACTCTTATGTCTGGAATCCTTGCAAGTTTTTTTTATTTTAATTACATTCTTTGAAAGTTGAAATTGTTTTTTTATACATTCATGGGTGGAAGCCTACGGTGTTCAACAAGAAAATAGTGTGGATCAAACTCCTTATATATGTTGCTAAAGTGTAGAGAAACCTTATGTTCCTAAAGAAATATTGGCACGGTCACTCATATACGTTCCTATATCATAGCCATGGCCCTCCTTTGGCTCTTCAACATATTTTCTGGGGAAAAATAAATAAAATCCGCTCACCTATTTAATGTGTTCGCCCAGTCACACCAAATAAAAAATACATTATTACGGGTGGAGCAAAGCCACGCGCATACCAAATAAAAAATGCATCATCACGGGACGGGACAATACCTAGCGCACACCAAGTTAAAAGAAAAAAAACACTTGGTGCGTAGCACGGGTACATATCTCGATAAACATTAACATAAGATAGATAAAGGCCTAGACATTTTGTGAAACGATCATTCTGGTAAGGACTCTTGGCAGCGTATAATTGATTTAAAAATTATAAACTCAAAAAGAAAACTTAACTTACCGTGTTTGGAAGTCGAGTACCTACCATATTAGGATTCTTTTCTCCAAAATAATACATAAGAAGGAAAAAAAAACTCACATGTTTTACACAAATTTTCTGCAACTATAAAAATAAAAATAAAATAAAATCCGCACATATTTATTATATTTTCTCTACTTAGATAATACATCGAGATAAGCAGGGATGACGTTAAATAAAAATTACATAGCCACTGGGCGGCGTGAAACCCCGCACATATCAAATTAAAAAATAAAAGGTTAAAAGAATAAAAATGACCGGTGCGTAGCACGGGCACTATTCTAGTAACGCTAATAGGAGTCTCAAACTAGTTACACAAAACTCTTTTTACAGGGTAACTGTTGGATTATCTAATTCCCAATTTTCTTAACTAGTGAGTGTGGACGAACATAAACCCTAGAAATAAGCAGAAACATCATCCCTTACTGGTGCAGGGTGCGTGTGCGTATGTGAGAGAGAAATTGATGGGGGGTATTATGGGGAAAGAGGAAGAAGGAGGAGGATCATCTGAGGAGGTAGATGATACATCAGTAGTGATATTAGCTTCAGATCTTGGTATAGATGCTAGACCATTCTTGAACTCATCAACATCAGAAGAAGAAACAACTGAGAATTGGCATGATTGTCCTTCTACTCTTACTTATACCGATGAAAATCTGGATTTCTCTGATCTTGATGAGTTACAAATTTTTTCTCTTCAAGGTTTTGATAAGTCTGGTAATCGTATCCTCCGTATCGTCGGAAAATACTTCCCAGGTAACAATCCACCTAATTTAATCATCATTTGGTCAAATTTGGTTATGTTAGATGAAATTACTGATTCATCTTATGTGTTTACAGCACCTGTGGTGAGTGGGGGGAGATTGAAGAAGTATATATACCATAAGATATTCACTGAATTGTCCAACGGTCCATTTTGCATACTTTATTTGCATAGCACTGTTCAGAAAGAAGATAATAACCCTGGTTTGTCCATCTTGAGGTGGATTTACGAAGAGCTTCCCTTGGACTATAAGGAGAGATTGCAAGTTCTGTATTTTGTTCATCCAGGATTACGATCCAGACTAGTTTTTGCTACACTTGGGAGGTTTTTCTTAAGTGAAGGGTGAGGGCTTGAATATTAAACTGGCAAGAATTATGTGTGAAATGGATTCTAAAGTGGATTTTTTTTTTTTTTTTTTTTTTTTAATATTTTGCATTTGCAGATTATACTGGAAAATAAAGTATGTTAGTCGACTGCAGTATTTATGGGAAGATATGAAAAAGAATGAGGTCGAAATTCCTGAATTTGTGGCAAACCATGATGATGTTCTCGAAGATAGACCCTTGACAGATTATGGGATAGAGCCTGATCCTCTTCATCTGACGGAGGTTCCATCTATGCGGTACTCATTGGGGAGGCATGAAGAAAGATGGGCATCACGGGAATATATAAGCTAGCATGTATCTCGTTGTCGGTTTGTAAGTGCAAATAATGTAAGTAATACTGCTTTAAGCCTGTGAAATTTATGTCAGGGATTTGCTTTGTAACGCTTCAATGATAAGACTCTGCTCAACTTTGCTTTTGAATGTAAGTTGTACACCATAGAAACATATGAATAACATGCTATTTGCATGTTTTCTCTTTTGAGATCTAATAAGCACTTATTTGAACACATAGACATATGACTTGTTTAGTGGTACTTTCAACTTAATGTGGTTCATGAGTTCGTATATTCTATGAAATTTTGGTTGCTTGAATATTAGAATTTGAGGGATAATTCCTTGGATGTAGAGTATGTCATATGTCAATAAGTTAAAATTACTAAAAGAAAGCACATAATAATCATTCAGAAATCAACACTGGAGACAAAAATGAATTAACCATGTATTAGAATTTCTGAGAATAAGGAGGGGGTATAATGAATTTGCTTGTGAATAAGATGGGTTTTAGTCCATTGATTGTTGCCATTATGTATAGTTTTTAATTACAATGTATACAAAAGGAGTATCCTGAGGACTTGATTTTTTGCATGATAGTTCCCTAGTTTTGATTAAGAAACATATTCATGCATGCATATACTTTCAATAATAAGAGATGCATCTTTGTTGGAGAAGTTTGTGAGAAATCGTTAGGTAGTGCTATTAAAATATGAAAGTTATACCGTAGTTCAAAGTATTTATTGAACATTTATTATGAGATGGATATGCCAAAGCCTATAGATGATTGCCGGAATGTGCAAATTCTAATCAACATAGTCTTTCCTTTGTTTAAACATATTAGCATTATCGTATGCTAGTTTATTCTTTTCAAAACGAAAAATTTAACTCTACGAGTCACTTATATTGTTGCTTGTTTTATTATCTTCAAAATGAAAATTGCATCTCTACGAGTCATGTACCTCTTATATAATGACAACACGAAGAATACAGTTTATAGATTAGTAATACATAGAATCGTAGTCTGTGTATAGTGCTAAGATAAAACTTTGAAAGATCGGATCAAGTTTGGATTTCGTTTTTTGAGTATCATGCTTCAATCTTGATTAAAGTCTAAAATGATGGGAAGTGTAGATCTGGCATATGGTATTTCCGACCTTTTCATGTGTATATCTACTTCATATTATGATGTCCTGACAATTGCTTTAGTCTTGAATTCAGTTATCTTTGGCAAACTAAGCCAAACAGGGAGTTGTGTAGTTAGCGTCATGTCTAAAATATGTGACGGATGATCCTAAATCATCTTTAACTTGATAACTTGTACCGCGTTTTGAACTTTCCAAGATATTACCAGATCGACATACATCATATATCACCTTCAGTGTATGCAGTATTGGCCTGTAATTTTTCAGTAATAGTAAGAATAATTGGAAAGCCATACCTTCACCAATTAAGGGTTTGCATCATTATTGACAGGAGCAACGCCCTTTGAATTCCCCAAGGTGATTTCAGGCAGCAGCTGAAGAGTCAGTGAATATGGTAGCCCATCCGCACGCGTATTCTGATTTCAGGCAGCAGCTGAAGAGCCGGTGAATATCACAGCCCATCCTCGCGCATATTCGCACCAGGCGGTAGCCCTTAACCTCGTCGTCGTCAATAGATTCTTAACCTCGTTGTCAGTAGACTCTAAACATCGTTTGTGCCTCAGTAAGGAGCTTTTGTTCTGCCCTAACAATTCTGAAAATGCTTGATGGTTTAGTTCCATTGCTTGGTGTGTAACACTGAAGCGTGAACCTAAACCAACGTGTTTTATAGTTGTGCGAAAATACATACTTCATAAGTGTTTTATTTGGAAAGAAAGTGTGAAAACGAACATTATTTAAATACCCCTCAAAATTCGTCTCTTAAAATATACCCTTATTTAATTTTTAAAAATACTCATACTTTTTGAAAAATGGAAGCAACTAGCACAAGTTGCTTTCAGAAGTGGACGCAACTAGCACAAGTTGCTTCCGAAGTGGACGCAACTTTATACAAGTTGCTTCCAAAAAGTGGAAGCAACTTTCTCAAGTTGACTTCAAAAAAATTATTTTTTACCCTTAGGGGTATTTGTACAAGGTCAACAAAAATTGAGGGTATTTATAACATTCCCACAAAATATATATTTCACAAGTGTTTTATTTGCAAAGAAAAATCGTTTATGAACACTTTTGAGAGATTGAGACCTAATTTTTAAAAATCGATCTATGGCTCACGAGATCTTCTTGTTCCCTTGGATGCCGATGATTCCATTGGGTGCTCGGAGTATTTTCTGAGTCCAGAAAAATGATTTTCAAAAACGACTGTTGTCTCCTTCCGCCTGATGAACGGTGAAATTTCCACGATGGTCTTCTGAGATAGTGTCATTGAGGAATGCTACCTAGTTGATTATGCCAGTATTCATATGCTTGTCTCAAAGATTAAGCCATACTTGTGTATGTATGAACTAATTCAGACTGGCTCATTAAATCAGTTATAGTTTGTTTGATGGTACTTGCTATTCGGATAACCGTAGTAATTCTAGAGCTAATACGTGCAAAAAACCTCGGCTTCTGGAAGGGATGTATTTATTAGATAAAAGATCTACCCGTTGCTCAGATGACTCATGATAACTTGGTGTGGCAGACCACATGGACTTTGTGCTGGGGACGCATCAATTTTCGATGGTAGGATAATGGCCTACTATGATCGGTCAGGCTAGTGAACCAATATGGCATGTTACAACATAGCCGGACTAGTCAGTGAACGGACAAGATGGCGCTGCACTGCATAGATTGTTAAGGGATAAGACAGCAAAATCCTATAGGGCCGGTGAAGCGTACATATGGCATTACACTGTAATGACATTGGACAAGTAACGAAGCTTATTGTCCGACATAATGAAGCTTCATTGAGAAAAGGCAAGACAAAGTCAAATTGACAAATGCAACATGCGATATTGTCATTGAGGCAAATCCATGGAATTGAGTTGGCCCAAACTCAAGGATGATGTAAGAGTGTAAAATAGGCCAAGAGTTGGCCTATGCATTAGTTCAAGGCTGGCTAAAGATTCGACAGTGCAAACAAGATAGTAATGCAAGTGTAGGCATTGATATTGTCGAGCAAGTTGGATAAGTGAAGCATGTGATGCATGAATAACCAGAATGAGCTAAGAAAATGACCGAGATGTTTGTAGCGCAATGTTGGCCGTATATTGGCTTAGTCCAAGAAGATTACATGGCCATGTTGGCTGAGTATTGAAGGTAGACCAAATTCAGTAATGCGCAAAAATGATGCATTATGGCTCAGCTGACGGTTATGAGTTGGTTCTTGGCTTTACAAGCGTGCCAAAAGTGCGAGACAAGGGTTATAAAAGGATTTTATCACTATGAGGGAGTATTTAGAACTGCTTAGGAACAAGTGTTGAAGGCTGGCTCGAGTTAGAGAAGAAACTGGCCAGTTGGCGCAGTTATTAGAAATTATGAAATTTCCATATGGGACAGATGATTGTTCCATGCGTGTGCAAGTGTTGTGCACGATTTTTGGCCATTGTAGCTGATGTATAAATAGTTGAAAGGCATAGGAAATTCAGTAGGCCTACATATGAGATAGTGAGACTCAAATTGAGAGAGTTTTGGTAAAGAAAAGGCTTAATTTGAGAGGAACAAGTATGTGTAAGTCCCTAAGTGGACAAGTTTTCTATATATTACCTTTGATGCAATAAAATGGGTTAATTATGTCATGTTCTAAGTGTTCTTGGTTGGCTTATTGTCTTAGTGAATGTATGGAAATGTTTGAATGCTTTATGGTAAGCATTTGAGAAGAAAAAAGAAGGTCGAAAGACTTGCGTTGCAGAGTGGTGTACGTGTTGTTTGCATTGGTGCAAACTTATAATGATGAAATAATCGTAGGTGAAGCTTTATTCACTGAACTACGTTGTTGTCGGGTTACATCCTTGCCAAATATTTGCAAGGTGCTTACGGGTGTGACAGATCAGGTATCATAGATGTGTTTGGTACACACTTCAAGTGTATTTGTTAGATAATACACATGTGTTTTTTTCTCTCTTAAACTGTTTTTTCTGTAAGCAAGTAATTGGTACATTGAATTCAGAGAAGTTGCATTAGAAATGGGTTCTAATAGCAGTATAATCGAAGAAGAATTACTGGGTACATTTGATTAGTTAGATGTGTACGATGATCTTGGAAATATGACCATAGATATGGGTTGTGATGGACTAGATATTCTTCTTGTTTCTGAAGAAAATGGCAGGCTAGATTTACTTGTAGGAAGAACATCAGATTGGTTTAAAGAATTCGACGAAAGGGTAGGTACAGTTAAGGACAAGGTGTCTGATACAACCTTGTTGAATTGCGAAACCAATGCTGAAGTGACTGAATTGAAGGGGTAATTCAGTGAAATGAGGTCCATACTAACAATTGTCTAATCCAACATGATAACCACTCACAAATCAACCCCCTCCCGGTCACCAAGTTTCTGTGGACCTTACCATGTCCACCAAAAATGAAGTTTTTCTTGTGGAAAGCTATCAATGAAGATCATCCAACCTTGTCTATCTTACATCACATCAGCCTCACAAACTCCAACATTTGCCGCCGGTGCAACGCCGAACCCGAACAGAGCACTTGCTTATTTGTTGTCCAGTTTCACTAACTACATAGAACAACCTCTTCAATCGATTTTCATCAAACCATCCCATCACTCGCAACTCGCCAACCACATTAGCTCCTCAAAAAACCATTTCGCAAATTACGCAAGAATCTGCCCCTAAATCTTCAATCACGGCATACTGTTTCTTATTATGGAATCTTTGGACGACCATATATTTTCGGGTAAAAACAACCTACGGGAGTTTCCTGTAAAAAGTGGTGGAGGAGGCAGGTGCTCACTGAATCAGGTGCTCGAAGCAGCAAATCACCTGAACCTTTAAACAAATGTACTGCACGAAAGTACTTTGAGTTCGAGAGACTAATCTGTAGGACCTGGCCTAAGCCAAGACAATGGTCGTTCCAGGTTCAATTCGTTCGGTCTGTAAGGAGGGAAGATGAGATTGTGTGGAGATCAATGGAGATTGTTCTGTTGGTGATGTGATGTGTTGAACAACTTTGAAGAGGAATTTTCTATGTAGACGGGAGGAATTCTCCGTAAGTGTTCGATAACTGACAATGATGAGTCTTACTCGAATGTCTTAGTTGTTGTTATCAAAACATGTGTTTTATAGACCTATTTATTGAAGCACATCAATATCCTGTATGTGGTGACAGTTGAAGGAAGTAGGAGAATAAGGAAGTGGGAGATCATGTCAAAACCACTTCCACGTTGCATGGACGACTTGGTTGATCGAACATCCACTTTTCATTTTCTCCTTTAACTGCCAGCACGACTTATCACAAATCTCATTGTGGATGTACCTCACATCGCACGTTCTTTCGGCCTCCAGACCAAAACCCTAATGATATACCCCAATGTGACATGAATTGATGTCTCATGTGTGAGTCAGCTTTACAGACGTGTGGTCAATATTTGAGTGAAGACTATGACTCTTATGAACTAAATAGATGAAGTTCAAGGTTATGATGAATGAAGCATGAAATGTTGAACCAGTATCATGCTTTGCAGACCATGGACGTTGAATCAGGGCACAGATGGCCGTGACACATCATTATGCTAGTTGAAGCCGTAATGATAGTCTAATAACTTGGATATGGTTTGATGAGATTGTTGGATCGATCATAAACCATTATGTTGGTGCACTGAGCACTGATGAAAATAACCATCGTTAAATGATCATAAAAGATCTTTCTCGATCCATGTGTGATGAATCAGCCGAATGGCGAGAACATATTATAACATTAAAATAATGGTCGACTGAGAAGATATTATAACTTTAAAAAAAATGGTCGAATGAAGAATCAAATGTTGGCCAATGGACCAATGAAATACTAGTAACTGAATCAGTATGAAATTCCTGAATATTGATAGCTGAACCAACATAAGAAATACTGCCACTCAAATATTTATAATTAAATCAATTAGAGGAATATTGCTCTGTAGAGCAATTAAAATATTGATAGTTGAATTAATATTGCCAGCGGTGGCGGTTTTGAATCTTGTTGGTCGTGACCCATGGCTAGCTGAAGCAAATAGGGCATTACAGATGGAGCACTGATGGTCAGAGCAAATACTGCTAGATCCATGAATAATTGGTAGTAAGGCCAAAATAAGATATTAATTAAAAATAATGGTAGCTATACTGAATATTATTTAATTAATTAAAATATTGATTGCTGGATCAACATTGGAATATTGGTGTTTGAACTTGTTCATAATTATGCTAAGCAGAGCATTCAGTTCAAAACCCCAATTATGATCAATGGATGTTCAACTGAGAATCAACCAACGGATGAGAGAGGGACCGGCTACATGAGGTGATGGACCGACCATGTAGTATCTAGATGCTAAACTGAGCATTCACCAAACTCCTTTGTAGAGCAGTTGGTGAAAGGATGATTAATTGATATTTAATCATTATTAAAATAATGCCCCACTAAGCAATAAGTAGTAAAATCTAATTATGGAAATAGGAGGGACCGACCAAGGGGTGGGCAACCGGCCCTTGGTGGTCGTGGGACCATCTGATGGTGTTTGGATGACCTTCTCAGTTGTAGGAAGGAGTTTGAACCAAATATGGACTTTGAATGATTAATTAGGTCAAAAATCATCAAAAGAGGTGGGATCGGCTTCTGCAAGCCAAAGGGCCGACCATGACTGGTCATGTAGGTATGCCCATGTCACCATGCTGTCTCGGACCAATCCTGTGAATTTTTTGGTATTTTCTGATGGTTCATCGAGCATTATTTCATCCTTGTATGAATAATTTGAGTTTGACTGAAACTCTTAATAGTGGTGGAAGGACCACTATTAAAAATATTACAATAATATTATTTGAATATTTCTTATGATGGTAGAAAAACAAGACATGATGGTTGCGGGACCACTTGTTTTGCTTACCACATGGTTCATGGAGAAGTATGGAAGTTTCAGGAATTCTGATCGAAAGAGGAAGTCCTTGAAAGAGCAAAACCCTAAAATAATAATAAAATAAGGAAAACAGAAGGAGGGACCACTAGAACCAGCTGCATGGACGTGTAGGCCCACCCCTCATGGTTCCTATTATTTTATTATCATCTCTCTCTTCCCCTTCCTTCTTTGATCAAACTTCTAATCCTAGTTCCTCCATGTTTTTCGATGCTCATTTGAGCATTATTACTAAATAACCCGTGCCTCTTGCTCGGGGTTCCCCAAATGTCCGAAAGGTGAATATCCATTACCATTTCATGAGATTCGGCTGAGAAAAGCCAAGGATCTGAGTAAGTGAATATTAGGGTTTAATTTTAAAAAAAAAAATTAGGAATTCAACCGATGAATACAACACTAGAATTAATCAATTGGTTGTTCTGCACTAGCATGCCACATGTCTAGGAACCTTTGATAGCTTCAGATTTGATGTGATCATCATCATATTTAATATGGGTCAGACATCAGAGATGAATTGTGAATTCAACAGAGATACCGAGTCTTTCAGTTTAATCATGAAATATATGGAACATTAAAAGTTTTGCCTCAGAAACCCTAATATCGCCGTCATATATTATTATTGTCATGATGTTATAGTACTGCAATCCACTTCTGTTGTGGGAGGTGAAGACATGATTTTCTTATGATTCCGATACTGATCAGAGATGCATAAATTCCGATGTGATTTTACGAATATGACCATCGTCAAAAATCCACCATCAATATTAAGTCCACTGCTTAGTGTGGACAGTCATGTTCCGCAGTATGCACATAGATGTTGATTTTTACTGACATAAGCAAAATGAATAAGTAGGCTCAATTGTCAGATGTTACCAGGAATTCCGATCCAATAATGCGCCAATCATGTCGAATGATCCTTGAAGGAGTAATAGTCATACGTAGAAGCTCTTGCATAATGACTGGGCATCGTCCCGAGAGCATAAATTGATGAGGCTCGCTGATTTTGATGGTAGAAGGACCATGTTGACCCGTGTATGGAACGGGTGTTTCTCGAAAGAGGGTATCCTAGCCCGACCAGTAGGTTGGTCTTTGGAGCATTAATTGTGTATCACCAATTTCAGTGAATTTTCTTCGTCGGTTGTTGTTGCTCTAACACCCCAAATGGTTTGTGGATGACCCAAACAAGTCTTCATAGTAACATCGATGTAGAATCTTCATACATGTCCGTTTTTGTTGATCTACCTAAACTTTCTCATGCCCAGAAAATGTCCTATCAGAATCAAAGAAGATTTTCGAATTTTGAACTCTTTTAGAGGCTCAAATCGTCGAAACAAAAGGTTCCAGGAGAACTTCAATTTTTTTAGCAGTGGTGATGTCTAATGTTTGACCCACAACTCTTAGCTCTTTCATCCAATTATCTTGAATTTTGGATATGTCATAGTGGACATCCATACGAAAAGAATGGTATATGACCCATGACTTGATTCTTTACAGCTTCAGATGGACTTGTCGTAAAATATATTCTTTCATTAATCACTTGCACTCTGTACTCCTTGATTGAGGCATGAATCTTGTGCTTGTAACACTATTTTTATTTTTGTGAGTTGTAGAGACGACGACACTTCTGGAAACTGGTCATAGGACCATGAATGGTGCTGCTCTCCAGAGGGGATGAGGTAATGATCATGTTGATACGTCCTAGTTGTATCATGACCTTGATGATGGATTATTAGAACAGGATGGCCCGGTGCCACGGTCTTGGACTTTGAAGCTGATTGTCATGATCAGTGGACCGTCAGTCCCCAATATTATGTTAATTTCCCTTTTCATTTTCCCTTATTCTGGCAAGATCTATATAGATGACCCAGGAATAGAAATTTGATGTAAAGACCTACAGGGGTCACTAATCAATGTCATGCTGAAAATGGTCAAAGTAAAGTAAATGCAGAAGAAAAAAATTAATGCATTATGCATCTCTTATTAGTAAGAAAAAATAGTGCGTCTCTGGCAAGCCTCAGCTCAACTGCCACCACCTAAACCCTATTTATTGCGATTTCATTGCAGAAACAAAACACCACCAACTCATAAACAGGTTTCTTCTCTTTCTTATCTAAGTACAAGTGAAAGTAATGGAGTTGTTTGAAGATCCCGAAGTCTTGAATTCGCAGCAAAAGATGAAAGAATTAGTAAGCGTTGTATGTATCAAACCTAGTTGATTATATCCAATCAGACAAATGAATTGAACTTGAGTGAAACTGATTGTCTTTATGTGAAATGTGGTGAAGTCTCAGTAGCACGTAAGTTGTTCGATCAAATGCCTGAAAGAAATATAGGCATTATAGCTTTCAGATAGTAAAGAGGGTGTGGTTGCAAAATGAGTGTTTCCGAGGTTCGTCGTGTCTCCACAACAAAAGTGCAACCAGCAAGTTACAGTACCGATCATAATCATAAACGGATTGATTTAAATCCATGGGATATAGTTTATTTGAAACAAGTATACCTACAGAAGGGACTCCTCTTCGCTAAATCATCACAATCGTCGTTACCCATGCAAGAAAATGAAGAAAACATGGTAAGCCATCTTAAGAGTTCTTAATCATATGCACTTGATCATTTCTTTCCTCTAGCTGGTCGTCTTGGCATACAAAAACATGTAGATGATAACACCGTCTCGGTCTATATCAACTGCAACTCTGAGGGTGCAGAGTTCATCCATGCCACTGCAGACATATCAATAGACGATATCATCTCTCAGCCATATGATAATCCAAACATAATAGATCCGTTGTTTTCTCTCAACGGGGTTGCGAACTACGAAGGTCAGTCTCATCCTTTACTCTCTGTTCAAATAACTGAACTACTAGACGGTGTGTTCATAGCGTGCAGTGTGAACCATTCCGTATGCGATGGTACATCATTTTGGCAGTTCGTTAATTTATGGTCTGAGATTATTAGATCTTCAAATAATCATCATACTCCATGTCCTCCACCGGTTCTCGAGCGTTGGTTTCTCAGGGACACAGACTGCCCCATCCGTCTTCCGTTTCCTTTGGCTGATGAATTTTCGATGGTAAGGAACATCAGTGATACCAAAGTTGTTCTGTTTAGGGGTTATGTAGAGAAATGTTTTCTTTTTACTAAAGCAAGCATCGCAAAACTAAAAGCCAGGGCCAATTCAGAAAACCGAAAGACAGAAATCTCTTCGTTACAAGCTGTATTAACTCACATCTGGATAGCAGTACTACGTGCTAGAAGTAGTTTACCTAACAAAATTAACAATGACGAAGAGATCGTGTTTGGATTTGTGACGAATAACAGAAGTAAGTTGATTCCACCCTTGCCAGAAGCCTACTTTGGCAACTCCGGATCATGTCTGCTTGTAGCTGCAAAGGACGGTGAGGTGCTCCGAAGGGGATTTGGATACTTGGCTTCATTATTAAACAAGGTGGTTAACTACGGAATCCATGATGAAAAGATTAGAAGTGCTATGGAATCAAGGACAAAGAAGCCTGTTGTTATTCCTGCTGATGACGAGGCAGGAGTTACGAGGAAAGATTTACCGGCAAGGGGTTCCCTTAGGTTCAACATGTATGGAAACGATTTTGGTTGGGGTCGACCTATTGCCATGAAAAATGGTGTGCGTGGCAAATCTCATGGAGTGACAACTGTGAACCAAGGACCAGTTGAAGGAAGTATGGACATTGAAATCAGCCTTCCAGTTGAGGTTTTTACAGCCATGGGAAACGATGTTGAATTCATGGATGCATTCTCTTGTTAACCTTTTCTCCTTGGAGTAATTGTTCTCCACTATACTTCCATAAATCAGTGTTGTTCTTCCTATTCAGTAACAAGTATTTTCTTTTACTTTTGCCATGAAAATGTAAGGATATTGATAATTCAGATAGGCAATGAGCCCCTTTGGTGAACCAGTACTAAGCATGTTGTATTACTAGGAAATTGGTTATCTTGATTAATGGATGCCATAGTTGGAAACTAGATCACATTAGTCTATTGGATGCAAGCCCATTGTGGCATCTTTTTCTTTTCCGGACTCAACTGACTTGTCTAGATCTAACTTATAAACAGAAATTGAATTCTGGTGAATCTTCCACAACTTAAGTGTGGAGATTGAACTGTGTATTTATAGCAGTTTTGAATTACAAAGTCATATACAGATTCTACAATATAGAAAACTACTTGAACACAGACTAGGAATTATTTACGGGAGACTAGACTCAGTTGATGGGCCGTTATGTAGGTCACCAGAACTGGTCAGTTCAGAGATTTTAGGTGATTTGTTAGTGCTATCCTTGACACCCTCCCTCAAGTTGAGCTGGAGTTTTTGGATGTTCAACTTGTCACGAATGAACTGAAACCTCGGAGCTGCAAGGCCCTTTGTAAAAATGTCTGCTAGTTGATCCTTGGAAGATATGAACTTTACTTGTAGCTCTTTGCTGGCTACCCTTTCACGAACGAAGTGGTAATCTATCTCGATGTGCTTTGTGCGTGCATGAAAAATAGGATTCGTCGTTAAATATGTGGCTCCTAGGTTGTCACACCATAGTGTAGGAGCAGCAGGAATAATACCTAGTTCACGTAATAAAGATTGTATCCACACAAGTTCCGAAGTTGCAATAGCTACCCCTCTGTACTCAGCTTCTGTGCTGGATTTCGACACTGTCTTCTATTTACGTGCACTCCATGATATGAGATTGCCACCAAAATATATGCAGTAGCCGCTTGTTGATCGGCGATCATCTAAGTTACCTGCCCAGTCCGCGTCTGAGTAAGCATGAATAGTGTTGTTGGAGGATGGTTTAATGAGTAATCCATAGTCCACCGTATTTTTGAGATACCGTAGGATTCTTTTGATGAATTCCCAATGCTCTACATAAGGATCATGCATAAATTGACAAGCCTTGTTGACTGCGACTGAGATATCAGGTCGTGTCAAATGCAAGTACTGTAATGCTCCAACTATACTTCGATACAGAGTCGGGTCATCAAACTTCACACTACCTTGCTTCTGCACTTTTACCTGAGCTGCTAATGGTGTGCACACAGGTTTGATTCCGTCCAACTTGGTTTTCCTGAGTAAGTCAGCCAAATACTTACGTTAGGTAAGCAAGAGATTCCTTCCTTGTTTGATCACCTCAACTCCAAGAAAATATGATAGATGCCCCATATCCTTGACAGCAAAAGCACTGCCCAAATCTGCAATTAACTTGTCAATTTGTGAGGAACTGCTTCCAGTAATTATTATGTCATCTACATATATTAAGACATAAGTAATTGAATCTGCAGATTGTCGAACAAAGAGAGAACTGTCAGCAATGGAGCCTTTGAAACCTAGTGTGATCAAATAGCTGCTCAATTTGGAGAACCATGCAGGTGGAGCTTGTTTGAGATCGTATAATGACTTGTGTAGCTTGCACACATGATTTGGGAAATTTGCATCAACATATCCTGCTGGTTGCTTCATGTAGACCTCCTCCTGCAAGTCTCCATGCAAAAACGCATTTTCTACGTCTAATTGTCGCAGCTTCCAGTTATTCATAACCGTAATGGACAACACCAATCGAATGGTACATGGTTTTACCACAGGGCTGAAGGTTTCACCGAAGTCAATTCCTTCTTGTTGGTTGTAGCCTTTGGCAACCAATTGTGCTTTGTAGCATTCCACAGTTTCATCTGGATTTCTTTTGATGCGGTAAACCCATTTTGAGCCAACTATATTCATACCATTTTCATACTTCACAAGTGAATACGTACCATTCCTGATTAAGGCATTAATCTGAACATCAATTGCTTTGCACCATTTAGGATCTAAACATGCCTTTGAAAAGCAGGTTGGTTCCATGAACTCCGAATCCTCCAAAGGGTGTTTGGATATTGTTAATTGCGATTTGGCGGCTGGTTTCTGAATCTTCTCTGATCAGGCCTTGGTGATGAAGAAGATGCTCCAGATGTAGCCAGATTATCCAATGGCTGCTGTAGTAACGCTTGTTGCTGCTTTAGTCGCATGTCATAGGTGAGTAGACGAGCTTTGAATGTCTCCATGTCCATCTCAGTGACAGTTCCCAATGCAGTAACAATTGGGTCATAGGATTGGTTAAGTCCATTAACTATAACAGACTTCATATCTTCAACAGATACCTTGTATCCACATGCTGCAAGACCATCAGATAAATTTTTTGCATGATTGAAATATTGTTGCATTGTGAGATTACCTTTGGATAGGTTGTGAAGTTGTCTGCGAAGATGCATCTGGTGAGCAGAAGTTTTGGGGGAAAACTCTCTTTCTAGATTATCCCATACAACTTTTGATGTTTCAAGACCTGTGAACTTGCCAATCACAGTTTTAGATAACGAAGAGACAAGCCAACCTAGAAGGAGTTGATCGATGTCTTCATACTTTGTATATTCAGGATTGATAGCTTCTGAATTTGGGAGATTTCGTGGGGGAACTTCCTCTGTCCCATCAACGAATCCAAGCAATTTGTAGCCTCTCATAACTGGTTTGAACAATGTTTTCCAGAGAAGATAGTTCGTCTCTGTAAGCTTGAGGGTAATAAGATGATTGATATGAACATTCTGAAGAGTAGTAATATCTGCCATTGGAGAAGGTTTTTTTTTTTTGTTTCTGAATGGCGTGGTTTAAGGATCGAAGGCTGATACCAAAACAAAAATTGAATTCTGGTGAATCTTCCACAACTTAAGTGTGGAGATTGAACTGTGTATTTATAGCAGTTTTGAATTACAAAGTCATATACAGATTCTACAATATAGGAAACTACTTGTACACAGACTAGGAATTATTTACGGGAGACTAGACTCAGTTGATGGGCCGTTATGTAGGTCACCAGAACTTATTACATATGAATCTGGCTCTTTACATTTGATTCAAAAATTGTAAAATAGCGGAGTTACAGTTTTTATTTTTATTTTTTTTCAGTTAAATATGAATGAGATCTGACTCGAATAGCTCTGAGTCACACTTCGAATCTGACATCTGACTCGCCCCAGGTTAGATGTCGAGTCAGACGAAAACAAACATTCATGCGAGTATCCAGCCGTAGGCTTTTTCCTTAGCCAAGCAAGTCAATTGTCTAACATCATGTTTGTTTTTTTAGTCGGCAAATATGGTTTG
This sequence comes from Papaver bracteatum, assembly GCA_023529315.1. Taxonomy (NCBI): domain Eukaryota; kingdom Viridiplantae; phylum Streptophyta; class Magnoliopsida; order Ranunculales; family Papaveraceae; genus Papaver; species Papaver bracteatum. The sequence continues at coordinate 306,947 of JAJJWX010002137.1, forward strand.
CAGCATAGCCTTGCTAATTGCTATCCAAAGTGTTGCTTGCTCTTAAGCCTCTTTCAGTCTCGCCCACACCTATCGCTGGTCCAATAGCTTCTTGATTTTCGATAGGCTAATGGGAAGTGTTCCTTGAACATCATGAGCATCTCAAAGACTCTTCTTAAAAAATTCCCTCTCCCTGCCTTCACCTGCAAACCAAAGAAAACATTTCTATCTCTTGAAAACACCATCAAATTGTTGAAGATATCAGCTGATAACAGAAACTTAAAACTCGGTAAAATCATCCACACCCAGTTGATTACATCCAATCAATGTAAAGAATTGAACTTGATCGAAACTAATTGCCTTATCAATTTTTATGCCAAATGTGGCGAGGTTTCAGTAGCTCGTAAACTGTTCGATAAAATGTCTGAAAGAAATGTAGTTTCTTTAAATGCTTTAATGACTGGTTATTTGCATCAAAAACTTCCTTTAGAAGTTTGGAAATTGGTTAAAAGTATGGATACATGGGAGTTACAGCCGAATGAATATATTTTTGCTACAGTTCTTGCGTCGTGTTCTGATGTTAGAGCATTGGATGAAGGAAAACAATGTCATGGTCACGTTTTGAAATCTGGATTAGTTTTTCATCTGTACGTGAAAAATGCTCTTATTGATATGTATTCAAGGTGCTCTGATGTTGAAGGGGCATTGAGAGTTTTTAAGATGGTTCCTGGATTCGATATTCTTTCTTATAATTCTATCATTAGTGGGTTTTTAGAGAATGGGCATTTGGATGAGGGATTGGAAGTTTTGAGAGAAATGGTGGATGGGTATTTGGTGCTGGATGGATTCACTTATGTTACTGTCCTTGGACTTTGTGCTGGTTTGAAAGATTTGAAATTGGGCATGCAAATTCATAGTCAAATCTTGATGAGGGAAGTAGAAATTGATGGCTTTGTTGGTAGCTCCCTTATAGACATGTACGGGAGATGCGGTAAGCTTTTGTATGCAAAAGGTATTTTTGATGTCTTGGAGAAACGGAATGTGGTACATTGGACGTCAATGATGGCAGCTTATGCTCAAAATGGGTGTTTCGAGGATGCATTAATTTTATTTCTGAAAATGGAACTTGCAGGTGTTTTGCCTAATGAATTTACGTTTGCTGTTATGTTGAATTGCTGTGCTGGGTTATCTGCTTTAAGGAGTGGAGATTTGTTTAATTCACGTGCAGAAAAGTGTGGATTTAAGGATTATTTAATTGTTGGGAATGCTCTAATCAACATGTATTCGAAGAGTGGTAGTATTGAAGATGCTCAGTGAGTTTTCCTGGATATGGGTAACCGAAACAATGTAACGTGGAATTCAATGATATCTGGGTATGCTCATCATGGACTCGGCAGGCAAGCTCTTGTTGTATTTCAACAAATGATAGCATCTTTTTATGTCCCCGACTACATAACTTTTGTTGGAGTACTATCAGCTTGTGGTCATTTGGGTCTTGTGGATGAAGGTTTCTATTATTTGAACACTTTAATGGGTAAATATAGAGTCACGCCTGGGGTGGAACACTATACATGCATAATTAGACTTCTCGGAAGAGCGGGGTTACTTGATGAAGCTGAGAAGTTCATGAAATCTACCTCTGTCCAGTGGGATGTGGTTGCTTGGCGTACTTTGCTCAGCGCTTGTCATGTTCACCAAAATATTAGTTTAGGGAAGAGAGTGGCAGATATATTACGAGGATTGGATTCCAATGATGTTGCAACATACATTCTGTTGTGTAATATGTATGCCAAGGCAAAGCGGTGGGATGAAGTTGTAAATATTAAAAAGCTGCTAAGAGGAAGAGGGATAAAGAAAGAACCTGGGGTTAGCTGGGTACAGGTAAAGAATAAAACCCATGTTTTTGTTTCTGAAGACATGAAGCATTTGGAGTCCAAAAAGATCCATGAGAAAGTAGACGAACTGATATCTCAGATAAAAATGTTGGGCTACTTGCCTGACATTGGTACTGTGCTTCATGATGTTGGAGATGAACAAAAGGAAGAGAATCTTAGGTACCACAGTGAGAAGCTGGCTATAGCTTTTGCTGTAATAAACACACCCTCAGGAGCACCAATCCATGTGATTAAGAATCTTAGGATGTGTGATGATTGTCATACTGCAGTCAAACTTATTGCACAGGTCACTGAAAGGAAGATAGTTGTAAGAGATGCAAACAGGTTCCATTGTTTTGAAAGGGGGATTTGTTCCTGTGGGGATTACTGGTGACAATCTCAAGAATAGCTAAGAGGCCAGGCAGGTATCTATTGAGAAGCCATTGCACTTGGATGCAGTCCAGGTATATCTACACTATTATTATTTGCATCCAGAGTTCCAATTTGTTCTCTTTTATGGCACCAAAAACATTTTCTTTTGATCTTTCAGGTCACAGATATCTGAGAGCATGCATGCCACGGAAACATGCTGTTGGATTGGACACTTCAGCATATATCTGTTGGCTAAAATAGGTAATACAACTCACTCATAAGCATAAATTATGGCATTTCAGATAAATATTCTCTACAATATGGCCAAGACTTTGAGTTTCTCCTAGGGACACTTTGCTTATTCTTCTAAATTTTCTCGCTTCTAGATTTGCTGAACGTAACAGCAGTAGGCGATATGGGAGAAGGAGGGGAGCCAACATTCACTCTTCTATTGAGTGTTTGGAAGAAAATTTAAGCAGCCAAAAAAATTTGTCCAGTATATTACTGAAGGTACAAACTTTTATTGGATGGCTTGCTTGTTGATTATCGCTATAAAATTTAAAAATTGTGGAAGTCTGAACAATTGCAAATATTACAATGCTGTATCAGTGTTATTTATCTTCTTTCATGTGGCAAATTTAGGAGCCCCATTATCAAGCAAATGTGGATGGTTGCATTCAGTACCATGGTCGAAGTCTGGTTCCTAAAAATTAAGATGGTTTTTGAAAATGGGGTTCCCTCAATTTCTAAGATAAAGAACAGAGTGATTCAGTTAACTCATGAAGGGAGTATAAGATTGAAGGGGAACATGTGAAACTCTACTTAAGATCTACAAATCCTTGAGATTTTTAGAAATTTAATGTAGGCATGTTAACGTTATCAAAGCTGTGCAATGCTTTTTCAGATTACCTCTTCTGCCTCTCTTGTTGCTGTGTTTTGATGGAGCCTCGAGAGGAATTCCTGGACTGCCTGGTTATGGATATATTTGCAGAAATTGTCAGGGGGATATATTTCTGTAATTACATTGCAGAAATCAATGCTATTGTTGAAGCCATTAAACGGGTTGTAGAGCGTGGAAGAATGAATTTCCTTATTCAGTCAGATTCTACAGCTGCTATTAAAGCTTTTATTACAACGAAAATTCCACGGATTGTGCTGGTTAGATGGTCATGACTAGAAACTATGCTTCAATATTTGGAATTTAGACATGAGTTCAGAGAAATAAACTTCTCTGCTGATTGTCCGGCCAAGAAAGGTGTTCGATTAAATAAAGTCAGGTGTGTAGTTTCTCTTCGACACCTTCCTCTTTTTCTTTTTTTGTCTAGGATGGAGCGGCCATCTGAATCATAAATTATATTCTGTCAATATTTCTACAGTTTAATGTTGGTTATTTGGTGGTGAATTTTTTTATTGATTTAGCAAAAACCACAAATATCAGTGTTATTTATCAGGTAATCTATGTTTCGATATACAGCAGAAAACTAGTGGATGGAAAGGAATTTGGAGAAGCTCTATATGGGGGAGTGTTCATAATGAGCTTTTTTCTCATCAGCCTCAAAGTCATGCATATATACTTGTAAGTGCATCATGTCTTCTTTCGTTTTATTTGGTTGTTAATCATAATAAATTGAAATGGCTTCTAATTACGAAAATTTGTGGTGATTTTCAATTGAATGCATTAATCTAATCTACTTCATTCATACAATGATAATCAAAAAATTGTTAATAAATCAACAAATATGTCTAGACTTCCTTTGCTAGAGGAAGAAAAAATAGATAGTCTTACAGAAAAAAAGGGATCAGCAAAAACTGTTCTCCATTAATTTCACAAACTCATTAAAATCTATCCTTCCATCACTGTTGTCATCAAATCTTCTGATCATTATATTGCAATTCTCCAATGTTAGTCCTTCTCTGATTCCCAAAGCAGACAGAACCTTCTGCAATTCAGTTGCATCAATGAACCCATCCCTGTTCTCATCAAACACATCGAAAGCTCCCCTCACCTCTTCGACACTAGGCTCTTTCTCCTCAAACAAACCAAGTAATTCATCCAAACCCAATCTCTCCTGAATCTTTTCACCCTCCTGACTACATGTAAGCCTCATCTTATGCATCACCATCTCCACATCTTCTCTGCTTAGCTTTCCATCGTCTTCTTCTTTTTCCTCTTCTTCGCCTTCCTTCTCATGAATAGTACTTAACTTCTGATTCACCAATTCAGACGTAAAACTTCTCTTCTCATACTGACTCTTTGATTTTTCGAAGAAGCATAGAAAACTTGAGTAAAACTTCTGAATTTTAACAACCCACTTTAGAATTCCATGGAATACAAGAACCTCAAGCAGGGAAGATATCGAAATACCAGATGACAAGGTGTTGGCTGATGTTTTCTCCATTGTTAGATTACGTAGAACAATCAAATTTTTATCAAAGTTGAACCTAATCAGTAGCTAACTCTGATAGATGGCTTTGTTAGAAAGAATTAAGGATGAATGGGTTTGTTCAAAGGGGTGCTGGGTATATGTAGGCAAGGGAAGCCGTCTAAATATGGAATTCCAAAGGAAATAGCGGTCCTGGTGATGCAAGGAAAGTCTCTTGTGAAAGTGATGGAAGCAGAAGAAGTAAACTGGAGAAAGCCAATATTATGGTCATTGGAAGGAAGGAGTTTTTTATGTTTTTGTATGGAAACAAGGAAGTTTCCTGCAGATGTATTTGGAGTTGGTCTCCCGAAATTGCGTTTTCTTGAGCATGAATCATTGACTAAAGAAGAATTTGTTTATTGGGTTACCAACTTTGTACTTCTTCTATAATTTGGAATTCCACTGGATTTTCACTTATTTGTTTTTTTTCTGTTGAGCAGGTCTTTGTTGGCTACTTCCAGGAAAGTTGAGTCATATCTTAATGGAAAGTCAAGCGTAACACTTAAAGATTTCTCTACTTGCCACAGCGCATTATGGATTTTCTAATGAGAAAATCAGCCTTGTAATTAAAATAGCCAATTATTATATCAATTAAAATAATGAGTATTTTATTTTATTTTTGATGGATAATAAATGTCGATGATAATGTGCAAAACATCCCTCCTGACAACTTTTCCGGCTTCTCTCGGTTAGATTCTTACAGTTTTCGCGACTCGATACTACAAACAAAGTTACCGATGAGGAATTCACAACTTCAGCAGGGAATCGGGTTAGCAAACCGAGAAGAATCGTGATTCTAGGAATTACTGGCTAGTCCAGAAATGAGATACCCGGTTACTGGCTAGTCCAGTACCAGAATTGATTTATCAGCTGATCCAAAAACATGTTTTTGGACCAGAAACTTTATCCCCTAGTCCAAAAACGTGCCAATGACACAAGAACATCTTTTAAATATTCCCACCTTACCCTTCTGCAACTCCTGACGAACATAAAACATTTTTTCTTTCCTATTTTTTCTTCTCTGATCGGTTTCTCTAGCTCTGCATTTTTCAATCATAAGATTGAATCAATTTCTGGTCTTGTTTTTCAATCATCTTCATCGAGATTGAATTAGGTTCTTGAGCTTCGAATTAGGTCATCGAGCTTCGAACCAAGGTTTTTATCTTTTCAAATCATCCTCTTCTGCTACTGTTCTACAATTCTTGATGAATAATTAGGTTTATTCTGATCCGATTTCTATTAGGATAATTATATATGATGTACATTGTTATATTTTTATGATTTCTGTTTTTATGATGATTTACAATGTGAATTCAGTTTCTAAGTAATTTTCGTTCGTTTTTTAAGTAATTTTTCGTGATTTGTGTGTGTTTCAATTAGGTATTTGAGCGTCGAATTAGGTTTATCTCAGATTCGAACAAGGTATGATTTCTATTCTGTTTTCGATGTCGATAGCATATATGATTATGAGTCAGTACATGCTAATACGTATGATTATGAGTCAGTAGATGCCAATACGTATGATTATGATACACTATTATAGCATGCTCTGTTTTCATCCTGCAGTAGATGCCAATACATATCAATATGAGTCAGTACATTTCAATACGTACTGACTCATATTGATATGTTTTCTTTTAATACATATCAATATGAGTCAGTACATTTCAATACGTACTGCATATTCATATGTTTTCTTTTAATACATATCAATATGAGTCAGTACATTTCAATACGTACTGCATATTCATATGTTTTCTTTTAATACATATCAATATGAGTCAGTACATTTCAATACAGTACATATTCATATGTTTTCTTCTCTAATGGTCCGCTTAATTGTTCTATTTAGTCCAATATGAGTCAGTACATTTCAATACGTAGTGCATATAGCAGTAGATGCCAATACATATCAATATGAGTCAGTACATGTCAATACGTACTGCATATAGCATGTTGTTTTTTCATCCTGCAGTAGATGCCAATACATATCAATATGAGTCAGTACATGTCAATACGTATTGGCATATAGCATGTCAATACAAAGACTCTTTTTGTTTCATCTTAGTACGTGTCATTTTTTACAGGGTTAACATGTCTGACGTTGCTCCCAAACCAGACTTCTCCATCTATTCTCATGTATACCATAAGCAATATCATTTTGCATATGAGGTTACATCGTTTTCAACTCTATAGGATTTGAAATTTTGCATCTGTAATATGTGGAGCTGGTTGACTCCATCGACTATTCTGGTTAACTATTTCCAGAATCAAGCGATAGTTCCTATTCTAGCCGATGTAACACTCCAGGGGATCGCTGCATTACATACCTCAAAGCAATCAGCTTTCTTTGATTTGCACGTGGATGTAATTTCAAATGGCGCATCTAGTTCCTCTAGGCATATGGAAGTTGACAGCAACGCAGACTTAGTTGTTAGTGCAAAGAATAGTTACTTGAAAGAGGGTAAAGAAGCTCCAAGAGTGTTCTTTACAGATGGTTGGGATAAGATTTTTGATGATACAGATCAATTATTCTATGGTGGTGTTGATGCCGTACGTATAGCATGCCAAAAATACTGCATGAAAACTGGATACGAGGTAATTAAGAAGAAGAATGACCTTGAGAGATTCAGCGCCGTATGTAGTGTGAAAGGTTGTTCATGGAAGCTTCACGCAACTGCCATTGGTAGTTCTATTGATGTTTTTAAGATAAAGAAATATGTGGGAAGGCACACCTGTGGTGGTGGTGGTTATATGTTGAAGAATCCAACAGTTACTAAAAAACTCATGAACAGTCTAATTCATGAGATGGTCAGGCACAACCCTCGCATAACACCAGCAGAGATCATAGATTATCTTAAAGTTGGTGGTGGCATCGACATCCAGTATCACCACGCATATCATGCAATTGAGTTGTCGCATAAACAGATTTTTGGTAATGATGTGAAGTCGTACACTGATCTTGCTTGGTGGGTGAATGTTGTTAGGGAAACAAACCCTGGGTCATTTATTGACTTCGATTTCAATGATGCTACAAAAATATTCAACAGACTTTTTGTTTGCTTTGGAGCTTGTATAGAGGGATATAAACTATGTCGTCCCATGATTTTTTGTGACTGTACTTTTCTCATTGGAACATTTAAAGGAGGTCTCATGGCAGCAACATGTCTTAATGGCAATCAAGGTAATTGGTTCTTTTTTTTTTTATATGTAGTGTCTGGTAGTTAGATCACTCATATTGACCATATTACATACTACATAATGACCATACTGAGTATGAGATAAACCATACTACATGGTTAACCATACTCAGTTAACCTTTATTAGTGGAATCATCTTCCACTACATACTGATATGTATTGCTGTATTGGTAGCATATTCCTTATACTTATAAAACATGTCAGCTACCCTTATTTAGTGGAAGATGGTTTCCACTACATAGTGATATGTAATACTACAATACTGATTGTGATATAACCATATTTTCCACTACATGCTGATATGATTCACCATCTACGGGGGTCGAGGGGGCAGCGCCCCCTCGTATCAACAACATGTAATATTTATAAAAAAACATTTTATAATTCCTTCTCTATTAGATATACAGGGAGAACTACATATTACATATGTACTCATACTAATATGCAGTGTTTTATAACACATCAACATACTAATATGTAGTGTTTTATAATTTTTTCTCTATTAGATATACAAGGAGAACTACATATTGATATGTACTCATACTAATATGTAGTGTTTTAACACTAAACTCATCAATTATACAACCATCTACGGGGGTCAAGCAGTTGCTTAACATGACTAATAATTCCTTTTTGCAGGTTTTTATCCCCTCGCGTTTGGTTTAGTAAATGGAGAAAGTAATATCAATTGGGAATGGTTTTTCAAGAATCTGAAGGAGGCTTTGAATGATGATCGCCCAATCACTTTTATGACTGACCGAGGTGAAGGGTTGGTTAAATATATTCCCAAAGTATTCCCTAATTCTCGTCAAAGATATTGCTACTATCACTTGGACAAAAACTTACCTATCGCAAAGTCTGACGAAAAGTATAAAGAAGTGATTGATGCTTTCCGAAAGGCGACATATGCTCTTTCTCCTGCAACATACGAGGAAGATCTTCAAGAAATGGTTAATTTGGGAAGGCCTTGGGTTTCTGACTACTGCCGCAACATTCCAAAGGAAAAGTGGTCCAGTGCGTTCTTCCAGGGTTGTAGTTATGGTCAGACTTCTTCTAGCGTTGCTGAATCGTTCAATAACTGGATTAGACGCGAGAAGAAGTTGCCTGCTGCTGCGTTTGTTGACTCGATCAGGTTTGTATCAGTTCCCCTAGTCACATTACAAGCTTATATGTAGTTTTAAGAATTTATTAGTTTTCTTTCTGTAACAGTATTAGCATATATGTATTGTTAATCTACGTATAATGTAGTATAATAGAATTTTTTGCTATTACTTTTGTCATGTAGGCTACGTATGATGGAAATGATGTCAGAACGTCGTGAGGAGAGTGTCTTAATGGACCCAGAACTGCTAACCCATGTGTATCAAGCCTTGCTTGAACTACACATTCAAATTGGCCGTCCCTGGAAAGTTAGCCAGTTAGATGCTAAGCGATATGAAGTTCATTCTCCAAGGTTAGCATTTTACCCCTAATCTCTATCATATGAATTTAAGTAGCATGTTCAAATATAACATATTCATATGTACTGTGTATAACATATGAATGTGTACTGACCATAACATATTAATATGTACTGTGTATGAAATACACAGGGAGAACTAAATATTACATATGTACTCATACTAATATGCAGTGTTTTATAACATATCAACATACTAATATAATTTTTTCTCTATTAGATACACAGGAAGAACTACATACTGATATGTACTCATACTAATATGTAGTGTTTTAACAGTAAACTCATCAATTATTCTACACAATCTCATGTGTACTGTGCATAACATATGTACTGTGTATATATTTACATGGTCTGCTTGTACTTGCCAACGATAATATGTTGTTTTTTGTGTGTGCAGGTCTCATATGGTGGATCTAGAGAGAAAAACTTGTACTTGCCAACGATGGCGCGTTTATGGTTTTCCATGCTCGCACGCTACTGCAGCTATTACTAAATCTGGAGGAAGAATGCTTGATTACGTCGAGGATTACTTCAAAGTTACCACTTTCCGTCAGCTATATTTAATAGCTATTAGACCCGTTCCTAACTATGACAGGTATGTGTCTTTAATCAATACATTTTGATTTTTGTTTTTTGAGGAACAATATACCGTGTATATATATGATATGTAGTTATGATACTGTGTTTTTTAATCTCACAGGCCTGATGAGTATCACGTAGACGATATTGTTCTCCCACCAGAAGTTATTAGGGCTCCACCAGGCAGGAAGAAGGGGAAACGTATTAAGTCAGCTCATGAGACTAGTAGAAAATCTGTCAAATGTTCAAACTGTAATTTGAATACTCATCACAACAAGGCAACATGCAGTGTTATCCGTCAGTATGAACTTGCTGAAGAATGATTTTTGTGTCAGGTATGTGTTGCAGTTAGATACATATTATAGATGTTTTCTTGGGGTAGGATGATACAATACAATGAATTTTAAACTAATTAGTGTTCTGATTTCTCTTTTTCTTTTATCACAGGCTTGAACGTGCAGCAGAATGTGATACCAATGACGTCGCCATTATTCTTTAGTCCACAATTCTTTCCTCTAGCCCTTGTTCTACTCTACTTTTTTCTTTTTAATATGTCACTATTTGTCAGTACCAACTGAAAATATTATAGTTTTTGTTGTTTTTTCTTAGAACATCTTTTGGTTTTTGAAACATTATAAGACTATCAAAAATGTAGTTATATTGATCTTTCGACATAATGAAATATGTTGCTAAGTCTACCAAAATGACAGTATCTATTACATGTCAGTATTCTAGTGTAAGCATCTTCCACTTCATACTGATATGTAGTGGTTGTAGTGTAACCATACTGAGGTTGTAACAAGAAAACAATCGAATATGTACTGGTTTTCATAAGATTATTTAGAACATATCATAATTACATTTCCATAAGATTAGTTTAAACCTTTGTGGTTTCAATAAGATCAGTACATATTAAAGAAGACAATCACTACTTACTGATATGTACTGGTTGTGGATTAACCATATTCCACTACATACTTACAGTTGCATCACTTAAAGCAAATTTAAACTTCTGGTTTCAATCAGATTAGTACATATTAAAGAATAGAATCAGTACGTACTGATATGTACTGGTCACCATCTTCACGGAGATCGAGTACATAATCACTAATAATTTAGACTACACAACAAAGTAACACAATTGAAATATATCTACATTAAAGTTAACCCAAGTTTTTGAACATTCTTAAAGATAAAGAAAAAATAACTAGTAAAAGGAAAAGCTGTATGTTTTTAAAATATAAAATAGCTAAATATTAAAATATACTGTCATACTACTTTTATCAATTAGGATCTATTTGCGTCAGTTTGCCAACTGATTTCAGGTGGAGATGTTGTCAGCAATTTTCATGCTAACGAGACCCTTTTGTTACGAATCTTCACTTGCAGTTCATCATCATCTCCTAAACATACTCCCACAAATTTGCTTTTCGACTTCATCTTCATAAAATGCATCACAAATAGTAGGCAGTCTGGTGATCCACCTTGTAGAGGTACTTCACATTCATTGACTATTACATTCTTCAATGTTTCTTTATTCTTCTCCACCAAGTACAAGTTGATAGGTTTGTACATGTGATCTGCCATTCTTGTGGCGTTTTGATAACATCTTGCTCCCCAATCAGTCTTAGAAGAATTGTAGTGGTTGAACACCATTTTTTCACAGTCATATTCAAGTAGCGTCCAATGAAGATTCATATGGCACATTGGTACAAGAATCTTCTTGATGCTTTGATCCATCTCCAATATTGGTTTGTAAACAGAATCGTCTGCTCCTCCTTGAGCTTTTCCGGGAACTCAACATTAAACTGAAAACATGGATGTACTTTGAATAATTATATCTAATTATGTTTTTATGAAATATAGATATGTAGTGTACCAATCCCTACATACTTTTAATATTAACATGTGCTGTAGTAAAAATGCACTGTAAGATAAAAACTTACCCAAGCGGACGGATCCAGATGCAAGACATGCAAGTATTTTCTGTCTACTTCGTTCATCGGTTGCTCTTTCTGAAGCTTGTTCTTAAGCTTGTATTGTGTGTAGTTTAGAAGATCTTGCTCTAATAAATCATTATGTACCAAGTCATCAATTGTACCTCCACTTACGCAAAGACCACCTTCTCCCGTTCTCCAAGCAATTGAGCTGGAAAATAACAACGTAAAGGTTACAAATAGTACATACTGAGAAACAGAACATACTGAGATACAAATCTAGTATACAAATATGAAATTAACAAGAATACAATCAATAAATCAAATTTAAACCACTCTATAAGACTAGTACTGATTGTTAAATAAAGCATTACTTACTGATATGTACTGATTGTTAAATAAAGCAAATTTAAACATTTTATAATTTTTTCTCTATTACATACACTGGGAGAACTACATACTGATATGTACTCATACTAATATGTAGTGTTTTAACACTAAACTCATCAATTATTCTAAACAATGTATAGCTACATATTCATAAATATGTAGACACTACATATTAGCATCCTACATATTCTAAACACTATGTATTCTACAACACTACTTATTCTAAACACTACTTAATCTACAACATACTGATATGTAGTACACAATTTTATTAGCTAATAGAGAACATAAAATATTTGATGAGTTTAAGCTACTCGTATCAACAATACAAAACATACTGTTATGCAAATCTAGTATACAAAACATACTGTGTAAGAGAACATATTAAGATACAAATCCATTATAAAAATCAATATGTGGTAGGCATGGATACCAATAACTCACCTAAGAAATTTTGCATTATCGATGAATGTGGAAAGGGTAGTCTTTTGTTCATCCTTCATGTCATTATAGAATGGTGATTTATTCAGTTTCCGGAAGAATTTGCGTTTCAATCTGAGCTTCTTGTTTTTCTTAGGTTCTGTTGCTCCAGCTTTCGGCTTCTTAGGTTCTTTATATGATGGAGAGAACTTACTTCCACTTTCGTAAATATCATCTTTCTTTTTTTGAAGGATGGGCACGAGTAACGGGTCTGGCAGGTGTGAACTGCTTCCTTTCGGGCCCTTTGACGGTCTTTTTAATCATTGCAACCCTTTTTTGTTTCTGGCTTGGTGTAATTGGTTCCTGCATTTTTACCAACGTAAATAAATAGCAATATGTAAACACACAACATAGCTGTTGATTAACATTCACTTTTCATCTGAAACTAAGTATGCATATGCAAAAATTAGCATCCAATACCTGTGATGGAACCTCAAAAACATCTTGCGATGAAATTTCCAAAGTATCTTGTGATGAAACTTGCAAAGTTTCTTGTGATGAAACTTGCAAAGTTTCTTGTGATTGAACCTCCACAGTAGCTTCTGATGGAACCTCCAAAGTACCTTGTTGCTTAGCTGTAACTTTACATGCATCTTTCGGTTCAATGTTTTCTTGTTGCTCAGTTGTGTGTGGAATAAATTCTACGTTTTCCAAATCTCTTCCAATTAAATTATGAAAACATTGTTGTAAGTCAATGCCAAAAAGACCAACGTTTTTATCAGCATCAACACCTGGAAGGAGGTCAGCATACTCTTCGACGTAAATTCCAAAGCCGGAGTTTGCCATGTCTATATAATCTCCCATAGAGAGCTTTTCGATGTGTTCCAAACTCGACATCTCAGTAAACAAAGGTACATCCAGCATATGAAACTCTTCCGCCGCCATCTCAGCGTTATAGTCTGCAGATTTCTGCGAATTAACTACAACTGAAGCCTTTGTTTCTAGCATAGTTTTAAGCAACTCCTTTGCTGCTTCCTGCCTAACTTCAAGTTGATCAACCTGCAAAAAGCAATCGAAACTGTCAACAAAAACCTTCTTAGGTGAGTTTTTACATAATGTTACATAGCAATATGTAATGGTAGACACCACTACGAAGAATATAAGTATTTACCAGTACATATTGATATTTTTTCAGAGTACATATCAATATGTAATGGTAGACATCACTACAAGAAATGTAAGTTTCTACCACTACAAGAATATAACAGTACATATCAATATGTAATGGTAGACACCACTACAAGAATGTAAGTATCTACCACTACATATTGATATGTAACAGTAGATACTGATATGCTACTTAGACTACGTACTGATATGCTACTTACCTGTGTGTTTTCTTTTCCTTTTCTCTCTTGTATCTCTTTGACTTTTTGCTCCAAATTAGATTTAGCCCAGTTTTTAACCTCAGAATGCTGAACTTCAACATCATGGAACTTCAATACTGCGGGTGACAAACCAACTTCAGCATTACCATGACATTGATCTTGAGGTGTTGACAAACCAACTTCAGCGTTGTTGACATGTACATATGTTTGATCTTCCTGATAACCTTGCATTTCGGTCTCAACTATTGGGTCCACATTCATCTCTTCATTGGGTTTGCTTTGAGTAGGTGTACATCCCAAGCTAACATAATCTTCCGGGCTGGCTTCTCTCTGCAAAGGGAAAGTTTTCCGGTAAATTTCATGCAACATGAATTCAAGCTTTGAAGCGTCAACCGTTTCACCCTCTTGCTGCATTGTGTTGACTTCCCTCCATTTAGCAGATATTGTACTCCTCAAATCATCGTATTTGATCTTCCAAGCTTCTCCCCCCAATACTGAGTCATCTTCTTCTTGGTATTCTTCTTTATCTTCTGCCGATTCGGAATTTTCATCCAAACAAAAAGCTTCATTATTTTCTTCCTCTCGAATCCTTCTTGAGATACGATTAAGGATTTGTCTTTCTTGGTTTGTCATATCGTCTTTAAAATCAACATGGAACTGGTACGAATCAAACAAATGTAAAAAACCAACTACATATTAGATATTACCAAAAAAATATTTTATAATTCTTTCTCTATTAGATATACAGGGAGAACTACATATTACATATGTACTCATACTAATATGCAGTATTTTATAACACATCAACATACTAATATGTAGTGTTTTATAATTTTTTCTCTATTAGATACACAGGGAGAACCACATACTGATATGTACTCATACTAATATGTAGTGTTTTAACACTAAACTCATCAATTATTCTAAACAATCTCATGTGCATTACCATCTACGGGGGTCGAGGGGGCAGCGCCCCCTCGTAAACAAACAAAACAATGTATAGCTACATATTCATAAATATGTAGACACTACATATTAGTATGAGTACATATTCTAAACACTATGTATTCTACAACATTACTTATTCTAAACACTACTTAATCTACAACATACTGATATGTAGTACACAATTTTATTAGCTAATAGAGAACAAAAAATATTTGCTAATAACTAGTTATCAATATATACTTTTATTCAACAAAATATGTACTTCAAGTTTACCTGATACTCAGAAAGATCAATATCCTTTAGGAACTCAGTACATATCTTTGTATGATTCCACCTAGCCACTCTTGGCACATACATTCCATTAGGTTCTGTCACTATATCCTCGGGCGCCACCAAATGGGTATGCTCCGCAAACCATGGCTGCAAGTATTGATACGCAGTGTTATTAGATATACTACCAAAATGTAGAAAACACACAAAACAAATAGATTTTTAAAGTAGAATAAACAAATCAACAGATTCTTACCAACAAATAAATAGCACAACCATTTGTGTGTTCTACGGATTCCATGTTTTCATTCAGCTCTTTCTCTAAATGAGAATGGATGAGGTCAGGCCATAAAATATTCCTCGCCTTCTCAAGATCAAGAACGAAACCAATGTATTTTTCAGTCAAAGTGTTGGCATCACTTGTTGCGAAAAATAATGAAGTGCACATATACAGGCAGATAAGCCTAACAAGATCTTTGGCATCTTCCTCGTCTTGCTCAGAATCTTCAGAATCTTTATTTGATTGATCACCCATGCTTTCCAGAGGCTCTTCTTCAGACTCTTCATTAGACTTCTTCTTTTTCAGATTAATTGGTGTTCGTTTAAGGATTTTCAAGATTGCCTTCACAATCATTGGCCTAGTCACTTTTTCACCGGCTCTCAAATCAGCTGGAAAAGTCCTTTTGAAGAATTCTGTTTCACGCCATCCACTTTTTTTTATTGACTTGTGTTAGCCTCCAATCATGATATTCCCTATTTGGAACTCTTGGCATTCCATAAACAAGTGCCAATTCTTCTGATGTGGATACCAGCTCATTCGGTAAGCCATGTCTTTCAAAGCAAAAGGTAAGCTTGTTTGGATCTTGACCTCTCACGTAAAGATAACATTTTGGTCAGTGCATCTTCAATCTTCAACCAATGTTCCAACTCAAATTTGGTGTACCAGAACATTAGGAACAGGTTGCGTAAGATGCTTTGAAATCAGCTTCAGCTGTAACTCACTCAACTGAAGTTCTTCAGTGGTCTTAATAGTCTTTACAAGGCCCCACAAGCCCCTGAAACCGCCACGGTACAAACTTCGCGGTTTTCCAGCTCCTTTCTTACGCTTATTACCACCTATACAATAACAAGAATCTAAAACTATTACACTACATATCAATATAACAAATTAACATGTAATTATATCATCAAGAATAGAAGTATCTACCATGTACTTGAAACTACATATTTTTAGCAGTACATATTCTTGTAGTATATACCTCTACATACTGCTATGTAACTACATATTATTAGCAGTACATATCAGTATTATTAGCAGTACATATCAAAAAGGGGGGAGCATATTATTACTACAAGTAAGTATCTACGGTTTACCAGTAAATATTGCTATGTAACAGTACATATGGCATAACCATCAATTATTCTAAACAATCGCATGTGCATTACCATCTACGGGGGTCGAGGGGGCAGCGCCCCCTCGTAAATAAACAAAACAATGTATAGCTACATATTCAAAAATATGTAGACACTACATATTAGTATGAGTACATATTCTAAACACTATGTATTCTACAACATTACTTAATCTACAACATACTGATATGTAGTACACAATTTTATTAGTGATTAAGATTTAATTTGGTTTAACACTACATACCTTCTTTTGGAGGAACATTTGCTCCCCCCTTTTTGCTTTCACCTTTAATTTTGGTGAAGGAGTAGCAGCTCTCAGGGCAAGTGCTTTGTCCCCCTTTGCTTGTGGTGAAGGAGTAGCAGCCTTTGTAGCCTTTTTTACTTTTGCTATATTAGTTGCTAATGCTGCTTTTGTTTTGGTTTTTTTTCCCTGTTGTAAACCAAAAACAAGTATCAAAAAATGACTACATATTCATAAACAAACACAACAATGCATCACTATGTATTCTAAACATGTAGTGTTAGACAACATACTGATATGTAGTACACACTTTTAAGTATAGAAGTATTAGACAACATACTGATATGTAGTAAACACTTTGTAAACACTACATATTCATAAAAAAACACAACAATGGCAATATGTAGTTGATATGTAAGTAATTTTTAGCACTAAAAACACTACATATTGGTATGTAGTACATACTTTTGTAAGTTGATATGCAAGTATTTTTAACATTTTATATGAATTAGTTCTCTAACACTACATATTGGTATGTAGCGGTGCTTAATGATATATTGCATGTCAATTTGAAGTACATACGGACATGTAATCACAAAATTAGGGTTTATTTCTGATCTGCTCACCTTTTTTCGGAGGAACATTTGCTTTCTTTGTTGGTGACGGAGTAACAACTTTACTCATACTTCGAGTTGTCGGTGATTTAGCTGCAGGGGAGGTTTCTGTTGGTGAATCATCAACAGTTTTTCTTCTCCTTTTTGCTGGGGAAGGGGTTTCTTCTACAATTTCTTCTCTAATGGTCCGCTTAATTGTTCTACTCGTAACCTTTTTTTCAATTCAATTGAATGTAATGAAAAAAAATTAGGTCAAGAACGGAAGCTTTTTTTATTTCGATTTTTTTGTAGGTGATGATTTTCGATCGTTTGACTTCAATCTTATGATTTTCTGTAACTGTTTTTAGAGTGATTGATTGAGAAGAAAAACAAGTTGCAGAAGAGAGAAGAAGTTTTGAAGAAGTTTCGATGGAGAAGACGAAACAGTTGCAGAAGAGAGAAGAAAAAAATTTAAAAAAAATGAAAAACGTAACTATGTAAACCAAGAGTATGGGTAGAGAGGTAATTTCATCAGATTTTAAAGTTTTTTGGACCACCGGATAATTCTATTCTGGTGCTGGACTACACAGTAAACCCGGGTCGGGTTTTTGACTAAATAAGAAAAAACTCATCGTGATTTACCTGCAACGGTTGCCTCAGCACTGCCACATATGGATCGGTCATTATTGGGCTAGCCGGGAAGTTGACCAGCTGTGCTAAAAATCTTGATTTTGTCACGTGGGTCCCATTTCGGTGTTTGTCCATGTTAGCCGGAGTATATGTGCACGGAAGAACTTGGTGAGAAATGTCGTACAGAATCTACTCAATAACCAAAAATAGCTCTCCCGCGCTAACAAAATAATTAACAAGGACATGTGACCTCAAATGTGTCAGAGACGGTACTTTTAGTGGGAAATTGTATTTTTTTTTTGGACCGAGAAAGGGCAGATTATATTTATTTTTTTTAAAGGTGACATGGAGTGACGACTTATAAAAGCAAGGGCTATGGAGTGAGTGTTCTCATTTAATATGAATGAGTATCACTCGATTTGGTCAAATTAGGTGCTACTATGGAGTGAGAATATTCATGCATTCACCAATAATCATTCACACACTCATTGGAACGAAAAAGTGGGTGAAAGGGGAGACTAAGCGGCTGATTTTCAGCCGTTTGGGGAAAAACACGTTGAGCGGCTGAAGATCTGCCTCTCAAACCTATTTTTAGAGTTTTATTAATTTAAAACTCTTGGATACGGGACCCACAATTAGGTTTTATTATTAAAAAAAAAACATGCGAAGAGGCATATCATTAGCCGCTTAGTCTCTTTATTTTGGACTTCCATGGTCAGAAAAACACTCTTTCACTCAGCCCTCACTCAATTTGACAGTGAATGAGTGTTATAAACACTCATTCCATAGCCCTTATACTCTAATAGAAAAAGTGAAAGAAAAAAAGATACAAGTAATCAGCAATTGCCAACATTCAATTATAAATTAGCGTACCTAAAGAGTAGCCATCAAATATCTTAGTAGGCATACGTATTTATAATGAATTTTGCCATGATTACAAGCATGTTTTGTTGCTGTATTTTATTTAATGGTGTTTCAATAGAAAAAAAATTAATAGATAAAATAGTCATCTATCTTGGATATATACAGTATTTGAAGTAAACGATACTACGATTAGTATTGACATGGTTTTGGACAGAACTAGAAGTTTTTCTAAAGGTACGGCATGTGGCAGGACGATCTTCATGCTCAACACTTGCTTGATGCCCTTGGTGGTTCTGCGATAGCTGTGGTGGATGAGCTCATTGTGTCTATTACTACAGTTGTTAATCTTTTTTTAGCTGGTAACTGCCCTCCGCAGTTAGGTAAGTTCATTGCTAGTGCACCTCTTACTCCTTTAGTTAAATCTGAAGGGGGTATTAGACCTATAGATGTTGGTACTATATGGAGACGGTTAGTTTCTAAGGTTTTCGCATCTCTTGTACGCAAGGATATGTCTAGATATTTAAGTGATTTCCAATTTGGTGTTGGAGTACCTTGTGGAGGGGCATCTATTTTACATTCAGTAAACCTTATTTTGGAGGAGAAAGGTAGTCTTAACTCCATGTCTATGTTTTTGGTATATTTTAATAATCCTTTAACCTCGTAGATAGGACTGTCATGTTGCGAAAAGTGAGACTTAAATTCCCTAGTATATCTAAATGGGTTGAATTTTGTTATGCTTTTCCTGCCCAACTTTACTATGGTGCTTCTACTCTTTCTTGTACACAAGGTGTACATCAAGGGGATCCTCTGGGTCCTTTACTTTTTTCACTGTCTTTGCATCCTCTTGTTTTAAAGATATCGCAACAGTGTCATCTTGATTTGCAGGCATGGTACTTAAATGATGGTACCATTATTGGTGATACCATGCCGGTTTCTAAAGAATTTTATATTATTAAGAATGAAGGTGCATATGTTGGGTTTCATTTCAATGTGCGGAAAACTGAACTGTTTTGGCCTTCTACGGATATAAGGAGTCTGCAAGACGATATTTTTCCTGCTAATATTGGTAGATCCTCTATAGGAGTTAAACTACTTGGTGGTCATGTGAGTTTGAATGCTAATTTTTTTAGTCAATTGGTTCTTGGTAGAGTTCAAAGACCATACAGTTGATGGAGACAGTTCGTAGACTCGAAGACCCTCAAAGTGAATTGCTTCTTCGTGGAACTGTACATGTGTTTCTAAACTTTACTTTACTATGCGTACTACAACACCTAAGTATGTGAAAGGAGCGCATGTTTTATTTGATAATCATCTGTCAAAATATATGAGGAATCTAGTGACTAGTGATGGTCTAGGTTTTGGTTTATTGCAACAGAGATTAGTGTCTTCACCTATCAGAGATGGTGGTCTTGGTATCTAATCTATGTTTGATACAATGCAGTACTGTTTTTTAGCTTCTTATTCTCAGACCATGCATCTAAAGAGGAATATTTTACGCACTATACCTTCGGTTTCTACATCTTCAGGCTTTTCAGTTAAGGATCCTACTTATCAACATGATTTTGATCATTTTTTTGAAGTGTGTGGTATTGATTCTTCCCAACTTAGAAATCTCATAAATGCCCCACATCCCATGCATTCACTGGAAGTTCAATATTTTGCAGGAGTGACGAAAAACATGCCTTCCCTTTTCAATATATCAAGACGTGACTCAGTGTTTTGGCAATGCAATGAAACCAAGCATGCTCAAGATTACTTATTTGCTATTTCTGTTGATAGGCTTGGGCAGACGTTAGAGCCACATTAGTTTTGTGTTGTTCTTAGCTATAAACTTGGTATTCTCATTTTTGCAGAAAAAAATATTGTATGTGTTGTAACAAGAATATGGATATATATGGTGACCATGCGTTACATTATGCTAACGAATTTGGACTCAAGTTTTGACATGATCTTGTTCGTGACACCCTTGCGGATATTTGTTATAGGGAAGGTGTGCACGGTAAAGTTGAAACGTCTTTGGGTTTTATTTCTTGTGATTGTGGTGACTCCTGACCAGCGGACATTCTTGTCTTCAATTTTGATGAGGGTCGTGATACTTGTTTGGAGTTGACGGGGGTTTCTCCTTTTGTCAGGGGTGGTGCAAAAGCTTTTACACGATCGCACAATTGGGGGATATCCATACTAATTGGGGGATATAAATTACTTCCCCCAACCTTGGGTGTCTTCTAAGGGGTGTTGTTTGGGTATGAAAATACTAAAACACCCTGAGATTAATTTAAAAAACTTATGAAAAGACTGTTTTACCCTCCCCAAAAAATTAAAAACTTAAAATCAAAACCAAACAAAAAATCAGTTATCCCCCATTTCTATACCGGCATAGTCGTGTGAGGGTTCCGAAATTTTTTTCATCTTCTTCATCGTTCTTCATCGACGATTAATCGTTAAATCAAAAATTTCTTCATCGATTAACCTACCCGAATCATAACCATGCCTCCACGGAAGAAAACAACTTCCAAATCGAACCCAAGTCAAGCAAATCCAAGTCAATCGAACCCAAGAACGATTGCTCAACAGAAATTGAAAAAAAAACTTGATTTGATTGCTCAAGAGGAGGAAGACAAAGAAGCAGAGTTATCGGACGATGAACTACTAGCTAAGATGGCTTATGTGAGAAGGTTAGTCATTTTGAAATGTTTAATTAGTGTTTCACTCGATTTGTAGCTATGGTTTTAGGTCAAAATCGCAAAAACCTAGCTGCAAATTTTCAGTTTCAGCAGTTCCGGCATTTAATTTAGTATGAATACCACACCGGTAGTTGAAACCGGAATGCAATCTAGGATAAATACCACGCCGGTAGATATCCCGACAGAAGATTTAATATGAATACCACACCGTAAATTGGTACCGGCACTCAATCTAGGTTGAATACCACGCCGGTATTGAACTTCTAATATACAGAGACCCATTGTTTAGTGAGTTGTACCGGCATAAATTGAATTTTAGAAGTCATACCGGAAGTCTTTTTTTTGTATCCAGGATTTTTAGAATTCTTTCCGGCATTTTCGACATTTAATTTTGTATGCCGTTACTTTAATCCGGCATGGACGTTTATAATATAAAGATGCCGGTATTGGTGTAAATTTATCCAGGAAAATTTCTGAAGTATACCGGCATTTTTGACGTTTAATTTTAAATGCCGGCATTTATACCCGGCATGAAAGTTTATTATACGTACATGCCGGAACTAGCTAACGGCGTGGTTTGTATGCCGGTACTAAAAATGAAAGTTAGTAGTATTAATTTCGTGCTTATTTTGAAATAGATCTAAAGCCAAGGAGGCCAAAGAAAAGGCGGCAAACAAAGAAAAAGTTAAAGCTGCTGCGATTAAGAAAAAAAGGAAGGATGGTCTTGATACTCCTCTGTCTTTGCCTCCTCGAGGGAATAACAAAAAGCGTTTGGGTTTTGAGACAAGAGGGGATATTTGGGAGAGTGGTCGTGATCGTAGTATTCTTGTAATCCGTGAACCTACTGCAGCTGTTGAGGAGGAAGACGAGGAATATGAGCAACATGAGCAAGATGAAGAGGAAAGTGAGGACGAAGACAATGATATTGATCCAACTCAATTAGCAAACCAAATCCAAGGAGTAGTTGAACAAGATGGTCCAAGTCAACAACAAACACAAGGCAAGGGGAAAGGAAAACGCAAAGCAAAAGTTAAAGGTGAACACCTTCCTCATGTTGATGACATGATACCCGACCTTTAACGTGGTCAAATTTGGGGCGCGGCTTCAGTTGTTCCGGGCCATCTATTTGGATACAAGCACTCATGGGCTGGTACTATATATCAGACCTATGTAAGAATTTCTCTTTCGTGCATATGTACTGTATTAATGCAAAATCTCTTAATCATTATCACCAAATTGTAGGATCATAAGAAGGCTGTGCGTGTTTACCGAAACCAAGCCGCGGCTAATTGGGATTTGTCTCTAGAGCATGATTATGTCCAAGCAATAGTAAAGGAATCTGGTCTATATCCTTTAGTTGAAAATTATGTGAAGCCCGATATTGTAACCGTCAATTCCTTCGTCGAAAGGTATCATGGTGAAACTGATACAATGCACTTCCCGTTTGGAGAAATGACCTTGATCCCTGATGATGCTCAGAACATTCTAGGCTTGAACGTTATCGGCAAATCAATTGCAGAACGAGGTGACTTTGAGCTAGAATGGACGAAGTTGCACGAGCTTACTAACAAGTTGTTTGGTTGGGACTACAAAGAGTCTGTGGAAATCTTCTATGTATCAAAGGTTAGTAGGACAAAGACATTCAAACTGACCCTGCTTAAGAATAAGTTTGCAAACACAAATAAAAGAAGTGTGGAGGATGGATGGGACCCCGCACAGATTCGTACGGCCGTCGCGTACCTGTTATACATCTTGGGAACTCGTGTATTCCCTGACACTAGTAGCAACAAGGTTAGTGCAAATTTCCTTAAGTACTTGGATCCGTTGGATGAGGTATTTACCTATTCATGGGGCACCGTTGCAATGTCACATTTGATGACGGAGATGAGAAGGGCCTCTAAGGCGGTTACAAACCAATTCGTCGGGAATTTCACTCTACTCCAGGTACTTTTGTTCTTATTTATATTTTTCACGTGTATCCTTGTTATGTATTTATAAACAAAATTTACTGACTTTTATATGTATAATTTAAAATTTGTATAGGTGTGGGCTTATGAACATTTCTCAACATTGTTCAAGGACCACCCCTTTTTGAAGTTTAATCCCGATGTTAACCCCCAGGAGCCTAGAGCAAAGAAATACGAGTTCAACTCCCATCCGAAGCCCGGTAACAATGTTCGAATGATAAAAATGAGATTGGATCTTGACGCGATGACTACCAAGGATGTTGTGTTCGAGCCCTACAAGGAGGCTAGAGATAACCGTCAATACACTTCGTTTTATAACGTTGCATTATACCAAGGTCCTTTGTTCCATCCAAAGGGATACGTTATGGCTGATCCTCGACGTGTGATGCGGAAAATTGGATTCAAGCAATTACCTCGTTATATGACAGTTTCTAATGATAGGTACCTTCTTGATTTAACTCGTTGCATGTCAAGTTCCACAAAGTTGAGGGTAGAGTATGATCCAACTCCTGAAATAACACACTGGAGGGATAGGGAACCACGTCGTTTGGTGGATACTACTAATTGGGAGGTTGCGAACAATGGTGATGAAGCTGACCCATCATATATTGATGATTACTTGAAATGGTCCCATCCACTTGTTGTGCGTCCTGAAGATGTCCAAGTTCCACCCCAGAAAAACCCTCCCGTTCCAACTCCTATAGCGGCACCACCTACGATGAGCCAACTTGATAAGACTGTTGGATTGCTAGTAAGTATTGTTAACTTCTTACTCGTTTAATGTACATGTAATTTTATATTAGCATATATATACTAATTATGTGTTGTATGTATGAATCTAGCGACGTCGGCTTGGAAAGTTGAAGAAGATGTTAGGTTGCAAGTACTCGGGAGGAGAGGTGCTATCCCTTGAAGAGATGAAGGAAGTCGTGGAAAAGCTTGATAAAATTGAAGAAACCGACCATATTTCAAGAGTTTTGTTCAGGAAAACGAGGAATAGATTTGGCCAAAAGAAGCAAAGGACCGAGTGATTATCTCTTTAGTTTTTACGTCTTGGTTTTGCTTTTGGTTTATGATTCATGGGTTAAGAACATTTAAGTACGATCCAATTTGTTTTTGTTTGGTTGAACATGTTTAAATTTAAATCTACAGACTAGTACCGGCATACAAATAGTTCTACCAAACTATACCGGAATTGAAAAATTAAAAATTCCATGTTCCTGTATAGATATGCTCTGGTACCGGCGTAAATGCGTTTTCTAATTGCATGCCGGAATTGTATTTTTTTTTAGTTTCATTTTGGTTACAAAACCGGCACTCTAATCTTGATTGATTGAATGTCGGAATTCTGCTGTAATAGTTTTTCACAAACACTTTCTTAATTCATCCCTAAGTAATCTATTACATTTGATTAGAAAATTAAATTAAAACATACTAAACAACATGGAATGGATTAAATTTGGTTGGATATCACAATCTATTTCCATCCCTTTTCAATAATTGCGGAGCCTTTGAATCTTTCGCGAATATCTTCGAAGACATCGTCTGGAATTTCGGTGTCAAGAACCATCTTAACTGGTTCATCTTCTCTTTCAAAATATTCCTTTCCCTTCATATAGCACCTATCAATAGGCTTGCATTGTCCTTTGTGGTTTTCTCTTGACTCTTCTAGTTCAACAGCTTTGTCAAACCATTGAAACTCATCGCACTTTGGGTGATTCAAACACCTTAGAAACATTCTTCCATTTTCAGCGTCATCAGTTTTTGCAATCCAAAACCGGCGTGTGCCATCACAGCTTCTACATTTTGAATAAATAAAAGGACAATCCATGGCTAGATGAAAAGGTGACTTGCAAAATTGACACTTGCAATGATGACTCTGTAATAGAAAATTATATTAGTTATGCGTCATAGTATTGAACATTAGATTGTTAGTAAATCAACTTACTTTGCAAATAGAGGTAGATGATGAATCCCCCATCCCTTCTAAAGCTTTAACCGTGCTTGGTATCTTCAGAGAATGATTTATGTTATTTGGTGCGTGGTTTGTGTAGATTTTTCCAAAGGAATGTGGGATATTATATAGAAATGAATCCCCAACGGTCTTATTTTTTAAAAAAATAGCCGTTTTATTTTGAATTTAACAAATGCTGGCGTCCTCGTTAATTTATATTGAGTGCCGGACATGGAAACCGGCATTTAACTGTTTTTTCAATATCATGCCGGTATAGGTTTTGTTAAATCTCTGTAAAGAAATTATTCTATACCGGCATTCTCGTCTTATAATATACTAAACCGGTAATCACTGCCGGCATTTCTTTTTATGATATACTAAACCGCAAGAGTTTGCCGGCGTGGTATATAGATTACAGTTAATGCCGGAATACAAAAGTGGAATAGAGCCGTTATGTGCTCATCTATTTAAACGAATGGCTACACCTATTGCACTTGATACCTCCAAAAATACAAAAAAACAACGTTAGGTCCAAGACATCTCTCTAATGGATTATCAATCACCAACTACCAAGTTCAAGTTCATCAATTCCCTCAAAAAAGCAAAACATATGAGGAACATATTGTGCACTGCGATAGGAAATCAATCATCAACCACCACCAGCTCAGTCGACACAATACTATAAAAACTAAGAAGGGAGGAAGAAACCACCAAGTCAATTGCCGCAATGGAAGAAGATATAGTTAATAGGAAAAGAGAAGAAAAAGAGGAAGCAATGCTTGAACATTATCGTGAAAAACTAACTAAGATTGAAGTGGATGTTGAGGAAGCGGGAAACGTCAAAAACAAGCTAAGATAGAAGCGGATGTTGAAGAAGAAACCCAGTGGATTAAAAACTACTACATAGTATCGGATTTTCCGGAAGTTCACCGGCCTTCATTTTTTTTTCGGGTCTAGAATGCAGAGATCTTGTTGTACGCAATCGAACAACTGCACTCATCAAATTATGTCGCAAATACAACGAGTTTCTTGCAGGATATAGAGGTAATAGGTATGAAGCTCAGAAGGCCTATTTGAAGTTGTTCAAAAGGCCTTTTAGGCATTTTGAAGCTGCTTTGTTTCTTGAATCTCGTTCCGAGAACTGATGTTAGTTGCAATTGGCCATTTGTTGATGTTTTATTTTATGTGTTGTTTATGTGTTCAATGTTGTTTAGGTCGGTTTGTTTGCTTAAAATTGAGTGTCAAGATAGTGTTTCGGCTTTTAGTGTAGCAAGTCAATGTTCCAGCGTACAATGTAACATGTGGGTGGTGCCGGAATTCTGAGATTTTTTTACCTTTGTAATTGTCGCTCCAATTATCCCTCATTGTAACCGCCACAAACTTCCTTAACTGACCACTTTGTCAACAACATTAATAACCCAATTCGTCAACTTCATGATTTCAAACACAAACAACCACTAAAAATCAAATAACATAAAAAACCTAAATTCTTGTCTGCCACAAAGATAATGAGACACCCCGTTTCAGTTTCCAAACACAAAACTGCAAAATACCGGTCAATCCCCAACACCCCATTTCAGTTTTCAAAATCTAAACTTGGAAACGGTTCCATCTTCCAAGCAACATTAATAACCCAATCACGGTTACAAACTCCATTACTAATAAAATTGGAACGGTTCCCTCTTCCAATTTTTTTATTATCACTTAGAAATTCCAAGAAAACTTGTAGAAACTCCATTATTTGGTTTTATCTTCCAAACCAAACTCATTCGAAATCAAAACCCCAAGAAGAATGGGTCCTCGCAAACATCCTGATAAATCGAAATCAAAAGCATCTATTGAACAAGATATAAGTGATGATGAGGAAATAACAAAGATGATGAGGTAAGTGATGTCTATGTTTATTGAATAATTCTTAGGGTTTATTTGATAACTTAATGAACACAATTCCGGCATAAAACGCATTTAGTATATAACGCCGGGAAACATATCCGGCGTACTCGTTTTGTTCATCTACCATGTCGGTATTTGTTTTAATTATCTGTAGCCATTTCTCTTAATACCGGCATAATATCACATTTACATAACTCCCCGGAAGTATTAATCCAGCATAGAACTCATTTAGTATACCATGCCGGGAAAAATATCCGACATGTTCTTTATTATATCGACTATGTCGGTAATGGTTTCCTTATTTCTACCGGCATGATATTTAATTTATATAACACACCAGAAGTAATAACCGGCATTTAACTCATTTAGTATACAACGCCGGAATTAGTTCCGGCATACAATATATTATACTTACCATGTCGGTATTTGTTTCCTAATTTTTTAAAAATTCTCTGTAACCCATTCTCGTAATACCGGTTTCATATTTCATTTACAGTTAATGCCGAAATTGTTACACCGGCATGGAAGTCGTTTAGTATACAATTCCGGAGATTTTTTTTTTTTGTTTTAAACTCATTTTGTTATTAGGTCAACAACTCCTAAAAATAAGAAAGGAAAGGAAAAGGCTGTTGATGAAGAAAAACATAAGTCTTCTCGATGTCGACGTGGTAGATATGATCCGGAACGTCGTAATCTCATGATCCGGGACAATACCCGGGGTGAGGGAGATGCAAGCAGCGATGATGCTTCTCAATGGGAGAATTATGTACCTCCTGATGCAGCAGGTGGCTCATCCACACAGGGCTTAGGAAAACCTGGAGTTGAAGTCAATGACAAAGCACCAAAGCACCTCCCAAAACAAAATGACATAATTCCAGAACGCATTGATGGCAAACACTGGGGTTAGCCAAGAGATCCCAAACTTTTATTTGACTACAAGGACTCTTGGGCTTGTTGTATCTATTCAACTTATGTAAGAGTTATGCATCTTGTTATTATATTGTTTATATATGATCAGGTGAATTAAAATTTGTTTGGTGTGTTTTTATAGGACCACAAGAATGCCTTCCGTGTTTTCCGTCATCAACAAATGGATACATGGGATTTTTACATGGAGTGTCCGGAGGTTCAAGCGGCAGTAAGAGCATCTGGGTTGTATCCCACGGTAGAATACTACGTTGCCACTGATCAAGTGACGGCAAATTGCTTCTTGGAGAGGTTTTATGCTTCGAATGATACCATGCATTTTCCTTTTGGAGAGATGACCATTATCCCTGAATATGTCCAAAGAATATTGGGTCTAGAGATCCGAGGAAAAGCCGTTGACAAAGATGACGACGGTAAGAGCCTAGAATGGTCTAAGATATATTATCTGACTAAAAATTTGTTTGGTTGGGATGAGGAAACGACAAAATAAAATATGTACGTGAAAAAGAAAACCATGACAAAGACTATTAAAGTCGTTAATCTCAAAGAGTTGTTTGGAGATACGATGGGCAAGGAATTGAATGCCGAACAAATTCAGCAAACTAGCGCAGCTTATCTGTTGTTCCTATTGGGCATCGCAATATTCCCTGACTCTAATAGTAACTTGGTGCATATGAACAACTTACAATACTTGGATCCTTTGGAGGATGTTCATGAGTACTCATGGGGCACTGCCTTCTTGGCACATTTTTTGGCGGAGATGCGTAGATCTTCTAAGGCGACTTGCCGTCAATTTAATGGGAATTTTACTGTATTACAGGTATTGTGAACTAGTTTTTTTTTTTCCAATTTTTTTTTTTATACTTAGATTTCATTGGAATGCCCTTTCATTTTCGTAGGTGTGGGCTTATGAACACTTCCCAACATTGTTCAATGAGTACAAATATTTGGAGTCGTCAACATATGGTTTGGATCCCCGGACTTCTATAGCCAAGAAATACGTTTTCGACAATAAACCAAAGCCCAATAACAGAACTCGGTTACTCACCATGAGGGAGGCTTTGGACACTATTCATGTCCAAGATGTTGTGTTTGACCCATATAAGAACGATAGAGGAGTTCACTTTCCAAGGCATGAAAATGTAGCATTTTACAACGGACCATTGTTTCATCCTAAAGGATTTGTTATGCATAACCCTCTCCATGTGATGCGCCAACTTGGGTACAAACAGAAAAGACTAAAGGGTGAATATGATGCCAAATTCTCTCATGTCTTACCTCAATGCGTATCAGGTGAACAACATACGCAGGTGGTTTACAAACCAACACCTGTAGTTGCACATTGGAATGAAAGGGAAGAACAACAACTAGACAGGGATGGTTGGGAATTTGCGGAAAACGGTTATGAGTCTGAACCAGGGTTCCTCAGAGGTCATTTGAGGTACTCACATCCTTATTTTGTACGCCCGACCAGCGATGAAGTGCCTCCACAAGGGGAAAATCTTGAAGAACCTACTTTACCCGTACTTCGCAAGACTCTCCTTTTGGTGGTACGTAATTCTGGTTCACTTCCTATCTTTTGAATGTTTACCTATAAACCTATAAAACATAACGTACTAATGGAAATATATAACAACAGCGTTCGCGCCTAGCAAATTTGGAAACTGGCTTAAATGCAAGATCAAGAAAGGAGAGGTGCTGACCCTGGAAGAAATGAAGACAAGTGATGAGAAGATAGACAAAATTGAAGATCCGGATGCAAAGGACTTGTGGACTCCAAAGAAAAAGAGGGTGCACAAGAAGCCAAAGACCGAGTGATCTAAGATGTTGGTTAATGTTTATTTTATAGTGTTAGATATGTTTGAACAATCTACTATCGTTTTATGTTTACGTGTGTGTCTTGCTAAACTTTTAAATCTTTGTTTTCAGTTGGGTACATCTTAACTTTACATATTGATTGTTGAACAATCTAGTCTTTCCTTATGTTTTTATGTTTAAGTGGATTTCATTCGTTTTTCAGATGTGAATTTAATTTCTTTTTTAAAACCGGCATGGTATAAATTGTACAAACCATGCCGGAAATCTGTTATCTTTCAAGAATAAATATATTTTTAATTCCGGCGTTGATAGGATTTTTAATTTGGTGCCGGTACTCTATCATTCCCTTACGAAAAATTGATCTTTTACGGTTCTGGCATTCGCGTAAAGTTATTATTAATTCCGGAAGATAAACTAATATCTCTGTGTAGTAATGGTTATTTGCCGGCATAAAAGGGAAAAGTATTTCTAAACCGGTATAAATTCCGGAATTAATAAGTTTGAATTAAATCATGCCGGTATAAACATAGCATATGGTTTAATGATTACAATTCAAACTTCCAAAAAAAAACAAAAGGTTGTGTATGTCAGAAGCACATGTATCCAAATTACTCATCATTGCTTCCACACATATGGAGTTTCCTCTACTCCTCTTCAAGAGGTTTCTTTGATAAGGCCAACGCATCCCATAATTGGTGATTCTCCTCATACAATGCCATCCATCCTTTCCAGATATTTGGATCTAGGTCCTTGTTTTTAACCATCCCACAAATAGGTGGCAATGGACAATTGTCCTTGAGTTTTGGAATAACAAAATGATTTCCGTTCACGAACGCCAAAACAACTCTTCTCTTCTTAAGGGATCATTCGCATTTTTGCCACTTTGGTGTAAATGTTATGACTACGGTGGGGCTAAAATAATGAACAATACATCTAAATGTATCCGCCACTAGATGCCCACAAAGCGGAATTCTCATCCAATATTCAGAAGGAAGAAACTTCATCTCGTGGTCGGTCCCTAATACTCGAGCATACATATCATCAAACCTCTCCCCTTCACCAACCAATTTCTCATAAAAGCTCTTCTTGTTCACTATTTGTTCGGTCATCCTCGTTATAGCATATTTGCATGGTGTCATACCTTTACTAACCGCCGTGTCAAAGATTCCTAATTGTTTTGTCACAACATGATATCCACAATTTCCATCTCCATCAACATCATCCGTATACACAATAAACTCACGAATAGCCTCAGGAAGTTGGTCTATATAAGACTCTATCTTCGTATGGTAGTGTCTATATAAGACTCAGTTGGAATATTCTATGGAATATTCGGTGTTAGGTAAAAAGCATAACTAAATACCGGCATACATAGATTGTTTCAATAACACGCCGGGAAAGTTTTTGAAATGGGGGATATGCTATACCGGCATGGACAAAAATATGAAAACCACGCCGGGAAATATTTTGAAATGGGGTATATATTGTACCGGCATTAAATGGAGTTGGAACACAACGCCGGGAACGTGTTTAAAATGGGGGATATATTGTACCGGCATGCATATTGTATGAATACCACGCCGGTAGCGCTAGTTCCGGCGTAGAATTCATACTACGAGTGTGCCGGTACTAAGATTTTTCAGAGAAATAATGGCGGTTTGAAAAAGAAAAATCAAATTTTCGACCTCTTTGAAGCATTACCTGTGTGTTGGGGTTGCTTGTATGCTGAACATGTTTACTTTCTTGGGTTGGTTCTTCAAAAAACACTTCATGTTCATCGTGTTCATGATTCAAGGGTGTTGGTTCATCATATAACTCTAATTGTGAGTTATTATCATACACCTAAGATTGAACATGTGATTGTTGTTGTAGTAGAGCTAAAGATTCAGCTGCTGCAATTCTCTCATCACAATCATCTTCCATTTTCAAAAAAAAAAAATTCACACAATTTTTTTTCCCCTCCTTCTACTCTCAACTAACCCACACAATTAAAACTAAAACTAAAAACAAACTAATTTATCCCCCAAATACTTAACATTTTACTAATTAAAATTAACCACTAATTAGGATTAGTGAGGGCTAGATTAGGAATTTAAAAAATAATTACATAGGGGGTCACCCAAAATTTCTATTGGGACACCGTTTTTGTCCTGTAGCTATATCCCCCAATTAGTTTTGATATCCCCCAATTGAGCGTTCTTTTACACCGGGTCTTGCTTTGCTTAAAGTTGTTGAGCGTAAAATGGGTAAATACCTTGATATATATGTGGAGCCAATGGATATAGTTTAGGTACCTTGGCGTTTACTACTTTAGGCGAGCTTGGTGTCGAAACTATAAAGTTGTTGTTAAGATTAAAAACTTATATAGCTAGACATGATGCTAATAAAAGTTCGCAATTTTCTTTTCATTAGATTAGGTTTAGTTATCCAAAAAAGGGTTGGAGCGCAACTTGTTGCAGGACTACCAACTAGTTTCTTGTAAAATTTATTTTTTTTTCTTTTAATATTAAACTGTTCTCATTTTTTTGTTTGCAATTAATAAAATACGCAAGTTATCTTCTATGTGTTTCAACTTCTCAAGCTATTTAAGCTTAAGTAAAAGCTTGGCACCCATAGATGGATTATCTCAAACTTGAGGGAATCTTTATTTGAGGCAAAATTCATATTTTTGTGCTAGTTATTTATTTATTCTTTAACCAAAAAAACAAAAAATTGAATATTAGAGAGCATTTCTATGGATGATTTCGCTATCAGAGTAAAAGATGGCGCGAAAAGGGGTTTCTTCAAGAATTCAACTTATGAAAATGGGAGTTCGAGCAAAGTTGTGGGGAGTATGAATTCTGTGTATACTAATAATGTTAAAACTAGGTATAAGCCTCAAGATAATTTCCAATTTTGGCGTGTAACTGTTATGTCAAACTATCTTCTTAATGATAAGTAAATTCTTTCTTTGCTAGAAAAAAATATAAATCAACTGCATCAGCTTTTGAGCATATACTTCGATGAATTCTTCACTACTTCTTAACTTCTGCTAGCATGCTGATAGATTAACTAGTTCTACTCTGCTAAATAACCAACGATTAGTGTATGACAATTTGATAGAGCTAATACTTTTGATTCTTCTTGTTGCTCCCGCAAATGGTATGCTACAAACAAAGAACCAATAGTTAATTTCTTCAACTTTGGTTTCCTCCAACGTCTCAAACATTTCATGTAATGTGTTTAATTAGTCCAAAATAAAGAGAATATATCTCAAATTGAAAAAGTTAGTCCGTAAAACTCAAAAAATATTACTAATAGTTGTAATTCTATCTTTGAGCCTTATAAATATGCAATATCCCGTAGAAAAGTAATTAATAAACATCACTTTTCCATGTTAGCTTCATGAAACTTAAACGACAAAATAACCGTTCTCATCGATGAATGGTTACAATCAAAGGGAAAAAGGGAGCCGAAAAGAGATTTCACTACCCGAAAAAATAAGCAAAAAATTACGGAAACCGGTATAAAGAAATCACCATATTTGTCGTCATCCTAACATCGTTGTGTTCGATTCCACCCAAAAAAATCGTAATTTGGTATCTCACGTGTTGTTACCAAATTGTATTTTCTTGAGCATGAATCACTGAACAGGAAGAAGATTTTTTTTACTGGGTTACCTACTTTGTACTTTCTTCTATAATTTGGAATTCGACTGGATTTTCACTTATTTGTTTTTTTTTCTTCTGTTGTGCAGGTCTTTGTTGGCTACTTCTAGGAAAGTGGAGTCATATCTTAGTGGAAAGTCAAGCGTAACACTTAAAAAGATTTCTCTACGTGCCACAGCGCATTATCATTTTCTAATGAGTAATCAGTCTTGTAATCCCTGAGAAAGAGCGATTGATTCCGATTAAGATAGCCAATTAATATCGATTAAAATAATGAGTATTTTTTTTCTTCCTGATGGACAAAACATCCCTTCCGTCAACTTTTCCGGCTTCTCTCGGTTGCATTCTTACATTTTTAGCGACTCGATACTACAAACAACGTTACCGGTGAGGAATTCACAACTTCAGCGGGGAATCGGGTTGCCAAACTGAGAAGAATCGTGATTTACCAGCAACGGTTGCCCCATCACTGCCACATATGCATCGGTCATTCTGGGCTAGCCGGAAAGTTGACCAGCTGTGCTAAAAATCTTGATTTTGTCGCGTGGGTCCCACTTCGGTGGTTGTCGATGTTAGACGGAGAAGGACTTGGTGAGAAATGTCGTACAGATTCAATGACCAAAAATAGCTCTCATGGACTCCTGGGCTAACAAAGTAATTAACTAGGACATGTGGCCTCAAATGTGTCAGAGACTTGACTTTCAGTAGGCAAATGTATTTATAACCAAATTTGTCATGATTACAAGAGCATTTTGTTGTGATGGATTTCCTCATTGTCATTGTACTCTACTGAATAGCCAAGAATAACTAAATGCTAATTTGATGGGGCTAATATTTTTGATTCTTCTTGTTACGCCTGCAAATGGTATGCTACAAACAGAAAACCAACAGTTAATGTCTTCAACTTTGGTTTCCTCCGACATCTCAAATATTTCATGTGATTTGTCTATCTAATTGGTCCAAAAAAAAGAGAATAGGATTTCAAATTGAAAAAGTTGGTCCGTAAAACTCAAAAAACATTACTACTCCGTAATAGTTTGTATTCCATCTTTGAGACTTTATATATATATATATGCAAGATCACATAGAAAGTAATGAAGAAACATCACTTTTCCATACTAGCTTCATGAAACTTAAACTAAAAAAAACCATTCTCATCCATGAACGGTGAATCTAAGTTTGTACACATTCGTTCAAAGAGGATTAGTCTATAATTTTCGTCAGGGGCGGAACCAAAATTTCAAAGAAGGGATGCAAAAATTTGCTCTAGCGAGGTAAAAAAAAATTGGGGGTGCAAAAAGCAAATTTAGGCTTATAGATAATTTAAAAAAAATTGATTTGGGCACAAATTAGGCTTTGAAGCCAGCTGGGCAAGGGGTGCAAGTGCACACCCCAGCACTAGGCTGGCTCTTATAATTTTCACATTCATCTTTGATACTTTGTATAGCTAGCAACAATTGGTCTCGATGTCACGTATATTATGAATTTCATTATCATTACATGTATAACTACTAAAATTAAATTGAAAGACGAAAAATTAATCATCATATGAATCCTTTTCTTTCTTTTTTGGATCCGTCAAGTAAAAAATTCAATGAAAAAGAGGCACTTAAGAGGGGTACTTGAATCCAATGACTACAACTGAAGGAAAAAAGGGAGCCGAAAAGAGATTCTGCTACCCAAAAAAATAAGTAAAAAGTTACGGAAGCCGGTATAAGGAATCCCATAAAGAAATCACCATATTTATCGTCATCCTTAACATCTTTGTATTCGATTCCGACTAAAAGAACGCTTGTAATTTGATACCTCTAATGAGGCTCACCAAAATTTTCTTTTTGTTATCGAAGATTTTTGCATTTCGTTCTTTCCATTTGCACCACCATATATAGCGACCGAGATATTGTTCCACGTTCTCTCATCTCCCCAATTCAACTTTCGAGCCTTTATAGATGTAGTGACACCAGGATCATGTGTGCAACGAAAGTGGCACCCTTCAAAAAAAATTAATTCCATATTCTCCAGAGTCTCTAACATTTATAAAACAACTGCTAGCTCGTTTCAATATCACATGAATACTCGTTAGCAAATAGCATCGGACTCCTCGTCCACGGGAAATAAACAGTCACGCATAAGCATCTAATAAAGTCTTAAACAAAGTTTTTGAGTAACACCTAGCTAACGATATTGGATTAATAGCATCAATAAGATTTTAGAAGTAGAGTTAGTTGCCAAAATTGAAGTAGTGTCTGAAAATGAAATTATTGTTTTAAAACCTGCAAGGCAATTGAAACTATGAAAAACATGTCTCATTCCGTTGAATATTCAGAGAGAACCATTTATTTGAGGAAATTATTGTGGCTTTCTGACCATTCCATGCTATTTTAACAATGCCTATTGTACATGAGTCTCGTATTCGGACGATCTTTAGCATTATGGAATGTTGGGATGAACCATAAATATTTACTATATTCTTTTTGGGAAAATTAGGTTAAGGCCCAACCCATGGATAACCGATAATATGAGGCCTTTAATTAAAAGAAGTTTAAATCTAGGCCCCAAATTATTAAAAGACCTTGATACCCTTATCTATATTGTCAAGCCCATAATTAAATAAAATTTAAATTTAGGCCCAAAATTATTAAAATATTATGTGATGATATTCTAACCACCTCCGACCACCACAGCCACCGCCAACCACCTCCTCCGACAACCGCCCCGCCGCCGATGACCACCACCGACCAGCACCACCGCCACCCACCTCCGACCACCGCCGCCCCCGACCACCACCAATCACTTCCGACCACCTATGAACACCTCCGACCACCACCGCCACCAACCACCACCGCTTCCGACCACCACTAACCGCCTCCGACCACCGCCGATAACCCCGCCGCCGCCGATGACCACCACCACCACCTCCGGCCACATGCATATTGCAAGTGTATCCGGAAGTTACACATGCATTCAAAAGTGTGTAACGAGAAGTTACACATGCATATGGCATGTGTATCCCGAAGTTACACATGGCATGTGTAATTAAAAGTTACACATGCATATAACATGTGTATCCACAAGTTACACATGCATATGGCATGTATAGCAACAGTTATCAGAAGAAGAAAAAATATGCAAAAAAGATATGCATTGCTTTATATTCGTTTACAATAATTTTTCTGTTTATCTATTAATTGGTTGTTATTGAATACAATAAATGAGTTAGAACACTAAATATGTAAAATGAAATCTTAGAAATGAGCCACGAAATCCTGTATTGTTCCTTCCCTTCTTGTCTTCCTCATTTAAAAATGCTTCCATATCTGTAACAAAATAAACATCCATGAAATTAGATTGGATGAACAAAAAGAATGAAATAATATTATAGAACAACTAAAAGAGTAATTAAGAGTTACACATGCATATGACTTGTGTAACTTGGAGTTACACATGGGTCTCATTAGTGTAACTGGGAGTTACACATGCGTCTAACTGGTACGATGAGAGTTACACATTCACAACCTTTATATCCCATCAATTAACAAGTGTAACTAGAAACTACATATCTAAGTTAAATGTGTAACTGGTAGCTACACATCTAATTAGCATGTGTAACCAATAGTTACACATGCATCTCACTTGTGTAATTAAGAGTTACACATACTTATTAGCATGTGTAACTAATAGTTACACATCTAAAAAATGTCAGATAACTTACAAAAGAAGACAATAACCAACCTGATTAAACTCCGGCAAGTCCCCAACTTCTAGAGCAAAACCCTTTAAGGAAGAAACAGAGATTCCCAGAGCACAGTCGCTGAAAACAAAACTCAGGGATGTCAAAAACATTTGTTGCAATATTTATTAGGGTGACAAGATACTTGTTCTAGCTTCATTTAATACAAGAACAACATAACCTCACTTTATAAATTAGCAATAGAAAATAAATAGTAAAAGTAAATGAATCCAGGATACAGATGCAACACCTTTTTATCATACTATGAGCAACAACACACAGACAACATCACCATCCATTCCATCTCAGGCACTCCCGCAGCTGCAACCATTCTATTTGAGCATCATTAACTCAAACCCATATGATTCTTCAACCAGTTCTATTCCCATTCATTCCATAGCCATATCACTGCAATACCAACACCATTTCATTCATCAAACTTAATATGTTAACACTTAAAACAGAAAAACTACCAAGAAATTGGATAACCAAATTGTATTTTTTTCTCCCAACAACCCACCATTTTCCCAACAACCACTGTTAGCCACCACCACTGCCTTCTCATCCTCCTCCAAAACCTGCATCACCACCACAAATAAGCCACCAGCTTTTATGAAGTTATCTGCAACCTGAAGAATAACAACGAACAAACATATTTTATGAGAATAATGACTTTCAAATACACGTGACTAGTATAATTAGGAGTTACACATACATATAAGGTTAAATGTTCTTAGATTCAAAATCAATTGATACAAAAAGCAATTTTGTTATTCATTTTTAGACACATGGATATGGGTAGTGTAACTAAGAGTTACACATGCTTGTTGTATGTGTAACTTGAAGTTACAAATGCATAGTGGCATGTGTAACCAGTAGTTACACATATGTAGTGCCATGTAAACTACAAGAGCGATAATCCAAAGCAAAATATTTGAAGATATCACCACAATAGGATCCTTACAAGCTCCAATAAACTACAAGAGCAGTAATCCCATATCATAGGCAACACAAAAAATGAAATTTCAACTCAAACACGAAAACTAGCACCGAAAATCAACTAGAAAACTATTACGTACCTTAACAAGGTTGGCATGTTTAAATCTAGACATCAAAAACGAACCGCCCTTCAACTCTTCCATTTCAACTTCAACTCCAGCTGCAACCAACATCTACTTCAGGTAAATCAGTCAAGCCATTTCAACTGCAGCATATACATCCACTCTTGCCTCCATACCACCAGTACCACAAAGCCATTAGCTAGACACATCAATCATTTTAGCTTCACCTCAGCTGCACTTGCATAAAAGATTAACACGAGATAACATATGATCAAAAACAACCTAAACAAAGACATAAATAATTAACAGATATAAGTTTCATATTCATATTAGGGTACATATGCATATCCCATCAACTTAGCATGTGTAACTATAAGTTACACATCTAATTTGTATGTGTAACTATTAGATACACATTCATTTAGCTTGTGTAACTAGAAGTTACACATTTAATTAGCATGCGTAACTAGTAGTTACAGCTGAGGTTCAACATCTCATCTTGAACAAGACAACCACCTTGAACTGCACTAACACCTTGATGTCAATTTTGTTGAAAGTAGCGCTGCCAGGACTGTAAAACAGTTGTTACTCAAGTTGTGTCATATTTCAAAACACATAAATTTAACAATGACATTGTATAACACGCTGGAATTGTTGTTCACAGAGCTATGATTCTTAAGAATCCCTCTTAACCTAGTTCAGTACCAAAAACACCTATAAATCAAGCTCAATAGTCAACGAACAAAATATAAAATTCCTGAAATGATGCTGTTTAAATCAATCCAACAAATTTTCTTATAGAACCCAAGGTTCGTGGTGATTCATAGATTCATAATACTAACTATTAACAAATTCCAGCCTTATGAAATCACAGTAATATGAAAGCCCTAAAAATCAATTTCAAATGAACAACCCTAGGTCCTTCCAAACAAAGATGACAAAATTAGAGAGTATTAAGATCTGTAGAATCATTTAACAAGCTATTCAAGTAAGTTTCAAATAGTGGAGCAAGTAGCTATAGGGTTGAATTCATACCTTAATTTTCAGTTAACAACACCGAAATCCCTTTTTCAATTACTCTTCAATTCCTACGGGAACCAACTAATTTAGGAGCTCAAGACCACCACTTTTGTTTACTCTCGATTCAAACTCAGAAACTTAAGGTAGGTTCCACTACCACCTCCTGATTCTTCACATATACTAAGGTTTGTTCTAACTATAACACTACATGTGTTGGAAGGAGGGATAGATAAGTTTAAGAGTTCATTACTCATATTTTTTTCCATACGTGCCAAACATGAAACAAATTATACAAATGGGCCCTTTTTGTCAAAATGAAAGTCCACCCCAAGCCTAACACCTTCATAGACTACGCCCCAAAATCTGATTTGAGAAGTCCCTATTATACTATTATGCTAATCTACCGCCATCAAAAGCAAGCACACAGTGACATACGTCAATTAGTATCCTAATAGCAAATTACTGATGCTAAAAAAAGTTATCCAACCGCATGGTTGGTTTTCCCAGGAAAAATTGAAATATTAGCGACACAATTATTACTAATTATGCCTTGATAAATCAATAAACGAAAGACAAATTATAGGATAGCTACGGATACACTGAGAGGTATATTTTACAAAATAAGCAGTTCGACAAATACAGAGAAATCTTAAATTTGTTGCAATATGCTCACTGGGGTGAATTTTCTGAAAAGTGGAGCAATTAGGATAGGGTAGATAGTCATCATCACAAGGGACAGAACAAACATAAATGACCACAAATAAATGGCCAAGTATGGTCCTCCAATCTACAACCGAACAGATCAACATTAGAAAACAATGGTTATATCAACAACTCATCCATCATAGAAAAATTATACTCAACAATAAAAGGTGCTACCATGGTACCTGCATTATGTAGATTATTGCATCAACAATTTGTGGTCCTATTACCACAGAAAGGAGAATGCTCTTCAACTGATCCTTGAAGAAAAGAGCCAATGTTTACTACAATTGACCGAAGGAAAAAACCATTGACAGACAGCATAGAAAAGACATAATCACAAAAACTTAAAGACATGGATACACACTGTAGCGGCAACTAACAATAAACATAACAAACATACATACTTTGTTGAAACCATAGCAAGCCTCAATGACAAAGGTAGAGTACAACAGAACGGAAAGTCGGTTATCTGTACAAAATAGTTCATACGAAAACTATTAAAATCAAGTTAAAAGAAGAAAAAACACGAACAATTCAATCAAACATATCACAATCCCAAATAACATAATTAAAAAAACTCTTCATTAGTTGTTGTCAAAGCTGAAATGAACGACGACAATTTGATTTCTGCTGCAATTGAAAATCTTCTTAATTTCATTGTTGAACCTGCACAAGTTAAATCGACTTTTAATTCAAAACCCTAGAAAATTTGTAGATAATGTTTTTTGAAAATTTCAATCTCAAAAGAGATATCAAGATGAAATAACTATAGATCTATGTTCTGATCATGTTTTGAATAAAGATTTTTAGATGAAATCAGATCGATTAGGTATTCAACAGTAAACAAAAAAAAATCTTCTGATTTCGATTTAGAAATCAACAAATTAGAAGTTTAAATCGAATGAAAAGATGAAAATATATAGAACTTATCTTTGTCATCATGATTTGATGATTAAATCTTCATTTCTAGTTGTTGTTGACGATTTTCATTCACTTTTCTTCACCGATATGCACTGAAATCAGAAGAACAATAGGATATTGTTATGTGTGAGAACTTGATTTTGGGAGAGAAATCTTGTTTCAGATCTAGAAATGAAGAATTTGACGAGAAACAATATCCGCAGAAGAAAAAATCGTCCGGAGAAGAGAGAGAGACAAAATATGAAAATGAAAGTATCTTCTGATATTCCTCTTGTATAAATACTAAAGGGTATTTTTGGTATTATTAAAATTTCTAATAATTAATTATGGGCCAGATCTGAAGAAAATTTGATTTTTTGGGCCTAGCAATATCATTTTCCTAAAGTATGGAGTTGACAATGAATGATCCATTTTGTGGGGCTTGTAAATGTTGAACCCATATAGTAGGGGGGTTCTAGTATTTTTCTCATTCTTTTTTTGTATCTTATTATAGGGGCGGCATGGTTTATTAGGAACGCGCAATTGGGGGATATATTTATTAATTGGGGGATATAGCTACATGACAAAAACGGTGTCCCAATAGCAATTCTGGGTTACCCCCTATGTAATTATTTTTTTAATTCCTAATCTAGCCTTCACTAATCATGTTTAGTGGTTAATAATAATTAGTAAATTCTTAAGTATATGGGGATAGATTAGTGTGTGTTTTTATTTTAATTTGTGTGAGTGAGTAGAAGGAGAGGAAAAAAAATTGAGTGGAAATATTTTTTTGAAAATGGAAGATGATTGTGATGAGAGAATTGCTGCTAAGAGGTTGAAAATTTTATTTGTTTTTCTTTGAATCCACCATTGTTGCATCTGAAAAAGCTCTGTGCCGGCATGGTATTCAACAAAAAATCCATGCCGGCATTGTCGGAAATTTTCAAAATTTGTTTGCCACTATCCGGGGGGGTTCAAAATTTTCAAAATTTTCAAAACCTATTTTTTCTGGTTTTACCAGTCTACTTCCGGCACAGTTATCTGATTTTCGAGCATGCCGGAACTAATTCCGGCATGATTTTTGCTTAAATTTCTATGCCGGAACATGATGAAAAGTATCCAGAAACTTGATTATTTTTTTCACTTGACTACCGGCATGGAAAGATTTATATCGAGCATGCCGGAACTCAGTACCGTCATTGAATTTCATCACTTCCGGCGTGGTCTTCATCATTTCCGACATGTTCTTGACCACTTCCGGTTTTCTTCATCATTTCCGACATGTTCTTCATCACTTCCGGCGTGGTCTTCATCCTAAATAACCATGCCGGAACTTAGTACCGGCGTGGTCTTCATCCTAAATAACCATGCCGGTACTGAGGAACCCAATATCGGCATGGTCTTCATCATAAATAACCATGCCGGAACTCAGTACCGGCATGGTCTTCATCACTTCCGGCGTGGTCATCATCATTTCCGGCGTGTTCTTCATCATTTCCGACGTGGTCTTCATCATTTACGGCGTGTAAAAAAAAAATCAAAGTGAGGAACCGGCAGAGAAGGAAGGGTTGAAGAACGATGAAGAAAAAAAAAATCGAAAACCTAAACCTAAAGGACTGCCGGAACTAATGTTAGAAATGGGAGATATATGTTTTGGTTTTTGATTTTAATGTTTTAGGGGAAAGGGTATAACAGTATTTTAATAAAGTTTTTTAATAAACCAAAGGGTATTTTAGTACTTTCATATCAATTGGTCACCCCTTAGCCGAAATCATGGGGTGGGGGAAGTAATCAATATCCCCCAATTAATAAATGTATCCCCCAATTGCGCGTTCTTTATTAGAGGGGCGGCATTCTAATAGGACAAAAATGGTCATTACATGATCATTCAAGGTGTCTCTTATAAAAAAAACTTGAAATGACAAATTAACCCTCATAATTGATAACCTAGTTTAGTGATGATAATCGAGTTTAGTGTTAATGATTAATTTCACTTATATTAACTCAAAATCAAAACCTAAATCAGATTTTTAGAGTTAAAAAAAAAAAAATTAGAGGAGAAGATCAATCTCAATCAATTGAAGAAATTAACCAACAAAATGAAGAACCATGACTTGAAAATGACCGGGTATACTTCTAAATTAGTCCCAACTAGCTTTTTGTTGTTCAAAGTTATTTAAAGTACGAAAAAAATTCAATTTTTTTACATTTTCAGAGCTAATTACGGTTGGAATTTTGCTCATAACCAACCGTAAATCGAAGTTACGGTTCGTAAAAGATGAACTACCAACCGTAACTGGTTAAATTTGAAGAAAACCCAATCTTAAAACCAGTTACGGTTGGTAACTAGATGCTCGATACCAACCGTAACTGAGTTACGGTTGGTAACTAAATGCTCGATACCAACCGTAACTGAGTTACGGTTCGTAAACTAAAATGGTTACTAACCGTAACTGAAGAAAATTCTCAGATATAAGAACATACGGTTGGTAATTGAACTATTACCAACCGTAACAACATCAAAATCTCCAATTACGGTTCGTAATTGAGTTAAAATCAACCGTAACTCACATAAACCCAGAAATTTCAATTTCAATTTTCATCTAAAACCCTAATTTTTGATAGAAATTAAACTTAAATCGAACAAAATAAACCAAATCGTAACTGGGTTTTCAAAACATACCTTATATAAGTCATTACACTACACTTGATTAATTTTTGAATCGTCGATTAATCGAAGACGATGAAATTTTGAGTTTTAATGGAGGTTACGGTTGATGGGAGAAGGAGAAGAGAAGAAGAAAGAAAACAAATTTTCAATTTATCTTTGATTTAGGTTAAAAAATGGGGAGGGTAATCTAGTCAATTTACACCCCCTATTGGACATCCCCTAACCAACTAGAGGGACATTACTATCACACTGCCGCCCCTCTAATAAAATTTGCCGCCCCTCTAATAAAATTTGCCGCCCCTATAACAAGCTTGATTTTTTTAAGGACACTCCATTTTTCTTTTCTCTCTTAGAGCATCCGCAGCAGGCGACTAAGACCAAAAATATGGGTCGAGAACGAGACGTAGTGGGACGTACTATCGACTAA
The DNA here is from genome assembly GCA_023529315.1 of Papaver bracteatum. Taxonomy (NCBI): domain Eukaryota; kingdom Viridiplantae; phylum Streptophyta; class Magnoliopsida; order Ranunculales; family Papaveraceae; genus Papaver; species Papaver bracteatum. The sequence goes on from JAJJWX010002137.1 coordinate 351,334, forward strand.
ACGAAGACCATCGACTAAATATCAGACTATATTTGGTCCGCGACTAAGACTAAACCCAAATATAGTCGGGCGTTGATATAGTTTACGCCCACTACCAGGCGTACGTAAAGTGTTCACCCTACAACAGGCGTACGTAAAGTGTTCACCCCATTTTTTTTTCTTTTGTGTGGGGCGAGATTTATACCTACGCCCCAAAAAAATTTGTTTATAATCTTTAGAGTGGGGCGGCCATTTATACCACCGCCCCATTTTTATTTTTATTTTCTTTTTCATTTTTGGTCACCGGGCGTACGTAAAGTGTTCGCCCCACACCAGGCGTACGTAAAGTGTTCTCCCGACCAAATTTAGTCTTTTGCCCACTACGTCACACACCAGACTAAACCCAAATTTGGTCGCTTTTTTTACTCTTTAATCTTTAGTTTTAGTCGCACCGCTGCAGACGCTCTTAGTCTCTACAAAATAATGAGAAGGATTCTCCAGATAAAGAGACAAAAATGAAATTAAGGCTCTAGCTTTGATTTCCTAAGTTCTCAAACTTTTGATATAACAATTTTTTTGGAGTTAGTCTATCGAATTGCGTTTTCTTGAGCATAAATAATTGACTGTTAGAAAGAATATTTTTTCTTGGGTTACCTACTTCTAGGAAAGTGGAGTCATATCGGAAGTCAAGCGTAACACTTATGCGTGCCACAATATAACATGCATGAGTAGTGAAGCGCAAAGATTGCGTGTTACAGCAATGCGGGCCAAGTCAGTGTTCACCCAAGATGGCACTATACTGCATAGACTGTTAAGCGCTAAGATATCGGGATCCTGCAGGGCCAGTGAAACTCAAGGGTGCTAAACTGTAGAGTCAGTGTCCAAGTGAAAAACGGGGGTCTAACAACCACAACCAATATTTCGTTTCAACAATTTGTATGGACTAACTCCAATATACTTCCAAGAGAATCAACTAGACAGTCAAACTCAATCAAGGAAAATACATCCAAGAGTTATATCTTTGTTTCTCAATGTAATCAACAAATAAAACAGACAGAAATCCGCGAGCCTGATTATTATGAGAAACAACTTGAACACAAAGACCATTGCTCAAGTGCCAATAAATTTATATCAACAACCAAAGGTTGGATTATCTAATTGGTTGAACTACCCACGACCTGTGATATTTCAATTATATAAACATATAATGCGGAAAAGAAATAACACTGACACCAGAAATTTTGTTAACGAGGAAACTGCAAATGCAGAAAAACCCCGGGACCTAGTCCAGATTTGAACACCACACTGTATTAAGACACTATAGACTCTAGCCTACTATAAGTTAACTTCGGACTGGAATGTAGTTGAGCCCTAGCCAACATCACACTGATTAAGGTACAATCGGGTTACTTACGCCTCTGAATCCCAGCAGAACTCTACGCACTTGATTTCCTTAGCTGATCTCACCCACAACTAAGAGTTGCTATGACCCAAAGTCGAAGACTTGATAACCAAATCTGTCTCACACAAAAAAGTCTATTGAATATATAAATCTGCCTCCCACGGAAATACCTACGAGTATTTAGTCCGTCTTTTGATAAATCAAGGTGAAAAGGAACCAATTGATACACCAGAATTATATTCCCGAAGAGCAGCCTAGTAATATCAATCACCTCACAATAATCTTAATCGTATGGTAGAGAAACAAGATATTGTGGAATCACAAATGATGAGAATAAGATGTTTGTGACTACTTTTTATCTTACCTATCGGATATTGAATATCGATAAAATCTTAGAGGAAGATAGTACTCAATACAATAGAAAAAAAGTAAGATCACAAAAAGTAACTACATAGAAAATATTTAGGTATGGCTTCAGAATCCCAATGAAGTCTTTAAGTAGTTAACCTATAATGGTTTTAGAAAAACCTAGGATAAAGGAGAATCGACTCTAGTCGCAACTAGTATCACAAAGGAGGTGTGGGGATTAGGTTTCCCAGTTGCTAGAGTTTTCCCTTATATAATCTTCAAATCAGGGTTTGCAATCAATGCTACCTTGGTAACGAAGCATTCAATATTCACCGTTATATGAAAACCCTATTAGATTCAAGTTAATATCTTTCAACCGTTAGATCGAACTTAGCTTATTACACACAAATGAAATGTGACTTCATTTAGATATGTGTAACCGTACCTAAACGTGTACACTTAGTTGGATCAACAATAATTGACCGAAGTTATCCATATGAACACTATCATATCAACCTTGTTCATCTCAATCACAACTAGTTCAAATGACTCAAATGAAACTAGTTCTAGAGTTGTTCAATTTTTTATATTCTCATAGAAGTATAAGACACAATTGAAGTAAAATCGATTTTGATTCACTCGGATAAATTCATGAACATTATGGCCACAATTTGTAAAAGATTGCATTCCTTATTATATATAAATGAATAAATTTATTTGTTCAAGAAAAAAACGATTTTAGAACTTAACCCACTCAAGTATGCAAACGGGTACGCATACCTAAGTAGCCGAACTTGGTCTGGGTTCGCCAGTATGCGAACGAGTATGCATACTATCATACAACCAAACTCAGTTGAATTCCCAGACTTGAAATATTATGCGGTACGTATACGGGTACACATACTAAGTTCCCGGACTTCAACTATCAAACTAGTACGCATACGGGTATGCATACTATGGTTCCCGAACTTGGATTAACTTGCAACAGTTAGCCTACAGGTACACATACTTTGTTATATCCAATCAATGGTTAATTGTTCTAAACTCCATTTTAATCATTGAAATATTCTTGGAAGACGGGAATAGCTGTCTCACTCTAACTATTAGCTTCAAAGAAATTTTCAATTGATTGATAAATCAATATGAAATATTCTGAGTCTACATCAAATGACAGTCTCACACAAATCATGTAAGATGTTATCAGGGGATTTTTACATGATCATCCTTTGAATTTCGTCAAGAATAAAAGATGAACTTGGTTAAAGTGAAAGCTTACTAATACATATTTCGAGAAATATGTAAGCGAGTTAAAATCAGCTCGAAATATCAAATGTGTATAATATAAAGTCTATATAGCCATACGACTTATGTCTAAATAGGAGATAAAATAGAAATAGACTTATGAGTGATAGATGAGTTCAAGTCTCCACATACCTTTTGTTGATGAATTTCTACAATCTCCCCTTATAAGTTCTCCATCTTCAATCAATGAACGCTATGAAGTCTAAAGCTCAACTATACATTCTATCATAATCCGAGACATAGCTATAAGTAGACTATAAATCAAGACTTATAGTTTTGGCAATTAAACTTGACAAACAAGCTTGAGATAGCAACATTTGCGAGTTAGACCAAGAAGTGTTCTAATACCAAGTGATAAAGCTTATTGGCCGACACAATGAATCTTTATTAAGGAAGACAATGCAGGACATATTGACAAATACAACATACGATGTTGGCATTGATGCATATCCGTGAAATTGAGTTGTCCCGAACTCAAGGATGATGTAAGAGTGAATAATATGCCTAGGGTTGGCCTATGCATTAGTCCAAGGCTGGCCAAAGCTTGGATAGTGCAAACAAGCTATAATGAAAGAGTAAGCATAACTATTGTTGAGCAAGTTGGCTTAGTGAAGCATATGATGCATGAATAACCAGAATGAGCTAAGAAAATGGCCGAGATGATTGTAGCGCAATGTTGGTCATATATTGTCTTAAGAAAAGAATATTACAAAGCTATGTTGGATGAGTATTTAAGGAAGGCCAAGTTCAGTAATGCTCAGAGATGGTGCAGAATGGCTCGGGTGACGGTTATGAGTTGGTTATTGGCTTTATAAGTGTGCCAATGGTGTGAGACAAGGTAGAATGGTTATTGAGGAAGTTTATAAGCCAAAAGGAGTATTCATAACTACTTTAAAATAGGTATTAAAGGTTGGATAGAGTTTGGCCAATATGCACAGTTATTGACGGTTATGGAACTACCTTATGGGACACATGGATGTTCCATGCGTGTACAAGTATTGTGCATGGATTTTGGCCATTTATAACCATTATATAAATAGTGTAAAGGCATTTTAAAATTAGTAGGCTACAGAGAGGAGAGTTAGTCTCATTATTTGAGAGAATAAGGCATCACCAAGAGGGTGATGGCCTGTTTAGGTCATTGGTTGGACATAAGTTTTGTAATTTTCCTTTGATACAATAAAATGGGTTAATTGTGTCATGTCTTTGTGTTTATTGTGTTGCTGATTTTGCGAGTTGTTCAATTGGTTTGATGCATGGAAAACCTCTTAATCTTATGGTGGCATAAAGATTTAGAGAGAAAGAAGAAAGACTTATGTTGCACAAAGCCTTAAGAGTGGAGGCATATGCATACTTTGATGCAAGTGTGCAAGGCTAAGTAATTGTGGGTGAAGTTAATTCACTAAACCACAGAGTATTTCCGGTCATGTCCCAAGAAAAAATTTAGGCCGTAAAATGGGCATATGACACACATCACATTATGGTTTTCTAATGGATAAAATCACTCTTACAACCTGAAGAAAGGGGATCTTGTATTTATGCTCGATTAAGATAGCCAATTAATGAAGATATTTTTTTTATGGACAACTAATATCGATGATAATAGGCAAAACATTCCTTCCGTCGACTTTTCTCAGTTACATTAATAGGTGTGAGATGTTTGTCCAGCAATATTTGTAAAATATTTGCCCATGTCACCATTAGCAATACTTGCCAATTTATGGCTCTAAGGAAAAGGCCGTTAGATTACCTTTTAATTTTGCGAGAGCAAATTTTTTCCCATCTGGATCGAATACCTTTTCTTTTTTCAAATAATCCAAATTCAATCTGAAAAGGCGAAGGTACCAACATATACCTCAAGCTATAACTTTTCTTTCCTATAAGTCCTTTATCCGAAAGTGATTGTCTATAGATTAAGTCGAGACAATACAACAAATCGGTTCACACTTCGTGTGATTGTCTAAGGATACGAGATCGAGACAATACAACAACAAAGTGTGTTTACTTGATACAAAGGTTCAGACTTAACCAAACTCAATAGGATTGCATATCAAGTAAATAGGAATTAACGTTTGTGCAATTTACTTTAATTATAATAAAACAATTATAATGCGAAAATATAAAGTAAAGGACATAACAAGATTTTGTTAACGAGGAAACCGCAAATGAAGAAAAACCCCGGGACCTAGTCCAGAATTGAATACTCTCGGGATTAAGCCGCTATACAAAATAAACCAACTTCGTATAGTTGAGACCAAGCAACTAAACCTATAGTTCACCTAGTTTTGTCTGTATTCCCACGTCTCCAACCTGTAAATAAGTCACGTACTTGGACCAATTCCTTTGGTTCGTATTCCAAACAGTAAAGGAACAACAAATGTGTTTGGTATCAAATCTCTTCAACCAAGTGATATGAGTTGCATAAAGGCTCTTCTTTTTATCTTAACATAAACTCCTTTTCCAGGTTCCAAGATCTATCTTATGTTCAATCACCAAAAGGTAATCGTTAAGATTAAGCCAACACCACTCTTAATCCAAAAAATTATGTTGATGCCGATCTACGCAATTAATCAATTCAATCTACCACAAGGATAAACCGATTATTAATTGGATCATGTATTACCGAAACAAGTATTGTGCACACCAAAGATTATAAAAACCAAGTCAGAAATATTCAATATCTTCTTTGTCTTCAAATCTTCTTAGATCTTCAATAAACACCTGCACATAACTACTTGAATCTCTTGTGATCAATCACACACAGAACAGAGTCTGTTAACAATGGATTATCACAAGATCATCTTTTAATCTAACAACAGTCTAAAGATCCCTGTCGAAACCTTGAACTAGTTTGAGTGAATCTTATATCAGAAGAAAAGATTCTCAAGCATAAACAAACAAGGTGCAATCAAAGTTCAACCACCGTTAGTCAATCAAATCAATATGAAAACTAAAGATAAACCACAATTATCTAGTTTCCAACCAACGGTACGCATTAGAGCTTCTCAATCCCAAAGAAGACTTTAAACTGAGCGGCCATAAGAGATTTCGCCTAATTAGGTTACTCTCCTCTCCGAATAGGCGGCTTCACCAGTAACAGTACAACAGAGGAAGTTTACTGTCACGAAGGATTAGTTTGCTAGAAATGCAAACTCAAAGTATTTGTAGACAAGGAAGTTTGGACACCAAGGAATTTCCAAAACCGAAAATATTCTCAAGATATTCAATATTTTACAAATTCGGTTTTCATAATTCCTGAGAATACACTGTCCAAATTTATGATCGAAATCTCCTTGAAAAATCTTTAACTTGCAAATGCACATTACAAATTCTTATTTTCCATATATAATTAAAAACCTTAATTAAAAGATTCTTAACTTATTTAAATTCGATTTTGGGATTTACTTCCTTCTTAGCTGTTAAGAATATCTTTGAACAATAAAAGATACACATTAATGCGCATGTTCAAAGTGTGTCGACATCTTTCCTCTTGTAAGTCCCTTTTCATATTTACTCACTTGAAACCGATTTACCACACTTCCAAATAAGTTTAGAATTGGTTCATCTGAATTTCAAGAACTATGTGATTGATCAAGTAACACTTAATCACAAGTCATGGGTGTAACGGTTCTACCAAAACAAGTTTCGGTTCTACCTCCATGTGAGTACTGTGCATAGTCAAACTAGCTTACGAAAGATTCGGCTGACTAGGTACTAGGATCGGTTCCCCATATATATTTGGTATCTAACTTATATGTGTTGCACATGTCCATAGGATCGGTTCCTCTTTGCCTGAAAACGTGTTGCACATGTTCATAAGATCGGTTCCCCTTTCTTCTATAAACCTTACTGCACCTCATACAAGGATCGGTTCCCCTTGTGATGTACTGCACCTCTTACTAGGATCGGTTCCCCTCTCCCAAATTTGGTCAGACACACACAAACCTGATCATACCCCAGGTGATTACTTAAGAGCGTTTTCACTAATAAAAGTCATACCAATACATAAGTCAGGTCTCATGTGAATATTTTTACCAAGAACACAAACAAGTCATGAGCGGTTATACTAATCACACATATTGGTCGTTCATAAGATATGCAATGAAGAACAGCCCCAATAACGCCTGACGATTTCCTTTTCGGTTCACAACACATATCATGAACTTGCTTCCTTAAAACACATGTAAAAACATTGTTTTCTAGGATGAAATCCCCACCTCATACCCATACATAATCACAATAGCATTCACATGATTATGTTGATGTCTTATATACAAAGTTTAATGGTTAAGCAATAAACCTCATATTGTATTCCCTAATACTATGTCTATCTAGAGTGTTCATGCTTCGCAGTTTTATGTTTTCAATATGCACGACTTGAAAGATACGTTAGGGAATGAAACAGTTCAAGTCAAATATCACTAACCTCAAGTGGAAGGATGATGTTGTGGTTGTAGCTCCGTACTTCTTCACTTCTTCGCAATACTTGTAATGTCTCATCCTTATACTTTCAAGCTAACCTATACGAAGTTGACTCTAGTACATTTAAATCAAGCGACTCTTAAATGAGTTTTGGCTCACTAAAATATGACAACCATACTTGACATACCAACGCTTGGTGGGTTCAACCGACCTATGCTCTAACAATCCCCCCCTTTTTCAATTTTAGTGACAAAACTCTTACAATCATATGGATAAGCAAATTACAATAATTTACTACTCATACGCTTGATTCCCGAATTCAACAACACATAATCTGCATTAATCCAGTCCTTAAAATGTCATTGTTGACATTATAATAACAAAGCTCATACTCCCCCTAAAGGTGTGATAGGTAGATTTTCAATCCGCGCGTATTTTTTATACCAAACATATGATATGTTACTCCCCCTTAGTCAGTGCTTTTCCTATTTCGTTAGATAAATGTAAGCACCATTGTCCTCTTCCCTAGTGACACAAATCAATATTTGATACCACCATCACCTATTTACTCCATATATTTTTTTCCCTTTTTGTCAAAAAAATGACAAAGAAATGAAAAAATAAAGGACAACACGATTAGGATCTTACAAATCTCAAAATAGACTTGCAACATGTTGAATCAAGCACGAGGGTTCCACATACCATTTTTTATAACCAATATCAAAACCGAAACTACAAAGTAATTATGTTTTGATATGTTATCATGGAAATAATTGCCCAAAGAAATTTTCCCAACTAGTTTAGCAAACCAAAAATTAACTAAGCAACTTAGTTCCTTTGCTAACTGATTGTATAAATACAACCGCTTCATTCGATAAGACCAAAACAAAGATAAACTCAATTTTTCTCATCAGGTTCTAATTATCCATATAACTTAGACCTTCAGATTTTAAACAAGCCAAATACTAGGTTAGTTAACTAGCATTTCCATGTTTAGGCATTTGGCTAGACTTGAATAACTGAAATCTCCACTTTGATAAGTCTAACTAAGATTAGAATTAACTTAGTTTATCTTATCCAGAATCGAATTGGACTAAACAACTCATCCTGTCAATATATTCATTCGTTAAGCCATAAATAATTCATACAAACCAATAAATTAACTTGCATAATTATTCACCTCAACCGGAAGCAATTGAAAGAAACATATAAAAAGTTCCACTATTGCACCAAAATTTTGTAAGCCTAAACAATTGATACTACACAATAAAGCAAAATAACAATTGTTTTACTTAACTGGAAGCAATTGAAATAACATAGACATTAAAGAACCGCAATTGCAACAAAATTTTGTAAGCCTAAACGATTGATATCACACAACAAAGCAAGATTACAATATGGAATAAACACATCAATTGTACCGACAATTTCGTTCAAGAAAAAGCAATAAATATATCAAATAAAAACAGGCTTTTCTTAAACAGGAAAACAATTAACTAACAAGATTGTTACCTCAATTTCGCACCCAACTTCTCCAATATGATTGCACCTTTTTCTTCCAGGGAGAATTGATATCGAAATACCATTATGTTGTCATCCTTATGAAAAAAAACAAAAGAATAACAACAACCAACCTTTACCAGAGAAAGGTTGAAAATCGGTTTTAACAGTTGCAAGCAAAAGTTGAAAACCGTCGAAACACATATGCTTTTATGCTAAACCAAAACCGATTCAACATATTGTGACTTTTTCACATATTGTTTCTATATGAAACCTCATGATCCTTTGATAAAGCCTACCAACATGGGCTAGAACTTAATCCTGCTAAATCAAAAAGTCACCCAAACCATAAGGGTTCACAACATATTATGAGATCGAATATCAAGGTAATAAAACCGAAATCAAACATCCCATAAACATCCATGGCAAATAAATAAAGAATTCAAGCACATGCTATGTAAATAAAAAACTATCACAAGAAAAATTATAAATCAAATAATTTTATTCATCAAAATAATATAGTTTTAATTCACAATAGACTTATACAATCAATGAAAGAAATCAAAAATTGATGTCTATTTTTATAATACAACTCAGTCTTTCATATCAGTGCCACATGAAGGTGGGTTTCTACTTTCATTCTTCAACTTGTGAATCTTTTCAAGTAGAAAACCTTGTTGCTTGACCAAAACCTCTTGCAGGTGGGAAATTTTCGTAAAGGATTCTGCAAGAGCATGTAGTCCTTTCTTTGATTGAACACAAAAGAGTGTCAATGCTTCAATACACTGATCTTTATTCAGCGTATTCTCTCTTTCCTTTTTGCTATGCCAATCTCCCTTTATGATTTTACTCTTAACCTCAAGAGAAGATCCTGACTTAATCTTAGGTTGGTTATTCAGATCTATAATCTTTTCATACAAAGATGTTGGATCCAGACTCATGGTTCGGACAAGGAAAGACCATAGAAAGAGGAGGATCTCTTTATATTTCTCATACTTCCGAAAATATAATATTCCTAAAGATTCGAAAATATCAAATATTTTTTTCAATTACTAGATTTTATTTTCATAATCTACACAAAAAGTGCCTTGATTTTCTTCTTCCTCACTCGAATTCGGTACACATGGTGAGGAAAGAATTCTAATACCGATCAGGTGGTAATAGTATGAGAATTTCTCTCATTATGGAACTTTGAACAACCAGAGTGTTCTTGATCTAGCATCGTATGAGAAATTCTTCTCTTGCTACCTCGAACTAGCGAAGTATCTTGACGTTGACTTGGGTTGCCTATGCAACTCTTATCAGCTCTGTTTTTGAGACAGTTTTTGCATCTTATCTTATTTTTCCCTTTACCAATAGGTGATTTAATAACATCGGAAGACATGTCCATTCTTAATAAATCGCTAATGGAGGAGGAAGAAATAAGATTGAAAACTAATGCAATATTAGCTATTTCCTCTTCTTCAGAGTTGTATGAATCATAGCTCTCATCATGAGTTACATCCAATGCCTTACTTCCAGTGTATTTATTACGATTGGGACAGTCTTTAGCAATATGACCATACCATTTACACTTAAAGCATTGTGAATGATATTCATCATCTTCTTTATGTTCCTTTTTGATAGGAACTCGATCATGTGGTCGAGAAGATTGGTGAGTATCCTTTATGAATCTCTTTTTTTTTTTCCTTAAGAGATCTCAAAACTGTCTAGTAATCAATGATAATGATTTCTCAATTTTATCATCAAAGTTTCCTGCAATCTGTTCGTCTGAATCATCCAACTGTCTATTCCTTTCCATTGGAGCTTTAAGAATTTTTTTCAGCTTTAAAAGCAATTCCTTTATTTTGAATAGGATGTGATTCATGATCAAAGATCTTTAACTTTCCAACGAGTGTGCTTCGTGAGAGATTTGAGAGATCATTTGCTTCTATGATTGCATGCTTCTTAGAATCGTATCTTGGAGGCAACGATCTGAGAATTTTGCACACTATATCTTTTTCATAAATAGTCTTTCCAAGAGAGAAAGAGGCATTAATTATCTCAGAGAGTTGAAGATGAAAATCTTCAAAAGTGTCATTGTCATCCATTCAAAGGTTTTCCCAATCAGATGTAAGGGTTTGAAGTCTAGCTTCTTTTTCTGAAGTGTTTCCTTCGACCACGATTTGAAGATTATCCCAAGCTTCTTTCGAAGTTTGACATGTTGAAACATGATGGTGTAGATCACGGCTTACAACATGTATTATAGCATTCAGACCATCTGAATTCTGCTTAGCTAGTGCCTTTTCTTCGTTTGAAAAATCTACTAGGCGTTTAAGCTCAATATCCGAATTTTCTATCTTTGGAAGAATATAACCATCGACGACTAATAACTAAGTATTAAAGTCTCGTGATTGAAGAAAAGATCGCATAGCATATTTCCACCATAGATAGTTTGTTCCATAAAATCTTGATGGTAAGTTAATTGAAGTCGATTCATGAGAATTCGAGTTCATTCTTATAGGATGGATCGCACCAAACATAGATTGTTAGATCTTTTCGTGTTTGCCCGATCTGATACCAATTGAAAAGGCGAGGGTACCCAAATATACCTCAATCTATAACTTTTCCTTCATATAAGTCCTTTCTCTGAAAGTGATTTTCTATAGACTGAGTCGAGACAATACAACAAATCGGTTCACCCTTAGTGTGATTGTCTATGGATACGAGATTGGGACAATACAACAATGAAGTGTGTTTACTTGATACAAAGGTTCGGTCTTAACCAAACTCAATAGGATTGAATATCAAGTAAATAGGAATTAACGTTTGTGCACTTTACTTTAATTACAATAAAACAATTATAATGCGGAAATATAAAGTAAATGACACAACAAGATTTTGTTAACGAGGAAACCGTAAATGCAGAAAAACCCCGGGACCTAGTCCAGAATTGAATACTATCAGGATTAAGCCGCTATACAAAATAAACCAACTTCGTATAGTTGAGACCAAGCAACTAAACCTATAGTTCACCTAGTTCCGTCTATATTCCCACACCTCCAACCTGTAAACAAGTCACGTACTTGGACCAATTCCTTTGGTTCGTATTCCAAACAGTAAAGGAATAACAAATATGTTTGGTATCAACTCTCTTCAACCAAGTGATATGAGTTGCACAAAGGCTCTTCTGTTTATCTTAACATAAACTCCTTTGCCAAGTTCCAAGATCTATCTTATGTTCAATCACCAAAATGTAATCGTTAAGATTACTGCACCTCATACAAGGATCGGTTCCCCTTGTGATGTACTGCACCTCTTACTAGGATTGGTTCCCCTCTCCCAAATTTGGTCAGACACACACAAACCCGATCATACCCCAGGTTATTAATTAAGATCGGTTTCACTAATAAAAGTCATACCAATACATAAGTCAGGCCTCATGTGAATAGTTTTACCAAGAACACAAGCAAGTCATGAGCGGTTATACTAATCACACATATTGGTCGTTCATAACATATGCAATGAAGAACAACCCAAATAACGCCTGGAAATTTCCTTTTCGGTTCACAACACATATCATGACTTACTTCCTTAAAAAACATGTAAAAACATTGTTTCCTAGGATGGAATCCTCACCTCATACCCATACATAATCACAATAGCATTCATACGATTATGTTACGTTGATGTCTTATATACAAAGTTTAATGGTTAAGCAATTGTAGATGGTCAATTCTCGACAAAGGCTAAAATCGTAAACCCATAATTGTATATGCTCCTGATCCAGCAATCAGATGAGTATTGAGGCTCATGTTTCTTATTGAAAACACAAAAGCTCATGCCACAAGAATCTCTGACCGAGAATACCGTCTCTTAGAGTATATGTAGATATGTAGTCTCTCAACTGAGGCAACATTATATGTTATGAATACTGAGCAATTTCAGTAATTACTTCTATATAGAATCGAAAGATTGGATGGCTCCTAGACAGCTTGCCTGCTAGTATAGAGCAATAACGTCTTCAGGATGTAACAATGTTTTCCCTGACTATATAAAAGAAATATGACGCTTCAACAAGCTCATATCACTCAATTCCTGAATAATTAATGCTCCTAGACGATCGTGCTAGTATAGAGCCATCAATTAATTATTCTTAAATCATTAGATTCATTGACTGAATCCCTCGAAAATATTCAATGATTTTTATAATATTTCATTACTTCAATTTATGGTTCTTCCCAGAAGAATTCCATGGGTTAGTAATAAATATTCAACACACGGGCATCTAAGGTACCTTCGAGTAAGCCCCGACCAAAATGGTGCAAGTGTACTTAGCAATAATGCACTAACGAGCATCTAAATGCATAAATGAGTATTTCAAACTACGACGAGATGATGAACCTATGCAAAATAGGAAATAAAATAGTGACCAAGACGTTGTAGGACTGGGCCCACCGGCCTGCCGGTCGTGCCGTGACCAGTCCCACGCCAATTTTATATTTTATCATATTTTTTATTATTTTCCTTGATCTCATGAAAATCTCTTCATTTGAGCAAATATCCTTCGTTTTATGAAAACTCCTTAAATTCATGAAATTGCCTCCAAGTTCATGAAAAATAATATAAAATTAGGAAAACTCGTGGGACCGGGTCCAAGACGGCCGGTCATGCCCAAGCCGGTCCCACACGCCCCTTATTTTATTATTAATTATTTTATGTTTCCTTGATTCCATGAAATTCCTTGATTTCATGATATTTCCTTAAATTCATGAAATTTCCTTCGAGTTCATGAAAAATAATACAAAATTAGGGAAATTCGTGGGACCGGGCCCAAGCCGGCCGGTCATGCCCTAGACGGTCCCACACACCCCTTATTTTATTATTATTTATGTTTTCCTCATCTCACGGAAACTCTTTGATTTCAACAAAACTCCTTGGTTTCAACAAACTCCTTGGTTTTATGATATTTCCCTAAAATCATGAAAAATATTATAAAATTAGGAAAAATGTCGTGGGACCGGGCTCTTTGGATTGCAAGGAGCCGGTCCCATGTACTTTCCACGATTTGACCTAATTTGCACAATTGCACTATTAGGTCCGAAACTCTACAAGACAACTTGGAACTTCATAAAATGATTGTCAGTTGATCCCATGACCAACCAAGGCCGGTTTCATGATCCCTTGGTCGGTCCCTCATCTTTTCATAATTAAGGTTCAATACCCAATGCTGAGACGAACATTATTTTTCAGCAAAAAATGATTAAACAACATTTAATCATCCTTTCACCAACGGGTCTTCAAGAGACTTCGGTATTTTGCTCACTTGAGCATCTGGGAGCTACATGGTCATTCATCATCCCATGTAGCCGATCCCTTCTTCATTCCATGAATGATTTTCAATAAATCATCAATAAATTATCAATCCAGCAATTGATCAAAATTAGGGTTTCGAATCCAAGGTTCATAATTCCATATTCAAACACTAATAATTTTACGTTGATCTCATTATCAACACCCAAATTAATTATGCTCGGTTCAGCTGCCAGTATTTTAAATTAATGTTTATCTTAATCCTGTTACCAGTGATTCATGAGCAATATTTTCTTAGACGAGCAACATTTTCTCGCACCAGGGAATATTGGTTCAACTATCAATATTCAATAATTTATCGAATGATAAACATTCGCTCAGACGAATAATATTTGTTCACGCTAAATAATATTGATTCAACTATCGATAACAATTCATCAAACGAGCAATATTTGCTCAGATCAAGGAATAATGGTTCATTATCAATATTTAACGACTCATCAAATGAACAATATTTGTTCACTTTAGCAATCAATATTTATCCGAGAATTATACCTTTGTCTCAACAAACATGTTCAATTCATGAGTTTCAGAACATTTGTAAATCACGTTAAACTCAGCAATACAAGGAGTCATCGTCCCACGAAGTCATCAACTGACTAACTAAAACCACAAGATATCAATCGTGTCACGTAGGGGGATATTAACTAGGGTTTTTGTCTGGTGGTATACATCACGTGTGTTCATACACACCATGAGAATATGAGCAAGTCGTGCAATCAGTTGGAGGAGTCATCAAAGTAGTGGATGGAGAATCGACCA
This sequence comes from Papaver bracteatum, assembly GCA_023529315.1. NCBI lineage: Eukaryota > Viridiplantae > Streptophyta > Magnoliopsida > Ranunculales > Papaveraceae > Papaver > Papaver bracteatum. Next base: position 366,401 of record JAJJWX010002137.1, read on the forward strand.
AGTCTCTGCACGATGAGCAACTGGATTTAACACGATTTACCACTTCCCAACTCTTTGACTTCAACAACTGTCACACTTTATGGGATCAAGGTGTTTATAATTCCAGCAATATAAAAGGTCTCTGAATCATGATTGAAACACAAAAGAATTTCTCGAAAAGTTCATACAGACAATCTTTCATCTACACGAACTCATTGTCCGAGCAATCACTCTCAACTGAGTAAATTCAATTATTCAGAAATTTATTACGAATAATACACAACACACCTACAATCTCAATCACCATTGATATCACACATTTCTCAGCTTCCCTCCTACAGATCGACCCATTTTTTTCTTGTGACCGAATTTACTCTAGAACGGCTATTGTCTTGGTTTAGGCCGGAGTACTACAGATTGATCTCTCGAATTCAAAACACTCCCTTCTTGCAGTGCATATGTGTGAGGTTTGACAGTTCTCTCGGTTCAAGGAGTTTCCTCTGCACGGTCATCTCCTCAATTCCGTAAAAACCAGCAACTCGTTTTACCCCATCTACAGATTGGCGACCATAGTGGGAGATTAATATCTCGGTTGAAATTTCAAATTACCATAAAATGGTTGATCTTAGGTCAGGTTCAGTTACAAATCCTAACGCGAACAACGCTTGCACTAGTAACAATGGCGGAGCTCCGGAAACTACTCATGTCTCCGACAACCGTACCGGTAATAAAACTGCTCCGCAAACCAACATTGGAGATAATACACTCTTCAGTCGGTCTCCTGAAGAATTTTGAGAAAATCCACCTACCATAGGTGATCTCATAAAGGTGCAAGAAACTCTTGCCAAAAATCAGACTGACATGGATGCTACACAGAAAGAACTATTCAACTATCTCAATACTCTTACAGACAAGACGTCAAAGAAAACTCAGGAGAAAGGAAAAGCTAAAGAAACATCTTCAGATGTTGATCCCGAGGTCACTCCGATCCATGTAGTAGACGATGAGGAAGTTCCTAAAGTTAGAGATAATCCACCAGCGAAAGAGCCATCCAATTTCATCACTCATGAATACTTGGAACGTCTTTTAGAGGATCGTGGAAAAGACAAAACGCCTTTTGTACATCGTCACCAACCTCCATACCCTGATGCTACGCAAAGAATTCCTCTGCCAAAAGTTTACACTTCTCCAACCTTCACACCTTATGATGGAACAAACAATGATCGAGAGCATGTTTCTAAATTTCTGGAAGCACTGGGTGAACATGAACACAACCATAATTTCCGTCTGAAGGAATTTTCGAAGTCTCTCAAAGGTAGGGCATATACCTGGTATAACAACATTGCACCAGGAAGTATCAAAAGTTGGGGAGAAATGGTTAACGCTTTCTACATAAAGTATTTCTTCGTCTCAGAACAAATCACCCTATCTGATCTCGGTAGGATGTTTCAAAGGAGCAATGAACATCCTAACGATTATGTGAAAAGATTCGGAGTTCATGCCTTGGATTGCCATGATCCAAACGTCACAGAGCAACAAATCGTAGACTTGTTCATCAATGGAATGATTCTAGTCTACAAAGCTTTAATGGAAAATCTCAAGTTCCAGACTTTCTCAGAACTTCATGAAGCAGCCAAAAGATCAGCAACTACTGCACCTGCTTTATTGGAGAGGGCTAAGACTACAAAAGCTGAAGAGCCACGAGAGATTTGAGGTAGCAGACGTTTAATTAACAAATAGTACAATCTCTAACTTTCCACAAATATTATTGCATAATGGAGAAAACGAAAGGCTGATCCACATGGCAATCATATTTCCTCAACTCCTTCAAAGACACAAATGAAGGATAATGCATAGGTTCCCACTCAACACAAAGAAGCTGATCCAGAGGCACCTGATTTCCCCTGCCCCATTGAGGAAGTTATTGAACTTCTAGATTCCTGGGTTCAAGATGGCGCAATCAAACTGCCATATGTCAAGAAAGAGCCAACTGAAGAGGCCATGAAAAATTCTCGTTATTATCGCTTTCATAGGTTCATCAACCATCCCACAAGTGATTACAGAACTTTGAAGCGTATATTTAAAGAAAAGATCAAATCAGGAGAACTCAACTTAGGGACTGGAGGAGTGCACAGAAATCCTCTCCCAGTTAGAACCTTCACTCTTTTTGAACCACCTGTCAAAGAAGTAGTTTAATCCTTAATCGAGCACGTCTGCGAATTGCTATACTTATCAAAGGCTCAAAGAGGAGACATGTTCGCTGTACTGAATCACATCGTGTCAGGGAAGCATTTGTTGATACAAGAAGTGTTTCCCGAGTCACCACCATCAGCAACAGATGAATAAATGTACGGCTGGGGACTTCTCACCACAGTCCATATCAAGGGAAATGAGTTCAAACGAGCATTGATTGATATCGGTACTGCTGTCAATGTTATTCCTCTGAAAACTCTCTGAGCTACTGGTATCACACGACAAGAAGCCATTCGTGCTCCAGTAAAAATCATAGATAATGAAGGAATACCCCGTGATGCTTATGGCCATATTACTCTCAAGGTGAACATAAACTCAGTCTGGACAGAAACAAAATTTTACATAATCCGAGAAGATCCAGGATATGATATGACTCTTGGAAGGACATGGATCACGCTGAAAAGGTAACACCAACACCTTCAATTACACATTTCTCTGTTGAAGAAACCTCTTATTCGGAAGAAGAAAAAGAAGATATTTCTCTATTCGAGTATCTGAAGGAGGTCAAAGCCCTGACGGAGCTAATACAAAAGCCTGAGGAAAATGCAAATACTTTCATCAAAAGATTTCGTACTCAGGCAAGTCTTATTCCTCCTCATGTGTCCATATCATCAGTTTTCAAATATGTTTATTTGGTCTGAGGGCTTCACTCCACCAAAAACTTAGCTATTGCAAAATTCTATGAGTGGATAACCTTTCCTCAGTAATACTTCACCAAATGGTTAAGTTCAGAACATCTTCAAATCGAGCATACCATCAAAAAGTTTATTGCTAAAGACATAGCCAAGCATGACGAATAATATCTCAAGCACTCTCCTTTGCATGAGTATCCATACATACCACTGCCATGGAACTCCACTACACGAGGAATTCCAAATCGGCAGAAGATATTCAGAGCACGGACGGTCAAGCCTAACAAATTCTAGGAAGGAGATTTAGTTCTCAAAGCAACTAAGCGTAATTCCCATTCTGTAAAGAATTCTAACTGGGAAGGACCATTCATGGTTTCTAAGTATATTGTTGGTGGATACTACAGATTGATCAACATGGATAGCAAGGAAGGTGTGGCCGTGATACACGAGAATTGGCTTAAGGTATTTGACGTCTAAGGTTTTGGATATTCAAGGTATTGGACATTCAAGGCACGAACATCCAAAATATTTGGCATTTAGAGTTTTCTTTCATTGTATTTCAATTCCTCCAAAATATTTGCAATACTTGCATTCAGTAATTTAAATTCAGCAATTTATCAAAATTCAGTTTACTTAAAGAAAATCTCTATCAAACCCAAATAAAATCCTCAATCATCTACTTATCCAAAATCAATCAAAACCAAAAATAAAACTTCGCATCTCTCAAAAGTTCAAGAGGTTATGAAGAGAAATCAAAGAAAATCAGTAAAGAAATATTTTTGCTTTTCTGCATTCTTCAAGACTTTTAAAGCTGTATTCTCCATGTTCAACTCTTCAGTCAGCCTGGTAATTTTTGTCTTCCTTCTCCATCATAGCATCATTGGTAAAGGATATGTTATTTTCACATGAGTCCTTAATAGCATTCACCTTCTTACGAATCCACCTCACGTTGAAGCCGAGTCTTTCAGAATTCTCCAAGTTGAACTCCCAATCAAAGAGTACATCTGGAGTCACAGTATTTGTGGCCCTAGTACATATATCACTTACAACATGCAAGATAACACTTACTTGTGTTTTTAAAGAATAAGTACTCTTTGGGTCTCTAGTAACGATGATGTGACCAAATTTCTTCCATATTTTCTCGTTTGGCATATCCAATGGGAACGCTGAATCCACAAACTAGCTCATGGTATGGGAGTGATGCATCAAAGGGAGGATCAAAAACAATCCCTGCACTTGGGTATTCGTGCACCACTATACGATTCTCAATCATTGGATCCACTTCTACAGTCGTAGCAACAATTTCTTCATCTTCTTCAATGCGTGGTTCAGCTTCTTCCATCACTAAAGCAACAAAAATTGGAGTCTCAGGCTCTTCAATAATGTCAACAACAATTCCTCATAAATTCGAAGTGTAGAGATGGTTGTTCCTTCATCAATAACCTCTGTGTTGCTCAAGCCATCATTATTAGATCCTTCATTCTCAACTTCGGTATTTGACACCTAATACGAAGATTACATGAGATTAGGATCATCCAAGCATGAAACCAAAATAAATCATAAACTACAGCATACAAGTGGTCTAACATCATCAAATTTCTTTATTCTACATGCTAGATGTCAACAAATCACGTGAAAGTCACAAAAAGCACGTTTTACAACAAGCTCGCCTGAGAAGATTTTACACTGCGTTGTACAAAACGATGAACTGGGAGCAATTGGTGAAGAGTCAAGAGTTGAGTTATATACCATTATCTTCGTATGAATGTTATCTACAACATATCAAGATTTTATAGCAATCGGATGAACGAGAAAAAATATGTGGTCAAAACATCCGACTATATGACAGCTGAAAGTCTCCTGGATGTTTACTGTTTCGTCGATTTCGACCCCAAAACATGCTCAAAACTCAAAAAGCTTCTTCTAAAAAGCTTGGAAATTTCCTGGGCATAACATATGTGGATCGCGAAAATGTGACATCGTACTAAAATTTTATGGCATTTTTGCTCAAAGGTTGAGTTCTGAATTTTCTGGTGACGTATTTTCGGAAAAACTTTTCATATATTCGCATTCATTCTCATTCATTCACTCATAAATCAACAAGTTTATACTTCTATGTCAGGACCCTACTTTGGCCTGCCATGTTTAGTTAAGGGGGACCTGTTATGGGGTGTCCCTTAACCCATTCAGTGTTAGTATTTAGTATTAGGCTTCTTGGTAGTAATTAACTGGGTGATGGGTGTCCTTATCAATTGTAAGGGATGGGTTAGATTTAGCCATGTGTTGGCATTGTAACCGTTGGATCTATTCAGTAGAGTCGAGCCTTATAAGCTCAGAGTCTGTAATGAAACTCTCATGAAAAATTAAATCTAAGAAACTTTCTTTGTTCTTCAATCCTTAAGGATTTTCCCCATCTTTGAGCTAATTTGTAAGGCAAGTCCTTACAATTGGTATCAGAGCACTCTTTCCTGAGTGACCTAATCATGAAGAGTAGAGAAGAAATTGTAGAATCAAATTCTAGGTTTGATATCTTAGAACAAGATTTATACGAATCCAGAAAAGCATTATACTACGAATTATTCGATCTGAGAATGAAGTCAATCAATATACTCTTGGATACGAATTTTCCCAATCGAGATTTAAATCTTCTGCAGACGAAGTGTCTCATTTCTATCGCAGAGGAAAAGTTGGATTCATTACCAGAAGTTGGAGATATGGAACCTACGGAGATGGAAGATGAGACCGTCACAGAAGAAGTAATAAACGATTCAAGTTCAGATCGTAATTCCACTACAGTACCTGAGGCGTCAGATGTAGTTTTAGGTTCTTTTCCAGCTACAAATCGTTCTCACAGAATTGACGAATCGCAGATGACCGAGGATGAAGTTGTTGTCCAATCGAAACCAAATTTACTTGATTCAGGGGATCTAAGTTCAGTTGAGAGTAACGTGGTAACGTACTTCATCGATCAAAACCAGGGTACAATTGATGAACATTATTACCAATACTTGAAGGAGTTGATCTGTCACCACAACAAGTTTCTCTGTAAGGATTATTTTTACCTCCAACTTGATTTTTCTCACTTATTATTCGATATAGGTAAATGTGTTGTTAATTCATCAAGTTCTTATGGTAAATTCAATATTCAGTTAATTCTTAGCCTGGGGTATACTTCAGATTTGAGATATCTCAGTTCGATTGCTCTTATGTGTGCTAATTATGTTGATACTCGTAGTGAGAGGAGGGTGTTTGTTCAAATGTCTGAGAGCAACACAATTTTGATGGATAGAATTCTTGAAACTATATTTTGGAACTGGAAGGGTGGTGTTGTTTGTTTCTATAATTGTTTTGTTTATACTTGTCTCATATTTGACCCTGGAAAAGTAAATGAAACTCATCAGGTGCTTACTCATCTTGTGGATGATTTTAAATCCTGTTTTCAATTATTTGAATCTTAGAATTGTCTATGTTGTTGAAATTGGTGGTGGTTGGAAGTTGGTTCTTTGAATTCTTAGAGAGAAATAGGTTTCTGTTTTCCTTCTTGGCTAGAGTGGTGCACGTTAACATAGCACATAAACGGTATGCTCAATTGCCTTGCTTGATGGAGAAGAATTTTATTTGTTCTGACTCAAATGTGAGTTGCTTGAGCACCGGTAAGCCTCATTTGGTCGAGGTTGATTCTTCAAGTGACAGAATTAGTGCAGCTGGTATCGCAACAATTATTTGATCACCTACATCACAGTAGAAGGTGGGATTTATGTGGTTCTTTCATCTTGAAGTTAGGCGGTGGTATGCTGGATGGAATTTGGACTTTATTGAGTGGTAAATTGGTGCCGACAGTTTTGTGGAGTGTGGGAATTATTTTCACCAAACTGTGGTGCTTATGGTTTTCACCAGTAATGCATTCTAGATGTGGAATGTCTCTTGTGACAGGAGTACACTTGTTTGTTTGGAATGATGCTCATGCCTTGCTGCATTTTCTTCAATATGTGGTAGTTCTTAATCGATCGTTGTTCTCTCTTCCTCTGAGTGGGTTAATTTTCAAACGTAGTTCCCGTTCAAACTTTATTTTTGAACTCAATTCTGAACTTGGGTCCCATCTGGAATTGTCAATTGAATACTCAACTATGTTTTCCCTTGCTAAGAATGGAGACAGTTATGATACTCGCAAGGTATTTGAGGAGCTGGTACAACAAATTCTTATTCTCAGGACTAGAATGAGGCTGCCAATGACAAACCAGAGTAGGTTTGGTTGTTCACATGAGATGTTTGATAGCGCAATTGCTAGTGGACGGTTTCTGGCCTCGACTAATTCTAACTTCTGCTGGTGTAATCATACACATGCTAGTGGTGGGAGTGTCAGCTGCGATGAGCATCAATCATATTACATGCCTCAAGGTTGGTGTTTCTGTTAAGCTAGAAGCACGGGAAAATCAATTTCTGAGTTACTATGGCAGTAAGATTTCCATGTTGAGATTCCAATATGTCCAACATTGTTCACTTGTGCTGTCAGTATCTGGTGCGTGTCGTAAGCGCAACAAACTAATTACAAATATTTCCACTAATTAACTGGTAATATAGCGGTAGTAAGAGATCGATCCCACAGAGAGCTGTGTAATTGATATGTTATTTAGTTCAGCAAAATAAAGTAACAAAGGGGGTTTGGTTTGATTAAAATAAAATAAAAAGATAATAATAAAACAAATATGATCAAGGAATCATTCACGCCACTGAACAGAAACTTAATTAAAATACTTGTTTACCTCTTATAGAATTTCTATTATCACCAACCGTAGAATAACAATAAGCTCTGTTATCCCCGAAATTCGTTGCCATTTTTGGATACGGAAGCGCTCGACTACAGATTCTATCCATCCGAGCCACCATGAATAAGCTCTCAAGGTGTAACCCAGTCAAATGCATTATGTTTTGTGAATTTAGGTTGATCCTAGCATCAGACGCATAAGCTCGGTCTGCTTACTAGTATCATCTCTATACACAATTGCTTAACAAAATCCCTCTATCAGCTCTTGCGATGTACTACTTGTGTATGGAATTTAGTGACTATTACACGTATCACCAACCCCAATACTAGTAGAAGAATTATTATCAGATTAATTCAAATGGTCAGTTGAATAACCCAATAGAAAACTTAGACACTACAAATAATAGAGACAATCGATCAGAAAAATCTACTTAAAATAAACTCGTAATAAGAATTATAATTCCATTTTTCAGGACCTTGAAATCATCCCTAATCAGTGAATTTAGCTACACATGGATTTACTAAAACCCATAAAAATATATAAAAGAACTAACTTGGGTTCCCCCAAATGGGGTAACCCTAAGATTAAGAACCAAGAAGAAGTCGCAAGAAAAGAAGAAGAAGTAATGAAAGAAGAGGAGGGGTGTAGAGGTGTCTACAAAGAGGAAGTGGTGGAAGAGGTTTAAGAAGAGATGTGTCCGATGGAGAGGTGTTGGGAGCTATATTTATAGGAGAAATTTTGCCCCACGTGAATCTTGCTTACATCCCATGCGACTCATGCTTTCACCCACGCCTTCTTCTTCTTCTTCTTTGTTCGTTCAAAGTTTTCAACAAAAATGGTTTTGTTTTGTTTTCCAATGGGCCCACATCACATTCACGTCTGTTCACATCATTGTTTGTTCACGTCCATTGTTCACAAATTCACTTCACACTGTTCACATTAATTAAATAATTTCGGATTTTGACTAGCGGGTCCCGCTATTTTGTAGTAAACAAATTCCTGTGTTTCTCTTGGTATTTTTCCCTTCTCCACTTGTAGCTAGCTTCTTTTATTGCACAATTAAGCGCAAATTCACTTCTTTTTGGATGATTCCCCTAATAAGATACAAATAAGAGAAAACAAGCGTAACATACAATAATTTGCAAGAAACCCAACAAATACTAGCATGGAATTGACACTAAATATATGTGAAATATGCGCTTATCAGTATCTAAAAAGTATGAACATAGAGTGGTTATGCATAACAGATCTGCAGAAGCTCATGGAGTTTGTTCATTCTAATAAGTGATCTTGCAATAAGTGACATTTTAAATGAGTGGTCTTTGGCTAACTACTATGGAGAAACATTGTTAGTGGGTTTGTTCTAGTGGGTTTGTTCTAAAACATTGGTACCCACTAGAATTTTTGTTTCAAGAATTAATTGCAATTGTGCTGGATAAAAAGGGTGCTTATGGTGATCACATAAAGTTGTTGGCGAAAAAGTCACACCTGTTGATGTTGGTTCACACCGGTAGCAATACTGATCACTGTCAACCATTTAGTAAAAGGCTGAGCAGAGTAGTTCATTGGGGTATTGTGTTCTGGAATCCAGTGGTCACTCAGGTTGTAATGAAGTATGCGATGGGAAAAGCACAAGAATGGGTTGTTTATCATGAGGTATGTAAAGTACAACTTCGCGCTTCTTCTTATCGTGTGCCGCTGCCTTGGGATGCTGTTTGTTTTGACCAAATTCTTAAAGAAGCTTGCATACCTAACAAGGTAAATGACCTAACACAAAATAATTCTGACTGTGTTGTTTCTGCCACTTCTGCTTGTTGTCGAATGTTGTTTGATCGAGGTAAAATTGGTGAAACCATGATGTGTAAATTCTCATCCTACGACGTTAGATGCTACAGTTTAACTGAAGGAGTATGCTTCTATTCTGCTGCTCGTATCTTCGAGAAGTTGTTCAAAATTTAAGCGTAGGTTTCTCCTTGCACTATCGGTGGCCTACTTACATGTTTTGTGGTATTCATATTATTCCTTTCAAGGAATTTAATTACTCTCCGAGGCTTCTTTTAGTTCCCACAAATTTGAGAAATCATTTGCATCTCCGGACAGTTAGTTCCTTCTTGCACTACATATGGCTCACACTTAAGGTAAATGGAAGATGTATGATCCGAGTAGAGATTCTGAGAGCATTTGCACATCCTTTCTGGAGTTGTCTATATACGACGTACCTTGCTCAATCTCTTATTTCAGGTTGTAGCCAAGTGACTACTCTTATATACCTGTCAGGAGACGGTTATGGCTCGACAGGACATATTGTAACGAAGACGCCAATGACAGGTTATGGCTGTGTAAAATTCTTTGTGACAGGAGTGATACCAAAGTACCTTCCGGTTAGCCTTTACATTCAGGTTGTAGATCAGTGGAAGAGTGCAGAGAGGGAGTCATTAAAGCTCAGGCCACTCACTGATGGGGTGGTAAACACTATACATGTCAAGGTCTTTTTGGTTAACAATAAAGATGACATTTGTGTTACACAGGACAAGCTACAATAGTGGAGAAGCTGCATCGTTACAGGGAGTGTCATGGACCTAGCATGGTTCAGTGCTTATCCTTGAGGACAAGGATAATCTGAAGGAGTGGGAATTGTCAGGACCCTGCTTTGGCCTGCCATGTTTAGTTAAGGGGGACCTGTTATGGGGTGTCCCTTAACCCATTCAGTGTTAGTATTTAGTATTAGGATTCTTGGTAGTAATTAACTGGGTGATGGGTGTCCTTATAAATTATAAGGGATGGGTTAGATTTAGCCATGTGTTGGCATTGTAACCGTTGGATCTATTCAGTAGAGTCGAGCCTTATAAGCTCAGAGTCTGTAATGAAACTCTCATGAAAAATTAAATCTAAGAAACTTTCTTTGTTCTTCAATCCTTAAGGATTTTCCCCATCTTTGAGCTAATTTGTAAGGCAAGTCCTTACATTCTATGGATAAAATGCAAGAAAAATACTTACTTGAGTGGCCTCTGAAGCGTTCAAAGAACCAGAGTTACTCGCGTCAACATCGACAACACCATTACTTTTATTCGGTTTTGAGTTCTAGGAATTTCCTTTATCGCCATTCTCCGAAGGAGCATCACCAGCACTCTCCACCTCTATGGAGACATCCTCCTGGATATATTCCCAACAATTAGAATTTTGTCTACGAAGCATCATGATTCGTTATATAAAGGAATCCTTACTCCAACCTCTTCTACAACAATTGAGTCAGAAACCGTCTGCCTATCAGCAGAGAATCGAAGACCGTCAATACTTGATGGAGCAAAGTTCTGCAACAGAATAACAAATATTTGTTTCATGATCCTAACTGCACGGAAGAAAGAGTCACAATCAAATGAGTATTAATAACTCACCAAAGAAGCAACTGGGGACTTTATGGTATTAGGTAACAACTTATAATTTTTGCTTCTGCCTTCTCCGCCATGAATGGTCACTTCAGTTTCTGAGAAGTCTACATGGATTCGAGGCCTTATGTTACGACCGTCTTGTGGAAAAATTTGATGCAATGGTCAAAATACAATTATCATAATTTTATGAAGATTATGTAAAAGGTACATACATGTGAACATCCTAGAGACGCTTTTCGTTTATTATCACCAGAAAGATACTTCAATCTTGGTCGAGTAGAAAACATCTCAACAGAAGGAGTGTCTTTCACCGGAGGCTGACCGACAATTACGAAATCATGTAAAAGCTCAAGCTGTTGATCCCAAAAATCTACACAACCTGGGGTCACATATGTAGTTCTCTCAGAGAAAGGGAACGAGTAATCACTTCCTTCCACATGCATACGGTCTAAATAGGTCCTAAGTTGCTCGACTGATGACTTCCTTCTTCGAAAAGTTAGAACACAATGATCCATACCCATTTGCCGATATGCCCGGTCAATGTTGTATTCCACTACTGAAAGCTATCAATATATTGTTGATATCAAGTGACCAGGAGTGCAACTCAACATAAAAGATCTCTCGCCATCGCTCAGACCTACACCAGATGCCAAAGCCATGCTCTTTCCAAAATTAAAAGTAGCCGGCTGGGAAATACAGGGAGGAATTGATACCCATGGTCGAAATTCAAACTCAGATTCATTATCTAAAACATCAATGAGACGTGTCTTGACTTGAGCCTCCTTTGTAGACCAGCGCATAATCTTGGAATTATATTTATCAAAGAAGACATGAGGAGCATCATAACTTGGTACTAGCAAGATGGTACGTGGAACATGAGCATAATTATTAAAATATTCCTATTAGAGCACTGCTCGGTCGAAATCGCATGCGTTGCTATCTCAAGCATGTTTGTCAATATTAGTGATCAAAACTATAAAGTCTTTGATTTCTAGTATACTATAGCTAAAGTCTCGGACTAGGATAAAAAGTGTAGTTGAGCTCAAGAACTCCATGGAGATCATCATACAAGACGAAGGACTACTCAAGGAACCAGTGGATCTTCATCGACTAAAAGGCATATGGAGTTTTGAACTTATCTATCACTCAAAAGTCTATCTATTCTATCTTCTATCTTGAGACAAAAGTCGTATTACTATATACACTAAGAATATACACATATGATATTTCGAGATGGGTATATCTCACTTATATATTTCTCGAAATATATGTTGGTAAAGATTTCGCTTTATCCAAGTTCATCTTTACCTAGTGACGAAAGTCATGTTATGTTTCAATCATTTTGGAAATTGCTCTGACGAAAAATAGTTTGTGAATAACAACTATATAACGCCCTCTCAGAATGTTTCAATGATTGAAATGAGAGTTTAGACAATATAACTATTGGAGGATATAAGCATTGTTATGGAAACACATATATGTATAAGTCTTTATCGCTTGAACCGAAGTTTGCGAACTTTGTTGATCAAGTGAAACCGGAGAAGTGCGTGATCTTCAGTTCGCGAATTGGCGGAAGTTCTCGACCCGAGAATTTATGCTGGAGTTTGTGAACTCCATCCGGGAACTTAAGTTCGCGAACCCAGTCCACGAACTTGAGTAGGTTATGTCTAAAAACTATGTTTGTGAATTAAAGTTCATAATAAACTAAGGAATGCTATTGCAAACCGTGACTTTATAGTTCATGAATCGATTCGATTGAATCACATCGTTTTTGCTTCAATTGTATCTTGTGTAGTACATAAAGATCTAAGCAATTGAACAACTCTCTAACTAGTTCATTTGAGTCATTTGGACTGGTTATGGTGAAGAAGAATATGGTTGATATGAAAGTTATCATTTGGCTAACCATTTGGTTAACTAGTGTTTAACCAACTAATATACAAGTTTGGGTACGGTTTTCACAAGCCTACAAACGTACAGTACATTTGTGTATAACAAGCTATGTTTTTGATCTAACGGTTGATAAATATTAGCTTGTATCTAATTAGGTTTTCATCTAACGGTGAATATTGAATGCTTTGTTACTAAGCTAACATTGATTGCAAACCCTGACTTGAAAGACTATATAAGGGAGAACTCTAGCAACTAGGAAACCTAATCCCCACATATTCTGTGTGATACTAGTTTGCTAAGCTAGAGTCGATTCTCCTTTAACCTTTGGTTTTCTTCTTCTAAAACTAGGTTAACGACTAAAAGACTTCATTGGGATTGTGAAGCCAGACCGACACTACTTTTATCATAGTTGTATGATCTGATCTTGTTGTTTCTATCGTAGGAGTACAATTATAATAACTGACTTGAGATTTCTATCTCCGATAGGCAGGATACAAAAGTAGTCACAAACACTTCGTCTCATCGTTTGTGATTACTCAATAATCTTCTTCGCTGCGTCGATTAAGTTTATTGTGAGGTGGTTGATAAAGCTGAGTTGTTCTTCAGGAATATAAGTCTCGTTTTATCAATTGGTTCTTGTTCACCTTGATTTATCAAAAAAAATAACAAAACTCATGGGTTTATTCGTGGGAGACGAATTTATCTATCCTTGTATACTTTTCTGTATGAGACATATTTATTTATTAAAGTCTTCAACTTTGGGTCGTAGCAACTCTTGGTTGTGGGTGAGATCAACTAAGGGAATCAAGTGCGCAGTATCCTGCTGGGATCAGAGGCGTAGGAGCATAACTGTACCTTAGATCAATGTGAGATTTGTTGGGGTTCAATTACAGACCAGACCGAAGTTAGCTTGGAGTAGGCTAGTGTATGTAGCGACTTAATACAATGTATGTTTAATCTGGACTAGGTCCCGGGGTTTTTCTGCATTTGCAGTTTCCTCGTTAACAAAATTCTGGTGTCTGTGTTATTTCTTTTCCGCATTATATTTTGTTATTTAATTGAAATAATACAGGTTGTGCTTTGTTCAATCAATTAGAATATCCGACCTTCTTGGTTGTTGATTTAAATTGATTGACACTTGGATATTGGTCTTTGGTACCCTCTAATTTATCTCTCTTTGATTAAGACTCGCAGATTGTATTTGCTTTAGTAAATCAAATTGAGAGATTGAGATAATAACTCTTTGAGATATTTTCTATTGATTGAGTCTAGTTGATTCTCTAGAAAATAACTCGGAGTTGTCCATACAGATTGCTAATCGAAATATTGGATGTGGTTGTTAGACCCCCCCCTCTTTTTTAATTGGTAAGAGAGCAGGCAAACACGTTTAAGACCTCAAAAGTCTGTGTTTGTAGCGATATGACTTTATGGACGAGTCTATCTCTAATAACGTACCAGTTCATAAATTACCAGATGATTTTAAAAGCTTGGATTCACCTGAGAGAACTGTCACATCTATGCCAGTATCTAAACATTCTTTTAATGTAGAACCTGTTGAAGTCTGGGAAATATGCCTAGAAGAATAGTTGAATGAACTTTCTGATGAAGGTGATTCAGATATTGATAGAGATATTGATAAGGAAGTCTCAGAGTATGTTAAGGTTTTGAATTCATTGGAAAAGAAGAAGATGACAACCTCTCATGTCACACCTCTTCTGACTCCTCTCTGTCGAGAAAACAAGAAATTGATAAGATGTTACGTATGTGTTTATGTTTCGAATCGTTCTAACGAATCAATCCTCAAAGATTCTGAGGAAAACCTACGTATGAAGTCAACGGAATGTAATAATATTTATCAAAAATATTTCTTGTTGAAAGAGAAACTTGAGGAACAACAAGCAAGTTTTGATGACAGAGAAAGCGCTTATCTCGCTCGAGAAAAACGCCTTGAGGCTGATTTAGCTGTTGCTCTTGATAAAATCAAGATGTTGGAAGATGACTTGAAAAAGTTCAACGCTAGTTCAAGCAAATTAACCACTATGCTAGGAGCAAGTAAAAATCATCGTGAAACACGAGGATTGGGCTATAAAGGAATAAATGCTCCAAGTATTATAAAAGAGGTAAAATTTGTCAAGGCTAGTGATTCTTCTACACAAAAGGTTTCCATTGATGGAAAAAGTGAAATACCTTCACCTGCAGTTAAAGTTCGAAAGATCAAAGTATATCAACCTCCAAAGTTAGCATACACGGATCGAGGTAAGAACATTCCTTATGTTTTCCACTATTGCGGAATCAAATGTCACCTGGAAAGGAGATGTCGTTTCCGTATAAGGAATTAGAAACTTCATGATGTTCTTATTTGGGAATCACAAGAAGTTGTGAAACCAAGATCATATGTTAAGACTAATCCCCTTAACGTTATAGGTTGTAACTGTCCAACCTTTATGCAAAGGAATCAGCGCTGTGATAATCCTATATTTTCCTATAAATGTCATATGAAGTCTTTTCACAATCGTAATGGTTATCAAAAGGATAAATTTGTAAATACTAAGACAAGATCCGATGCTCCCAATTGGAGAAAGACTAACTTGCAAAAGAATAGTCAATCCAATTCTCTTCCGAAAAATCTTGAAAAGAGTAATGGGAAGAAGGTTCTGATTGTTCCTAAACGCACTCAGAAGTGGATACCAAAGAAATACAATGATGCTTTGAGTGTGAAGAGGAATGATCTTCCAGAAAATTCCATGACTATGGAGAAGGCAGTATCCATGATGTTGGAACTTAATAAGTTTTATGGAAAAATGGAATTGGATGTGAAAGGTTCTAAAAGTGATATCTTTCATGATAATCCAAAGATCACTTATGGTGAGCAAGAAATTGTTCACCCCAACACAACTTGATTGTGTTATAAGTGCATCCTCACCAAGGAATGCCCTACTATGTATACGGTGAGGGAAGCACGAGAATTGGGGCGCACAGATTATATTCGGTAAGGCTGTAGAATTCAATTGGACTTTTCTAAAAAGGTATGTATATAAACTAGAGCAAGTTTTATGTTTTTGTTACTTGTTTGAATACTTATAATGATCCATGTACCTTGATTATCATTCATTTCTACCTAACTTGATCTGTGTTTAAGGTTCTTATATGTGTAGGTTTGAAAATAATAGTTAGGGATGTTTGGACTTCATGGTAGACATACCAAGTATGCATAACATCTTTTAAAATCAAAATCCAGTGGTTTAAGTTTGCAAACTTCTCAAAGTTATGAAAATTCGTTTGCAAACCCGTGTGCATACTTGCCTGTAGACGTCGATATTCGGTAAACTTGTCTTGGCCGTAATGTCTTCGTCCGAACTCGGAATGACCTTATTGTTTTTGCACTCTCTTACTATTTGAATTATATTCAAAATGAAGATGAGAAACCTTGAATTTGGATGAGTTAAGATTGGTATTTGTCCTGTTTCTTGTTTTTGAGTATTTTGCTCCGTTTCGTTGCACTTGTTCCACCTCTCTTGAACTTGGGAACTTGGATTCTTGGAGTACTAATCTTCTAAGCTAATTTGTATCTTTTACAAGAATGTTGTTGGAAAATCTTTTTATACGCCTTTGGTAGCTATTATTGGTATAAGTCCGGGAGAAAAAGATTGATTCTACCCTCTAAGGACAAATCATCTTATTTGTGCATTACGAGTTTATCTTGATGCCTAGGAAACTTCTTATGAGTATTTATTCTTGTTTTTGAGAAGGATTACTAGAGTTTGGAATAGCCATTATTGTGAGTACACATAGCTATGTCCAACGTTTTCATCTTCATTTTTTTAGGTTTATTTGTTTAAATTCTAAAATTGTTTGGAAGATGATTATTGCAGTATTAATCTTTTTGATTTAATATATTTCAATATTTTTATGTGATATGTGTGTTTATGTCTGTGAAATTGATTGTCCAATACTTTGTCAAAAGTAAAGTCGTTCGTGTATTGATATGCATGTATTGATAAAGAATGAATAGACTTTTGACAAACATAAAAGTTAAGCCTATATTGTCAATTATTGATGTAAGATAGGTTAAAATCTTTTGTAATTCAAGGATTATGTCTATTGTATGTCATTGTACAAATGGTGATGGAAATATAATGGATCCTTGCTTATTTCACGGTATAAGGTCGATTCTCCGATCCATAATTTTTGTGTAAATACTGTGTTGTTCCATGAAGTGTCGACTTATGTTGATCACTAAAACAACAAAATTTGATTGCTTTTGTGATTAGCTTAGTTGTTATTCCGTAAGGTACTTTACGTTGAACATGATTGAACTAAATTAATCATCTTGTGTGATTATTTAGTTAGCACTCCATAAGTTTTTTATGTTTGAGCATTCCTTTGATTGGGTTGGTTACTCATGATTAACTTAGTCATTGCTCCATAGATTTTCTTATGTCGAGTGTGGCCAATTAAATTAATTACTTTTGTAATTAGTTTAGTTGAGTATGACAATTATACTATTTGCGAGTTTTCTTGTAATTAATCTAATTGATTTAAAGTCTCCATAAGTTTACTTGTGTCGAGCATATTTAGTCAAATTAATCTTGGTTCTCCTTGGTTAATATGATTGAATATTTCTTTTTGGATTCCAAATTCATACTTGTATGTGATTTGTTGAGTCTAAATAAATCCTTCTTTTCTTTTTGAAATTAAGGTCGCTCTTGTTGTTCCCTTGGGAATGACATTTTATAGGGGAGAGTTCTTTTGAACTTGCGCGTAATTGCCAAATATTTGTGGGGAGTGCGGCTGTGGAATATTAGAGGGGTCATCTTGTATCTTTATGAACTCCTTGATGAATGCATTTAGCTTCGGCTTTATGATTGCATCTAAACAAGATGATATACATTTACCTTTGGTCATGAAATGTCTCTTACGAAAATTTCATTAGGATCCCGTTCTTGTACCTTTGCCAATTTTATTGACAAAAAGGGGGAGAATTAATATGTAGTTCACACTACAAATACATATGGTTTTCAGATCATTATGTAAGGGGGAGTAGTTTCCATGTGAGATGGAGTATTGACTAAGGGGGAGTGAAGTATCACCATAGTATTGTTGTAAAAGTTTTGATGCAATTGGACTTTGACGTTTTGTAATGATACTATGACGATGTATAACAATGATTGAGAACCATTGCTTTTCTCATTGTTATAGATACGGATTTTCAACAACGATGATGCTAAACTTACAACCTTTGGGATCATTGGATTACTTGGAAGTGACGAAGATTTCGAGTATTGTTGAAGATTAGACAACATGTGGAAAAGGAGCTACAAATTTTATTTATATATTTTATATTCCACTAAATTTGACAAAGGGGGAGATTGTTAGAGCACTGCTCGGTCGAACTCGCATGCGTTGCTATCTCAAGCATGTTTGTCAATATTAGTGATCAAAACTATAAAGTCTTTTATTTCTAGTCTACTATATCTAAGGTCTCGGACAAGGATAGAGAGTGTAGTTGAGCTCAAAAACTCCATGGCGATCATCATACAAGATGAAGGACTACTCAAGGAACCAGTGGATATTCATCGACTAAAAGGTATGTGGAGACTTTAACTTATCTATCACTCAAAAGTCTATCTATTCTATCTCCTATCTTGAGACAAAAGTCGTATTACTATATAGACTAAGAATATACACATATGCTATTTTGAGATGAGTATATCTCACTTATCTATTTCTCGAAATATGTGTTGGTAAAGCTTTCGCTTTAGCCAAGTTCATCTTTACCTAGTGACGAAAGTCATGTTATGTTTCAATCATTTTGGAAATTGCTCTAACGAAAAATAGTTTGTGAATAATAACTATATAACGCCCTCTGAGAATGTATCAATGATTGAAATGAGAGTTTAAACAATATAACCATTAGAGGATATAAGCATTGTTGTGGAAACACATATATGTATAAGTCCTTATTGCTTGAACCGAAATTTGCGAACTTTGTTGATCAAGTGAAACCGGAGAAGTGCATGAGCTTCAGTCCGCGAACCCAGGCCGTGAATTGGCGGAAGTTCTCGACCCGAGAATTTCTGCTGGAGTTTGTGAACTCCATCCGGGAACTTAAGTCTGCGAACCCAGTCCGCGACCTTGAGTAGGTTATGTCTAAAAATGATGTTTGTGAACTTATCTTAATAAACTAAGGAATGTTATTGCAAATAGTGGATTTATAGTTCATGAATCGATTCGAGTGAATCATATCGTTTTTGCTTCAATCATGTCTTGTGTAGCCCATAAAGACCTAAGCAATTGAACAACTCTCTAACTAGTTCATTTGAGTCATTTGTACTAGTTATGGTGAAGAAGAATATGGTTGATATGAAAGTTATCATTTGGCTAACCATTTGGTTAACTAGTGTTGAACCAACTAATGTACAAGTTTGGGTACGGTTTTCACAAGCCTACAAACGTACAGTACATGTGTGTATAACAAGATATATTTTTGATCTAACGGTTGATAAATATTAGCTTGTACCTAATCAGTTTTCATCTAATGGTGAATATTGAATGCTTTGTTACTAAGCTACATTGATTGCAAACCCTGATTTGAAAGACTATATAAGGGAGAAATCTAGAAACTGGGAAACCTAATCCCCACACATTCTGTGTGATACTAGTTTGCTAAGCTAGAGTCGATTCTCCTTTAACCTTTGGTTTTATTCTTCTAAAACCAGGTTAACGACTGAAAGACTTCATTGGGATTATGAAGCCAGACCGATGCTACTTTTATCGTAGTTGTGTGAACTGATCTTGTTGTTTCGATCGTACGAGTACAATTGTAATATTTGGCTTGAGATTTCTATCTCTGATAGGTAAGATATAAAAGTAGTTACAAACACTTCGTCTCATCGTTTGTGATTCCTCAATAATCTTCTACGCTGCGTCGATTAAGTTTATTGTGAGGTGATTGATAAAGCTGAGCTGTTTTTCGGGAATATAAGTCTGGTTTTATTAATTGGTTCATGTTCACCTTTATTTATCATAAGACGTAACAAAACTCATAGGTTTATTCGTGGGAGATGAATTTATCTATCCTTGTATACTTTTCTATGTGAGACAGATTTGTTTATTAAAGTCTTCGACTTTGGGTCGTAGCAACTCTTGGTTGTGGGTGAGATCAACTAAAGAAATCAAATGTGCAGTATCTTGCTGGTATTAGAGGCGTTGGAGCATAACTGTACCTTGGATCAGTGTGAGATTGGTTAGGGTTCAACTACAGTCCAGACCAAAGTTAGCTTGGAGTTGGCTAGTGTCTGTAGTGGCTTAATACAATGTATGTTTAATCTGGACTAGGTCCCGGGGTTTTTATGCATTTGCGGTTTCCTCGTTAACAAAATTTTGGTGTCTATGTTATTTCTTTTCCGCATTATATTTTGTTATATAATTGAAATAATATAGGTTGTGTGTTGTTCAATCAATTAGAATATCCGACCTTCTTTGTTGTTGATTTAAATTGATTGACACTTGGATATTGGTCTTTAGTACCATCCAAGTTATCTCTCTTTGATTAAGACTCGTAGATTGTATATTAAATCAAATTGAGAGATTAAGATAATAAATCCTTGAGATATTTTCTATTGATTGAGTCTAGTTGATTCTCTAGAAAGTAACTCGGAGTTGTCCATACAGATTGCTAATCGAAATATTGGGTGTGGTTGTTAGACCCCCGCTTTTTCAGTTCCCACAATAAATCTTGGAGAAACATCGTATTGGCATAGCATTCGATCTTCATGAAACCATTCGATACACTGGAATCTATAATCAAAGAATCTAAATTAGAGTACAAAGAGCCCAAGAATAGACTACCTATCGGAAGTTGCTCACCTTGAGCCATCTTGATAGCAAAGGGAATCACGAACGGCTTCAGCAAAGTTCCATTGTCTTCAAACACATCTCTGGACAGCCACAAATATAAGAAAGAAGTAATGGACAACTTACCGTCAACAAGACAATCAAGAGCCTCATCTCTTGGCCACCAACGCGTTAACCAGTAAGCATAACAATATTTATCAGAAGTCTTGTTAATCATCTCCATTTATGCTGTCAAGATGTTGGAAATTGCGTGTCAATTCATGCACATATCATCTCTGGAAATATCATTCTCTTGGGAGTCATACATCCTCACGAAGTAGCTGTAACATACACATAATACTCTGCTTCAGTATACAACTCATACAAGATGCAAACATCTACAAATGGTAATTCTCAACTCTTACGTCTCTTCTTTTACGATTCCACCAACAATAGTGATTGTAATGCAAGAGTTAACACTTCAAAACTTGCTTGTTTCTTCGAATCTACAAAAGACGAGTAAAATTCAGTTTTTTTTTCATAAAATCATGAGTATTTCTACTGTGTGAACATTCACCATGGAGTTATGAAAACTAAAACATTATTTCATCATAAATAATTGTTTACTTCTAAGTAATATTACACAAAACACAAGTTTTGATTTTAAAGAAAATAATATATATTTGCGTATATATATATATATATATAAAAACGTGATTTACTCATGTAAATAAAAAAAAATTGACGAGAGCAAAGCACACGAAGATAAAATTCGTGGATATTCCACGGTTTCATCACAAAAAAAAAGAATCCATCAACAAGCCATGGTTTTATAAAAAAAAAACACTTTTCCTTTGTACTATCATACGTCTTCGAAACGAGGGTTTATTTCAATTATGTGAAAGCTCACATCTTTTAAGATAAAGTTTTGGTTTTCATGAAAACTCATAAATAAAATTTTATCACTAGACACAAGTCTATGCATAAAAAACAATCTCTCCTAAATTAGGGATTATTATTAGTTTCATAAACTAACGATCTAACGAACATATGTTTTCTAAAAAACAAGGGTTTTCTACAAAACTCACACTCATACATGCACATGTATATAATATCAACATGAACAACTCATGAACAAGCTATAAACTTCTGAAGGAAAAAAAAAACTTCATGTACCTGGTCTGCGCCGGCCGGAATATGACCGGACGGTGATCGTACAGTTGGACGACGGCAACAATTCCGGCGAAAATTTTCTCTTGTGCTCTAACGTGAAGGTGATGATGAGTTGATGAAGGTGGTGGTCGGTCAAGGTGAAATAAAAAAAAAGGATTGATTCCCTTTTATATCAAATTTTATTTCCAAAACCTAATCTCTCAAGGATTTCCTTATTTGGCCCGGCCCGTGAATCCTAAAACAACTAAGGCCCGTCATCAAAATTAGCGGTTCAACACCAATTCAAGCTCAATAGGCGATGCTCTATCATGCCACTGGAATATTCGTTCAAGCCGTGGTTTTTTCGTACTATCAAAAATCCTGTAAGGTTTTATCTTACGACTAAGTTCAATTGCTTATATCGTATGTAACCGGATCAAATCACCATTCAGTGCTGACTGAGGAACATGTCTATCCCTCACTAATCAGGGGACTTAATGTAGATGGTGGATTTTCAGCAAGGCCTAAAATCGTAAACCCATAATTGTATATGCTACTGATCCAACAATTAGATGAGTATTGAGGCTCATGTCTCTTATCGAAAGCATGAAAGCTCATGCCACAAGAATCTCTGACTGAGAATACTGTCTCTCAGAGTATATGTATATATGTAGTCTCTCAGCTGAGGCAACGTCATATCTCATGAATATTGAGCAATTTCAGTAATTACTTCTATATAGAATTAAAAGATTGGACGGCTCCTAGACAGCTTGCCTGTTAGTATATAGCAATAATGTCTTTTGGACGTAACAATGTTTTCCCTGACTATATAAAAGAAATATGACGCTTCAACAAGCTCATATCACTCAATTTCTGAATAATTAATGCTCCTAGACGATCGTGCTAGTATAGAGCCATCAATTAATTATTCTTAAATCATTAGATCCATTAACTGAATCCCTAGAAAATATTCAATGATTTTTATAATATTTCGTTACTTCAATTTATGGTTCTTCCCAGCAGAATTCCATTGGTTAGTAATAAAATCTGAGGTACCTTCGAGTAAACCCCGACCAAAATGGTGCAAGTGTACTTAGCAATAATGCACTAACGAACATCTGAATGCATAAATGAGTATTTCAAAATACGACGGGACGATGAACCTATGCAAAATAGGAAAGAAAATAATATATAATAAAATATTAATCAAGGCGCTGAGGGATCGGGCCTACCAGCTGGCCGGTCGTGCCGTTACCAGTCCCACGCCAAGTTTATATTTTATCATATTTTTTATTATTTTCCTTGATCTCATGAAAATATCTTCATTTGAGCAAATATCCTTCGTTTTATGAAAACTCCTTAAATTCATGAAATTTCCTCCAAGTTCATGAAAAATAATATAAAATTAGGGAAACTCGTGGGACCAGGCCCAAGCCGGTCCCACACACCCCTTATTTTATTATTAATTATTTTATGTTTCCTTGATTTCATGATATTTCCTTAAATTCATGAAAAATAATACAAAATCAGGGAAACTCGTGGGACCGGGCCCAAGCCGGCCAGTCATGCCCTACGGTCCCACACACCCCTTATTTTATTATTATTATTATTTATGTGTTTTCTCATCTCATGGAAACTCCTTGATTTCAACAAAACTCCTTGGTTTCAATAACTCCTTAGTTTTATGATATTTCCCTAAAATCATGAAAAATATTATAAAATTAGGAAAAATGCCGTGGGACCGTGTTCTTTGACCGTCCGGACATAGCCGGTCCCACACTTCATGATTCCTTCAGTTTTTATTATTATTTTCCTTTATCTAATGAAGTTTTCACGGTTTCAGCAAAAAATCCCTAATATCTTCATATTTTCTCAAAATGTTGCTCAAACGCACACCAAAAAATATCAAAATTCTCAAAATTGAGAGATGAAAACTTTGGTGATGTGAGCCCATTACCTTGACCACCAAGGTTGGCTATTTGGCTTGCAAGGAGCGGGTACCATGTACTTTTCACGATTTGACCTAATTTGCACAATTGCATATATTAGGTCTGAAACTCTTCCAGACAACTTGGAACTTCATAAAATGATCGTCAGTTGATCCCATGAACAACCAAGGAAGGTTTCATGATCCCTTGGTCGGTCCCTCATCTTTTCATAATTAGGGTTCAACAACCAATGCTGAGACGAACATTATTTTTCTGCAAAAGATGATTAAACAACATTTAATCATTCTTTCACCAACGGGTTTTCAAGAGACTTCGGTATTTTGCTCACTTGAGCATCTGGGCGCTACATGGTTGATTCATCATCCCATGTAGCCGATCCCTTCTTCATTCCATTAATGATTTTCAATAAATCATCAATTAATCATCAATCCAGCAATTGATCAAAATTAGGGTTTCGAATCCAAGGTTCATAATTCCATATTCAAACACTAATAATTTTACGTTGATCTCATGATCAACACCCTAATTAATTATGCTCGGTTTAGCTGCCAGTATTTTAAATTAATGTTTATCTTAATCCTGTTACCAGTGATTCATGAGCAATATTTGCTCAGACGAGCAACATTTGCTCACACCAGGGAATATTGGTTCAACTATCAATATTCAACAATTTATCGAATGAGCAACATTCGCTCAGAAGAACAATATTTGTTCATACTAAAGAATATTGATTCAACTATCGATAACAATTCATCAAACGAGCAACATTTGCTCAGATGAGCAATATTTGCTCAGACCAAGGAATAGTGGTTCACTATCAATATTTAACGACTCATCAAATGAACAATATTTGTTCACTTTAGAAATAAATATTTATCCGAGAATTATACCTTTGTCTCAACAGACACATGAGTTTCAGAATATTTTTAAATCACGTTCAACTCAACAATACAAGGACTCATCGTCCCACGAAGTCAGCAACTGACTAACTAAAACCACGAGACATCGATCGTGTCACATGGGGGGATATTAACTAGGGTTTTGGTATGGCGGTCTAAAGAACGTGTATTCATACACACGATGAGAATGTGAGCAAGTCGTGCATCAGTTGGAGGAGTCATCAAAGTAGTGGATGGAGAATCGACCAAGTCTCCGCACGATGAGCAACTGGTTTTAACACGATTTCCCACTTCACCACTCTTTGACTTCAACAACTGTCACACTTCATGGGATCAAGGTGTTTACAATTCCAGCAATATAAAAGGTCTCTGAATCATAATTGAAACAGACAAGAATTTCTCGACAAGTTCATACAGACAATCTTTCGTCTACACGAACTCATCGTCTGAGAAATCACTCTCAACTGAGTAAATTCAATTATTTAGAAATTTCTTACGCAGAATACACAACACACCTACAATCTCAATCACCATTGATATGACACATTTCTCAGCTTCCCTCCTACAGATCGACCCATTTTTTTCTTGTGACCGAATTTACTCTAGAACGGCTATTATCTTGGTTTAGGCCGGAGTACTACAGATTGATCTCTCGAATTCAAAACACTCCCTTCTTGCAGTGCATATGTGTGAGGTTTGACAGTTCTCTCGGTTCAAGGAGTTTCCTCCGCACGGTCATCTCCTCAATTACGTAAAAATCAGCAACTCGTTTTACCCTATCTACAACAATAAACCTCATATTGTATTCTTTAATACTATGTCTATATAGAGTGTTCATGCTTCGCAGTTTTATGTTTTCAATATACACGACTTGAAATATATGTTAGGGAATGAAACAGTTCAAGTCAAATATCACTAACCTCAAGTAGAAGGATGATGTTGTGGTTGTAGCTCCGTACTTTTTCACTTCTTCAAGTCTTCGCAATACTTGCAGTGTCTCATCCTAATACTTTCAAGCTAACTTATACGAAGTTGACTCTAGTACATTTAAATCAAGCGACTCTTAAACAAGTTTTGTCTCAATAAAATATGATAACCAAACTTGACATACCAACGCTTGCTGGGTTCAACCGAGCTATGCTCTAACACAATAACTTAAGGAACCCTAGTTGATATATCAAAGAGTGAAGGAACGGGAAATGATATGTCTATCCAAGGAAAGCAAACCTCGTAATCCGAAAGGGACTCAAATTTTTCATAGTCCGCTAAGGATTTGATATATAATTTAGATCTCCAGCGATAATTGGGATCCGGTTACGAGATACAATTGAGCCAACTTCTAGGGAAGAAAAATGACTATAATCAGTACTTATGAAGTCAGAATCCGGTCTACAATCCCTAGTAAATGGTGTGGAACTCCACTATTCTTCATTGGTAACCTTGTTTGTAGAGATATCGAGTCCCTGATAGATTTGTATCTTGTCTGAATTCATAACTTCAACATGGAATTGGGTTTCCAAAAATTGATTAAGAGCCTTGATTTACCAATATCGGTTGCACTCATCACTACAACGTCTTTTTTTGTCCCCGTGGAAGATCTTGGAATGAATCGGTCATGATTGGACTAGCTGTAAAGTGCACGATTTCTAAAGGGGGGACCGGTATTAACAGGGGGTACCCAACGGCCAAGATCGGATATAAATTTTTCGTCTCATATGAAACAGTACTCCCTGCTAATACCGGTCCCCCTTTAGAAATCATGGGAAAGTGGACCAGCGATGCTGAAATTGAAATCCTAATAACTAATCTTGATTTGTCACATGGGATATATGGGACTATGTTTTAAGAATCAAAAATTATTAATACACCGCTAGTTTTGAACATTGACAAAATCGATAGTCGCACTAAAAGTAGCCCTTTGGTAGCCTCGGGGATGAGGTGAGACCCATAATCAATTATGTCTATGATACTCTAGCAGGGGGTGAGGCGGGACTCAATCAAATATGTGAGAGATGATTTTGGGTACGTCCAGGTCACACTAACTTGTGATATCCACATCAAACTCTAAGGTAGGACTATCGTTGTGGATCCCATTTCGGTGGTTGTCGATGTCATATGGAATACTCCAAGCATAAGGACTCGATGAGGAGGAGTTCTGGGTCCAATTAAAATACCTAAAAACCATGTAGAAGATAGAAATTGAAATGTTTCGGGGCTTTGATACCATGATAGAAATAGCCATGGAACATGTGAGAACGGTAATAGACTACATTGTATTCAATTGTTGTGTTTCATTTACATGTACAAGTGCTTCCTATTTATAGGAATGACTAAATGATTAGTAAACCTAAACCCTAGAAGATAATAGCATGACAATAATGACTTGGTTACATATTTGACTTGAATAGCATGAGAATAATGACTTGGTTACAGATTTACTAGCATATATAATTGACTAGGCATATCTAGCCGCAATACTTGAATTACTAGATGTTCTAGATCTTCCAAGCAACTTTTCTGCTAACTTGATTCACATTGTATAGTGTCATATTCCAACACCCCCCCTATTCCAACATTGATAGAAATTGAAATGTTTCGGGGCTCTGATACCATGTTAGAAATTGAGATGAAACTTCAGAGCTCTGATACCAAAATAGAAATTGAAATGTTTCGGGGCTCTGATACCATGATAGAAATAGCCATGGAACATGTGAGAACGGTAATAGACTACATTGTATTCAATTGTTGTGTTTCATTTACATGTACAAGTGCTTCCTATTTATAGGAATGACTAAATGATTAGTAAACCTAAACCCTAGAAGATAATAGCATGACAATAATGACTTGGTTACATATTTGACTTGACTAGCATGAGAATAATGATTTGGTTACACATTTACTAGCATATATAATTGACTAGGCATATCTAGCCGCAATACTTGAATTACTAGATGTTCTAGATCTTCCAAGCAACTTTTCTGCTAACTTGATTCACATTGTATAGTGTCATATTCCAACAGTATATACATGAAAAGTAATCCCCGTCGTACTATAAAAACAGGGTCCCATTTTGAGTTTTGGTTGGGTCTACACGATTTTGGTGTAATCTATTTGGAAAATTCACCAAATATATGCGTATTCGTATAGATTCAACGAGCAAAGACCAATTCTCTTGGAATCCTTTTGAACATGGTGATAGATTATATACTTTTGAACATGGTGATAGATTTACTCACTCTACTCCACTGAATAACAAACAATTACTGTATGATACTTTTGATTCTTGTTGTTGCACCTTCAAATTTTATGCTACAAACAAAGAAACAAAAGTTACTGACTTCAACTTTGGTTTCCTCCAACACCTTAACCATTTCTTGTAATTTTTTTAACTGTTCCTAAAGGGAAAATAGGATTCCAAACCAAAAAGTTTGTTGACTCATAAAACTCAAAGAATATAACTCCTAATAGTTTCCATCTTTGAAACTTGTAAATATGCAAGATCACACACAAAAATAATTATTAATAAAAATCACTTTTACATGCTAGTTTCATGATATTCAAATGAACAAAAATCACTTTCATCCATGAATGATGAATCTAAGTTTGTACACAGTCTTTTAAAGAGGATAGTTTGTCATTTTCATTCAATTGGTTAGATAATTAACAATAGGTCTCACTTTATGCATGTTAAGAATCTCATTCTCATGTAGAGGATGCTCCCCACACACTCCTATTTTTATACTATCACACGATTTGGACACTAATATGTTTATAAAAAACTAAATGGTGGCGTGTTTGAAGATAATATTTTGGGGATATGTTCCACTTACAAAGCTCTACATACCCACAAAATCTGAGCATATTATGAAATGTATAACTCTGACATAGATTACTTTGAAATCAACCATCGAAAATCAACGAATTTTCAACTGTTAAAATTAAGATTGGTAGATGGTGAAGTTTGGTATTTCAGAATATGCTCATCATTGTGTGCATATATATCTTTATAAGATGAGCATATTCCATATGTATTAGCTTCAAATACGCTACCATTTAAACTTTATTTAAAAAAATGTATCTTAAAATGTGCGATGGTGTGAATTTAAGAGTGTAAGGGAATCCTACACTTACATGCTACTAAAATTCAATAAAAAGACGAAAAATAAAATACTATGTGAATAGTCATTAGCAAGTGTCAGACTCCTCATTCATAGGAAATTAAGAGTCACACATTAAACAGTATCTTAAACAAAGTGTTTTGCTAATACGTAACCTTTTCGATCATGAGTAAGGGCAACTCCTATGGTATGGAGGTAAAATCATTCATAACTTAAGGAGTATCCACATATATGTGGACCCTCAACAAAGAATGGAGTTAAAACCCACCATGGAGAAAAATCAAACAAGTGAATCCATCCGGTCATTAAGTGGTCCGACTGGAAAATATGACATTTTGCAAAACTTATAAGCGTTGTTAATTGGAGCGAAACACTAAATTGAATAAGCAACGTTTATATCCATCCCTAATTACTTTTAATAATAATAAAAAAAAAAACCATCCGATCATTAAGTGGCCAGATGAGGAAAATAAATAATAAGAATAAAGATCCGGACATTTAATGTCTTGATGGACTCTCCGTATCATCCTCCACATATTTGAGGGGTTCCTCTTGACTTCACAAACACATGGATGTTAAAATCATCCATAACAACACTTTTTGGTCCATAAAGATGTGGACTCTCACAAAGATATGGATGGTTTTTTGCTTCATTGGAATTGACCTTAAGGGCAACTCCTATGGAGTAGAAATAAATCCATATCTTTGTGATAATCCACTTTTTATGGATAAAAAACGCTACTATGGGAAGAATTTAGGTCCATATCTTTCTGAACTCCAGATGGTACTCCACTGGTTTGCGGAGTAGGCTATGGAGTAGTCCATCCGGTCACTGGATGATCGGATATTCATCCGGACATTAAGTGTCTGGATGTATTTTTTTTTGTAATCTTTTTCTCCCATCCGGTCACTTAATGACCGGATGTAATAATTTTTCTTTTTTTATCCGGACACTCCAAGACCGGACTGGGGATGCAAATTTCATGAAGAATTAATTATATATACTCATAAGCAATTGCAACAATTTCTGTTGAATTTGCAACAATCATAAGCGTTGTTAATTCAAATATTTGAAATCACATTCAATTTCGTCTCCTGTTCATGGAGTAGTTGGGTGAATTTTTTGTGATTCTATTTTTTTCCCTAGATCCGGACGATAAGGGACCGGATGGATTAAATTTTTTGTTTTTTTCCCATAGTGGGTTTTAACTCCACTAATTACCAATGGTCCACATATATGTGGATACTCCTTAAGTTATGGATGTTTTTACCTCCATACCATAGGAGTTGCCCTAATAACATACACACCAATATGATTTTAGAGATAAGAAAGGTAAATTAGGTAGTCAAAATTAAAGTAGCATCTGGAAATAAAATTGCGGTCGTAACATTTTTCTAGTAGACAATTAAAGCTAACACCACAATAGAAACCCTATTACATTTTGTTGAAGATCTGTCTAGAAAGAAGCTTTTATTTGAAGAAAGTAGGCTTCTGACAAATCCATGAGACTTTAGCAATGTCGATCGTACATATAGAGTTTTGTATTCGTATTACCTTTATTTGTCTGGCATTTAGTTTTTAGCATTATGGCATCTTGGCCACTCCATTTTATTTTTCTCTCTTTGCCTCTGCAAAAAAAAAAAAAAAGATTTATGTTATAGGAAAAGCCGAAAAGTTTATGGGGAAAGCTGACTTTTGGTCTTTGATGATTGACTTTTGATTATGTGGGCGGAAACATATAAACTTAAAATCATTCGTATCCCCACTTTCTTCAGGATGTTTTTTTTTTACGTTCTCTCAAGTTCTACCAAGAATATAAACATAATCACATAGTTTCTCGCTCGATTGCATGGCAACAACCTAAAAATCAATACCTGAATCTTTCACATGCACTTTGATTTTTGACCACCCATCCAAACCATTTAATAATAATAATAATTCTTTCTTTCCCTTTGCAAACAAAATCGTAATTTTAGGGGATTCACCATTGGAAGATCATCTCCGACGTAAAGAAGATAAATATAATCACTACTAACAGTTGTAAAAATATTCATTAAATTATCAAACCAATAGGTTATTTAGGTTGTTGATTTTTTTGAATAGACTTAAAAATACAAATGAAATTCTACCTTGATAAATTGAGGATACTGGATAATGTAACGGTGGGTCAAGTGTTAAAGGAAATTTCCAATGATGAATATGGGAATTTTTTGTTTTTAGTGATTTTGTATTTCAAATGTTTGGTCTACTAATCCAAAGACATTAACTATTCAAGAACACGGGTTTGAAGCGACGGTAGCAATAATCTTGTTGAAGCTTGAAGGTAAGACTAAAACGAAGGGAACAACTGCGAAACAAGTTAGGTTAATTATTTTATTTCCCCCCTAATTGACTTCAAGTCAATTGACCTAAACCTACGTCAGCTTTCTCCATAAAAGTTTTGGCTTTCCCTATAACAATAATAAAAAAAAAATGATAAAGATTCTCCAAAATCGTAAAGAAACGGGAATGAAACTAAGGCTCTAACTTTCATTTTCAAACTTTTGATATAGTTAGTCTACCAAATTTCGTATTCTTGAGCATGAATAATTGACTATTAGAGAAAATATTTTTTTACTGGGTTACCTTCTTTGTTGCTTTTTGGAATTCCACTAGATTTTTTCAATAATTCTAAATGTACCGTAGAAAATATTGTCGTTTCTCCTAGGCGAAATACAAATTTGGTCGGCTCCACCAATAAAAATGACCATGTTAATCTCTGCAGTTCTGAATGAATTGAATTTTCTTTTTTCTTCCTTCTTTTTCTTTTCATAACAAAATGAAAGATTGGGGAAATGACTACAAGTGAGTTATGACCAGTATCACAATCTCTTAGGCGAGTCTTTACATTTGATCTAATTTAGTTGATTTTCCTTGATTTTTAAAAACAACTCCTACCAAAAAAAATTAGAAAATAAAAACAAGAGCAAAAGGTTATAGTATTTTTTTTAAAGCAGTAGAAACTATTATCGAAAACTGTTTTTAAAAATTGTACCAAACAAGTCGAGTCTTCCAATCCCGAGGAAGGGGAATTTGGGTTTCTGCCCAACTAGAATAGCTAATTTTCATTACTTATTTTGAAGACCTATAATAGGAAAAACATCCAGTTCTGTGAACACAAAAATAACGATGGTATCATGATAGGGGCCTAGAATACATCAATTGAATATCAATTTTCTTATGCTTTTCTTTAATATTTCTCTTGTATTATTCGTATATTATGCTTTTTTTTTCCTTTTGTAGGTATTTTCGAGTAATCGGCGTAAAAGAAGAAGAAACAGGTGCAGAAGGAGCAAAGTTTTCATTTCATAGGAAAGTGCTATCAGGAGACTATCAGACGATAAGGGACAACCATATGAAGGTTCACTAAAGACAGGCCGATGTTCGTTAAGGGGCACCTCCCTTCTTATTTGAACTGGCAGCTAGGTCGACAACTTCACAGTTCACGGCCAGCTTTGCTGCAAGTTCACTGCCATCTTAACCCATGGATCCGATAGCTGAGTACCAAGGGAATATAAATAATTTGAGATGGGAAAGGGATCAATTGTTCGAAGAGTTTGAGTTAGGCTCTGGACAGCAAGAACCGAGAGAAACCAGGGAAGAAGAAGGTGTTGATGCCGTAAGCTCTATGAACTGTGTAGGAGAGTCAGGTGGGAAGTTTCATGTTTCAGACCAAGAATGAGCATTATAAGAGCAGTAAGAAGAATGGGTTTCCATTGAATTCGAGTCTGATGAGTTCCGGATGAAGTTTTGAAGCTACAAATCAGGGAAAGAAAGAAGTTTTAGCCGAGACAGTTGTGCTGCCATTAAATGATGTTGTTTCGCTGTTATTTGTGTGAAGAACAAAGTAGAAATGAATGTTTAGAGATTTTAATGAATGGGTTTGTGAAATTGAATTCAAGGAAGGAGCTGTCAGAGGTTACAGATTCAGCAGAGTTCTACCGATCATCAGCTTGCAGGAAGCCTATACACTGTTCGTAGAAATGCTTAAATGGCCAGTTCTGCAGGGTTCCCATTATTCACTGTACCAAGTCTTTGCCACTGGTTAACCATGGTTTGTGTAGCCTTTTTCGAAGGGTCAGGGGATTAATTGAAGTTGAGATAAACATGGACACATAGGGGAGGATTTGGTAAGAGTTTTAAGGCTTGAAAACAACCAAGAAGTCGATGAGTTGTTGCCGTAGATTCAAGGGATGAATGGGAGTGGATTGGATCCGAGTTTGCAGGATCCGGAAGAGGAAATTAGAGCTATAAAAAGAAGACCTAAACCTACAGAAAAAGGATCATCTCATACCCCTGCGACTGCTTCACCACCTACAAGGAGGAGATCTCTAATCCTCTCCAAACCATTGCATCTCCACCTGCATTCACCCACCATCAGTTCTCAGCATCACCTCCATCTGCATACACCACCACCTCACTCCCATTCACCACCAACAACATACACCCACCTGCATTCCATCCACCAGTTCGCAGTTCCATTATCACTTGCATACACCCATCACCATCTGCATATCCATTCCATTCCATCCACCAGTTATGCATCTCCATCAATCCAACTGCATATATACAACACCATCAGCACATACATCTAGTCCACCACTCCCCTGCATCTGCACACCTCCATACTAGCATAACCACTCCAAGAACAGTTCACCTGCACTTGCATGCATGCAGTCCACAGAACATCATCAATCCTTTGCATTGAGACCAGTTTACAGCTACAGCAGCAGAATAGCAATACCAGTTCAGTCCATATCAATCTTGACAGCAACATTCTACCGCCATACCACAGTTCACACCACCGGCTGCTGTTCCATCCATCACCACTCCACCAACATTGCTTCACAAGCTGGATTGCTTTGGTTTGCTGTCTTGGTTTTGTATTTCTGAATTTCATATCTGTTACCATGAACTCCAGTAGCTAAGCATCTTGATTAGGGACAAATTCGACGTCCGAACTTGAACTCCAGTTGATATTTAAAGTGCCTGTTTTCTTGCAATTTATTTTGTTATTGTTTATTCTCTACCGTGCTAATATTGCTTATGTGAGTTATTTATGAATTGTTTAAGTTTCAAATTAAATTGGTTTATGGATGATTCGATTGATAATTCGAGAACTCTTCGACCCGTAATTGTCTAGATGTTCCGAATACAAGTAGTAATATGTGGTTATTGACGATGGGATTCTGTTAAATAATCATATGTATTGAATGACACTAGTAGATGAATCGAGCTTATGTGTTTGTTACTAGGAATAACCTATCTCACGGAGCTTAATGCATTTGATTGAGTCACACCTAGTAAGCGTACCTCTAGGAAACTTGGTAAGTAGAATCCGGTAGTCGAGCGCTTCCGTGTCCGGTGAATTAGGAGATATTGCGGGATATTTGAGCGTACTAAATATTCTAGGGTTATTAGTAATGGGTGATTGCTGAAATTAGCTATATCAATAAGATCCATGTTTTGTGATTTAGAAGAAGTCCTTGATCATTCTCATTCTCATATTTGCATTTCTTATTCAGAAATTGAATCGACAAATTAGACTCAACTCTCCCTTAGGAACGAACCTGCTTATCCATATACTACTAGTTAGTTTAAAGAGAAGTAGAGAAATATTATTTTTGCGAGTTCGACACCTCGTCATATCAACGTGTCCACAAACAATATTCGCAATAAAGCTAAAGTATAGAAATGACATAAAAGCATGTGGAGTGATGTGTATGAGGCTATGAGCCTTCGGGGTCGTCCTCGTCTTTCATCACATGATGTATTATGATGAGTCAAACAATGCGCAATGCGTGAATGATAAACTTGTAAAGAAAGAATGTAAATGATACGATGACTTACATGGTTCAGCACGAAGGCCTACGTCCACGGGGGTTGGGTTTTCACTATGTATTATGTGAGATTACAATGGATAGTCGAATGACTTTGAGTAAGAAACGAAGATACTAGGTTCAATGTAAAACTCATACTTACTCTACACTTTCTCTCTCTCGCACTATAATCCTTTCTCTCTAAAATTGGTCGATCCCCTCTCTCTTGGTAGAGATGGGTATTTATAAATCTATATCATGGGACCCTCCTCTCTAAGACAGTATTTCCCTTATCATCTTGGGAAGTGCATCTTTGTTTGGAACCGATGATATCCTACGGTATCTCTCTGATATGATGGTCCACCTTTGACTCTTCCATGGAAATATTGACACGTGCGCTTGGTGCGGAGAATTCAATGCGGGTGTTTGGGACAGTCTGCACGCCTCAGACAGCTATTGACGTGTGTGTCAGATTCATTCCCTCTCATCCGTTAGATCTCGATCTCTCTTGAGATGATAAAAAGTGATCCCATAAGTCTTTATAGGGTGCTTCACGGTGGCCTTATCATCTAGTGCTCCTTGATCTAACGTCTTCGGATCCGTGTGATGATAGTCACGTGGTGGATGATGGAGATGCATGCCTTTGGTTATCAGAACGTGTCATCAATGCCTTGATGTTCTTTCGTCTCCAGTCATACACGTGTCATTTTACTTACACGTGGCTAATTCTCAGTTATGTGTATACAATTTTCCCCTTTTCTTCTAAGTTTGTAGTTGGTTAAAGTTTGAAGAAAACCGTCTTCACAGTCTTCTCAACTTCTCGCAATAACTTTCCCTAGATTTTAAGGCATGATTCCCACCTCTAGTAATAACTGCTCCTCGAATTATGGGGCAATTTAATCACCTATTGGTATAAATATGAGAGAGAACGCTGGTGAAATAAATTTTATTCTCTTCTTTACTTTCATTCTCCTCTGTCTCAATCTTCTGAGAAAGTTTTCACCTTGTCTTCTTGTTCTTTATACTTCTTGCTGTCGTTGTACCCAAGGTAGTTAATATCGCGTATCAGTATTGTATCAGTCGGGTCCTATACACATATACAAATGATAATATTTGTTTTTACAGGCGATGCATCATTTAATATAGAATTCAAATAATTATAAAACCATCGTAAAAAATAATAAGAATCATACACATATCTCAAATTTCCAAAATACAAGGTGGTTTATTAAAGCTTATCCAATGGTCATTGTGTGTGTTTCCTATGTGGAAACATAGATAAAACATCCTTAATCTATTTTTCCTTAAAATTCGGGAGACAAAAAAATCCATCTCCAACAGTATTGCATGTAACATCTTCTTTTAATTAGTATAAATTTTATTTTCCATAATTAAGATTTAGAGCTAAAAATAACTAGTTAATATATTAAAGTCTATTCAATTAAATAAAAGCTGACTAGAATGGTAGACAATGTCTAGGGAAATGTCTAAAACTAGACATTCACCTTGACAATGTCTACCCAAAGTCATCTATACATTGGTTGAAGACATTAGGGTTGGAGAATGATTTAAAAAAAAAGGATGTGTATCCTAGGTGGATTTTGACATTTATCTCTCCACACACATGCCATTGGAGAAGCTTTTAGCTAACGTTGTGATTGTTGTCCCATTATGCCAGTAAATATTTTTTGTTATCCTTCATATTTATCTTTTATATTTCACTGCCTTGCAATCGAAATATGGTTTCCATCTTATATCCTACCATATAGTCATTGATTTTATATATTATAAACATATTAGGTATTTTTACCTTCTCCAATTGATGTTGTACTTCTTTGTAAAGACTAGATGCATGTTGATGAAAAATTTATTCACGAAACCCTATATTATCGGTATACAAGTAAAACCGATATATCGGTCTGTACCAGCCTGTACAACCGATAATATCATTTCGTCTTTGTATCGCCGATATTTTCGATATCGTATAGGTATTTTTCGATACCCGATAAAAACCTGTAATATCGTCCTGTACAACTGATATTGACTACCTTGGTTGTACCTACCCGGTACTGATTATCCTTTGCTGTTCCATCTTTCTTTAACATACTCCAGGCGTCGATTCCCTCCCAAGTTTCTTTATTATTATAGGTAAATCTTCCAAACTTCGATATTGCTAGTTGTTGATGCTGATGCCACTCTTGATTTTTGTTGTTGTATCTAATTGAGGTTTTGAGTTTTAATGGTGAAGAACATGATACACGACAGTATATATACTTGCCCACATTCTTCATCACGAAGTCTGAAATCCCGCACTCTGATTTAGATAGTAATGGTGTTTTGATAAAAAATGATGATTGTGATTTTGCTTTTGATATTAGGGTTTTATTTTTTATTTTTGTTGTTTACTGTTGCCCCTTGTAGACAGTCATGGCGGATAATGAAAGAAGAGGTATCCCTTATAAAACTCCTCCTTCGAGCCCTTACAGATCTCCACCGCATAGAAGCCGTTGCAGCCTCTCCAGCATACTCTTCGTTCCAAAAATACTTCGTCATCTACTCAAAAGGGGGTGATCAAGGAAAAGGTTATCGTTATCCCGTCAGTAGGTCATCGGGCAAGCCTTTATCGCAGTGTTCAGAACCGCTAGCTGTTCAACCACTTCGATCAATTCCTCCACCCAAGACTTCGTCTTCACAAAGATCTGGGGTCCCATTGAATGCTCCTCCACGAATAAGGATGTAGATCTTTCTAGAAAACCCGTATAAAATAGGAAATCCGATGATCTTAGTCCTTCGAAAAATTCATCAGGCCAAGCTATGTCTTTTGACGCTGCCCCTTCGGGAAGAGCTGCTCCAGTTCCGAAGAAGAAGAAGAAGGTTTCCTTTAATAATATCGACCTAGAGAAGTTCAAAGAGAAACATGGACTTGAGAATTTCGAGGTCCGTATTTACAATCAAGGTGACGACCTTACCTATGACATGATTACAAGCTACAAATATGACTCCCAACATTTGTTAACGACAGTTGGTGCCTTCGAAGCGGGTTTGATGCTTTCTTTGTATAAGTCTGGGGATTCATTTTATTACGATGTTTTGGCACATCGCGAAGGTTCTACTTCTCATACTCATTGTCGTTAGTAGTTCAATTGAGCGGGAATTATCTCCGGACCCTGCGAGAGGCTTACCTTTGGAGCAAAGGTAAAACCTTGATGACATGTTATGAGCCTAATCACGAAGAGAGAAGCAGGTACACTCCGAAGAATTTTAATGCTTCTTTTGGAGATTAAATCAATGGTAAAAACCGAAAACCTTGGAGTGTGGGTCTTCGTACGGTGGCTGCTCCTCGTGGAGAGGTTCTTTTTCTGAGCAAGGTGAGTGATGCCAAGATATGCTTCATCCCTGGTACTGAAAATGACGCCAATCCAAAGCTCTTTCCAAGTAAAGAACGTCTTCGTCGCGAACATGATTATGAATGTCATGCTACACCGCTTGAGATTATTGGTCCTTGGTCCCATTGTTGGATTCCTGGTGAGCATGGGTGGAAATCTACTTCTCAAAGTAAAGTTCGTGATGGTTCCCCTGCTCGTTATGGTAATTTTTTCCCTTGGGCTTTAAATTTTTCCGGTATGAACTTTAACTATCATATCGAGGCTGTTGATCCCGAGGAGGTTGGTGACGATGATGGTTCCGAAGTTGTTCTTCCTTCGAAAAGTTCAAAAGGTT
Organism: Papaver bracteatum; assembly: GCA_023529315.1. Taxonomy (NCBI): domain Eukaryota; kingdom Viridiplantae; phylum Streptophyta; class Magnoliopsida; order Ranunculales; family Papaveraceae; genus Papaver; species Papaver bracteatum. The sequence goes on from JAJJWX010002137.1 coordinate 404,846, forward strand.
CTGCTACTGTTAAGGTAATGATTTATCTTAGTCTTGATATTTTACAATCTTCTTTGCCCCTAGAATCAGAGATTAATTGAAGCTTCGCTTTAGGCCTCGAGGAAGAAGAAAATCAGTAATTTGGAATCTTCTATTATGGATATTGAAGAACCTGGGGTCCCCGAAGTCACCAGTCCCGTGGGTGACGAAGAGGACCTGGACTAAGAGTATGAGGAAGACACTCATGAAGAGGAGCGGATCGAGACTACTCCCCATGGTAACGAGGATACCAAAGACGAAGCCGGTCATGGGGGAAAAAAAGATAACATGATGTCATATCCAAGGATATCCCTCAAGACATGGATGAGGATGTTAATTTTCATCAGTCGATCCCTGAACCGATAAAGTTCCCGGATAGAACCCTAAGTTTTCTTTTGGTAAGATTTATTCAACTGGTGGTCAAGTGGACCTTGGCGCTGCTTTGGGGATTACTTCGGAATTCTCACCTTTGTCTCCCAACGATAAATGGCAACTCACGACCGAAGATGATGGAGAAAAGTTTGTTAATGAAGAAAGTTTTGATGGCGAAGATGCTGAAGCCCGTGCTGCCAAGGAGGCTAAGGGGAAGGGATCCGCTTCTGGCGGGGATGCCTCGGTGGAGAAAGAAGGGAATACATATAGGAGTAGGGCCGCTGCTAGCGTCTTTGAGAACTTTGTGAAAGCCGTTAAGCATGGCAGTGATGACGATACCTTTGCTTGGTTAAAGGAGAAAGGTTTAATGGGTGTTCCCCATGCTTTCCCCAACGATTCTTGGTGAGAGGGACTCCGATGCCTTTACTCGACAACGGATGCAACTAACATCCCAGAAAAAAGTCGGCGAAGACTGGGAGCGGGATCTAGGAACGACTTTTTCAAGTTTGTTGGGTAACCCTCCTTCCTCTATTTTGGACATGATGGTTGTAGCGGATGGACACCAATATGGTTTTCCTCAACAACGCCTTCTTGAGGTAATATATGGTTTTTGCTCTGCTGGTTCATTAGTTAATATCTTTATTTTCTTTTTTGATTTGGGTTCCTATGGTTGTTTTAGTTGGAGAACAGTGAATACTGCAACCATACTTTGTACCAGTTCTTCAGAGATAAGGCATTGAAGTTGGAGGTGAAGCTTCATCAATGGGATGATAAACTCTATGCTGCCTAGGAATCCCTCCAGGCCAAGGGTCAAGAGATATTGGAGCTGAAGAATCATTTGAGAGCCAAGGATCAGGCAGGTGCCGATGAAGAAAAACTCCGACAAGAGATTGCTTCTCTTCATGTGGACTTGAAGTAATATCTTTAAAGTAATATCTTTTGTTTTTGAATCAATCTCTATAATTGAGGATTTACTTCTCCACTGCCCACAAACATTATGCTCCAAGAACAATTATATTTGTGTCTGAGGCCTATCCATTTTCTGTGATATGTTCTTGGTCTAGCCATTAAGCATTAAAGAAGTTCTCTGAATATCTTTCAACACCTCCTTTGCCAGAGAGTGATTGGTCGTATGATAGAGTAAGGGTTTTGGATGGATTTTTGTCTCTTGCTATTCGTCTATATAACAAAATGGGCAGATTTAGTGATATATGGCTATTAAAAAACAAGAATAACAGTCGTGACATGAAAGAGGGAGACGAACGACAGTCATTCGGTTGGAGTAAAGAGTTTCGGGTTGCCGATAGCGAATTATTTTCCATTACAAAGAGCGACTGTGTTTTAAGTTACATATATTATTCTCTCCACAGTTACAACATAAAAACTTCAACCTGGGAAAGGCTTATGCAGTTTAGGGATTGGTTTTATCAAGTATTCCCTCATAAGAACACCTTAGTTTCGTTGAAAGAATTAGGGGAATAAGATACAAAGACAATGCATTGTGGAGACAAAAAGCCGTGATTCTCCTTTCAAGCAGCTCCAGAAGGATGTGAACCCTGACGGCTACATATACCAAACTATAAACTGGTAATCTTCATCGAGTTTTGGAAGTAATATTCTTATCATTCTATAGACTTAGTGAGTATTATTCTGAAAATGAATCACAAGTAACCATTCTGTGAGCCTAATGCTTTTGGCATTGTCTTAGTGTGCCATATATAACACGTAACTTTTGTTCCGTCTCCATTCACCGATCCAACTTTACAGTGGTGTTTTTGATTTTAAAATTAGCTATATAGGTACTGCAGATAATCTGATAAGTATGTGCAGGCAACATCTAGGAAAGTGAGATTTCCCTAGCAATCAATTAAATTTAAAGATCCAATTTAAGGATCATAAGATATGATCCAATTTAGTATCAAAAAAAAAAAACAGCCCTAATAACGCCTAATAAATTAAATTTAAGGATCCAATTTTATGAGCTTTCATATTGGTCGTTCATAAGATATGCAATGAAGAACAACCCTAATAACGCCTGACGATTTCCTTTTCGGTTCACAACACATAACATAAACTTACTTCCTTAGAACACATGTAACTATTGTTCCCTAGGATGAAATCCTCACCTCATACCCATACATAATCACAATAGAATTCATACGATTATGTCGATGTCTTATATACAAAGTTTAAAGGTTAAGCAAGAAACTTCATATTGTATTCCTTAATACTATGTCTATATAGAGTGTTCATGCTTCGCAGTTTTATGTTTTCAATATGCACGACTTGAAAGATACGTTAGGGAATGAAACAGTTCAAGTCAAATATCACTAACCTCAAGTGGAAGGATTATGTTGTCGTTGTAGCTCCACACTTCTTCAAGTCTTCGCAATACTTGTAATGTCTCACCCTAATACTTTCAAGCCTATACGAAGTTGACTCAAGTACATTTAAATCAAGCGACTCTTAAATGAGTTTTGCTTGACTAAAATATGACAACCAAACTTGACATATCAACGCTTGGTAGGTTCAACCGAGCAATGCTCTAACAAGTACATATATACAATACCGAGGTAAAAAATCACTATGTTGTTTATATACTCAAAGAATCATTATGTGGTTTATTATTTTTGGTTGATGAGATAATGATCCACCAGTACATATCTCTAGTACTTATGAAATAAGTTTTTTTATGCTTTCATTGGATTTAAGCACTATGAACATCAAGTACATAACTCACATACTAAATAGTAACCATTATTATGCTTTCACATGTGATTTTGGGTGTTTTAGGCATATGAGTACGCAGTACATAAGGCCAATACTTATTATGTAACATTGGTTATGCTTCTATATAAGATTGTTTTTGTTTCTTGCACATAGATTTGCCAGTACATAACTCAAAAACTGTTGAATAATAATCAAAAGTTACATGAGGTGTTTTTTTTTCTTTCTTCTTTTTACTGCATACCAGTACATATATGCCGTACTGAGGTATAACAGTGCTTTTGTACTCTAAATTCATTATATAGACCGGGACTCAAAGACTTACATACTCTAGTAGCCAACATGGTATTGAGTGGATATACTTTGAGTGATGCGCAATTACAAAAGATAGATGAAGCATCGTTATTCGAGGACTTCCCTTCAAGCACTGGACACTTATGGAAAAAGGGTAAGTCTGCATAATTTTGGTGTTCAAAAGGGTAAGTCTCCTAGGCTTACTCAGGTCAGTGAAATGTGTTCAACACCGGCAGTGTATATTAGTTGTACTGTAAAAAAAATAAATACTACAATGTATATTGGTTGTACTAAAAAACACAGTTAAAACTCAAAAAAATTTACATCTGAGCATTTTTGATGCACATATTGTTTTATTCTTTTAACTTTATGGTGCTCTTTTTGTAGTGCTCACTCAATGTATGTATGTGATAAATTTCAGTGTATATCTGCTGCACATCTTTAATTAGTTTTAAGTATATAATACATGTACTGGTTTAAATTCAGTTAATATTTGTTCTACTCCAAAAGAAGAACGCATAATTGGGGGATATGAAAACTTATTTTGGGGATATGAATTACTTCCCCCAACCCATGGTATGTGTTAAGGGGTTATTTTTGGTTATGAAAATACTAAAATACCCTTCCCACAAAATAAAAATCAAAAACTTAAAATCAAAAAACAAAATCATATCCCCCATTTCCATCTCCACTTCTTATTAATCTTATTTAGGGGTAGAGCTTTGAAACCCAAATATTCCCCATTCCCTTTCAAATTCTAAACTCTCCCCACTCTATATCAAATTCTCTTCTCCTCACTTTGGAAACGATTTTTTTTTTTTTACTCGGAAGTGATGAAGATCATGCTGAAAGTGATGATGACCATGTTCCGTCATATGGTCTTCATCAATTTCGGCATGGTCTTCATCACTTCCGTTTTGAATTTTTTCTGGTATTAATCAGGCCACTACCGGCATGGTCAGTTGATATGAAGACCATGCCGGTATTGTTTTCCGGCATAGAAAATAAAGCAACATGCTATGCCGGAAAACAATACCAGCATGGTCTTCATATCAACTGACCATGCCGGAAGTGGACTGATTAATACCAGAAAAAATTCAAAACGGAAGTGATGAAGACCATGCCGGAATTGATGAAGACCATATGCCGGAACATGATATCGGCATGCTCGAGAATTTCCTATCAATGCCAGTAGTCAAGTGAAAAAAAATATCAACATTCTGGATATTTTTCATCCTGATCCAACATAGAAATTTAAGCAAAATACTATGCCGGAACAGGTACCGGCATGCTCGAAAACTAGATTACCATGCCGGATACGCCCCCCCGAACCCCCCTGGATAGTGGCAAACAATTTATGAACATTTCCAACAATTGTCGGCATGGGTTTTTGGTTGAATTCCATGCTGGAACCAAGCTTTTTCAGCTGCAACAATGGTGGATTCAAAGAAAAAAAATTAATTTTTCAACCTCTTATTAGCAGTAATTCTCTCATCACAATCATCTTCCATTTTCAAAAAAAGGAATTCCTCTCAAATATTTTTTCCCTCCTTCTACTCTCACCCAAACACAAATAAAAATACACACTAATCTATCCCCAAAATACTTAAGATATTTACTAATTATTATTAACCACTAAACCTAATTAGTGAGGGGTAGATTAGGAATTAAAAAAATAATTACATAAGGGGTGACCCAGAATCGCTATTGGGACTCCTATTTTGTCTTGTAGCTATATCCCCCAATTAGTTTTCATATCCCCAAATTGCGCATTCCAAAAGAATAGAGTATATATTGATTTTACTACAAAAAAGTTTAAATTCAGTATATATTTGTACTGCAAAAACAAATACAATGTAGATTGTTTGTAATACTAAAAAAATGTACATTGAAAACTTCAAATTTAGCAATGGCTGCAAATGAAAGAAAGAAATAAATAAATTACATAATCTTGAGCATAAACCAAGGCATGTTGATTTATTACATATTGATTTTCAAGTACTTCACATACAACCAAAAAATCAGTACAACTGATACACATTGAGAAAATGAGTACATAATGGATGCACTAAAGGAAAAAAAATGACCGAAAACACTTGCATTCACTTTTAACTCCAGGAATGCAAGGCCTTCCTCCATAATTTTCACAAGTGAACCTGCTATAGTGCCCAGAACAATTAAATTGCTCTTCCCAAATCCCAATTTAACTTATTTAGCAGCATCGATGACGTTCCATGGACAACAACCTACACCAGAGCATTATAACAGGTAAAATTCAAGTACTAAAGCAAATATAACAATACATATATGATATACTCTCAGAAACTAAAAAGCTACACTAATTAAAACCGGAAAAAAGACTCCGAATTTTCCGTACATAACAACAATACTGATTTAAAAATCATGCTTACGCTTACATATACAAAATCCTGTATAGTTGTTATGCACTGCTCAAAAATCCAGTAGTTATTATGTACTGTATATATGTTTTATTCTAGTTTCGAACATACTGCATTGGGTAGTAGTGTGGAGATTACTAGCCTCTTATTTTTCAGTATACCAAATATACTCGCATCAAAAATTAACTCGCATGATGGGTACTATACTCGCATCAAAAATTAACAACAATTTCAGAGCCAAAAGCACAAACATATACAACCAAAAGAAACATAGATGTTACATAACTATGAATAACCGAAAAAGTTTCAATTCAGTATTTCATATATGTACTGCTAGATCATATGAATTAACTGAGTAAAACTATGAACACAACAGAATTAAAAGCTATTATTTTCGGTATTCCATATATGTACTTCTGATTCGTAAACTAAAAATCAACTGCATGTTAAAAATAACTTATATATCTATGAATCTAACAGAATCCATATATGTACTTATAGATGAAACAACAACAAGTGAAAAAACAAAAAATAAAACAGAATCCAAAGAAGTTCGCATCAGTATGCCACATATGTACTGTTGATTCATGAACTAAAACAACTGCATGGAATGAATCTATAAAAAATAGAATCGAGAGAGTATTATTTCATTATCGCATATATGTACTTATGGATCAAACAACAAGTGGTAAAACTAAGAAATAAAACAGAATCCAAAGAAGTTCGCATCAGTATGCCACATATGTACTGCTGATTCATGAACTAAAACAACTGCATGGAATGAATCTATAAAAAAAATAAAAAATCAAGAGAGTATTATTGCAGTATCGCAAATATGTACTTATGGATCAAACAACAAGTGGTAAAACTTAGAAATAAAACAGAAAAAAGCAGTTTGTATCAGTATGCCACATATGTACTGATGATTCATGAACTAAAAAACAACTGTATGAATAAAGAATCTATCAAAAAAATAGAATCAAGAGAGTCTTATTTTAGTATCGGAGATATGTACTTATGGATCAAACAACAACAAGTGATAAAACCAAGAATAAAACAGAATCAAAAGCAATTTGTATCAGTATGCAACATATGTATTGTTGGATAATTTGATTTTTTTTTATCAGTATGCAAGAATAAAATCAACAATAATGAAAATCACTTACTGAATGCAAAAATTTGAGATTTAAATGATTGGGAAAAAAAGTTAAAATAAACTAAAAATATATGACATTCTAAATAAACTCCATGACAAAAAAGTTTAAAAGAATCGAAACAATTTAATTCAGTATTTCATATATGTCTTTACTTTAATTAATTCAGAATCAAAATAGTTTTTTCAGTATTCAATATATGTACTGCTGATTCATATACTAAAAATCAACTGCATGTAAAAATTAAGCAATGAATATATGAATTTGGCAGAATTAAAACAGTTTTATTTCAGTATTGCATATATATACTTCTGGATCAAACAAAAAAAATTGATAATGCTATAAATATAAAAAATTCAAAGCATTTTTTTCTTCGGTATGTCATATATATACTGATGGATAATACCATCTGAAACACTAAACAAAACATGATTTCGAGAGAGAAAAAAGACATGAAAACAAAAAATAACTAAGTCAAAAGTTAAACTAAGCTGAAAGCATAATAATCTAACATAAAATAGATCAACCACAAAGAAGATTTCTAAAAAAAAAAAAAAAAATTCACGAACAAAAACAATGTAAATCACAGAAATCACTAATAGAAAGAACATCATTATAAATCGAGTTACCAAAATCATGAAATCGACCTAATCTTTATGATTCGGTTGAAAGCATCACAGAAAACAAAAACAAACATGATAGAGAAGATTCGATAACATACCTGCAAAAAGAGCGCGACCTTCAGAAACCCTACATTGAAATTCATCAGCACCAACAACAGCAGAAGAAAGAGAAGTGAGAAAAGAAAACAGATCTGAATTTTTTTGATCGAGAATATAGAAAACTGAAAATGTTATTTGTTAAGTGAAGGTTATTTTAGGAATTTTTGAAATACACATATTTGGTCTCGCACGTGTACAGGACCAGGTGATAAGAAATTGAGTCCATTTTTCTCTTTTCTATTAATTATGGACCTCTAGTTACTGGGCTTTAGTGGGTGGACCTTCCACTAACTAATACCACTATAATAGTACCTATAGGTAATTCCTACTTCTCCCAATGTGTCTTTGGTTGTTCCAAATCCAATACAATTTTTTTTCTTCTTCAGAATCTTGTTATTGGGGCTGATCGGTTTTTGGGATTGGGATTACAAAATGACAGAAAAAGAGTTATAAAATAGCAAAGTTCATAACCCCTTATCCAACAAATTAAATAATGACTAATTTACCCTTTATTAGATTAGTATTAATTACGATGATTGAGTAAACTATATATGATAAGTGTACGGATCAGGATTAATCATCCACTAATTTTCAGAAAGTCAAAGCATTTTTTTTTCATCAAATTTTTTTTTTCTCCTTTTTGCTTTAAAATTAATCATTCCACTAATTTTCTAAAAATCAAAACTAATCCGCAGAGTGTTATGTAGAAGCAGTGGATTTCGCTCTGATATTTAAAATGAGAAGACTTATAGAGAATGACGATTTGAAGACGTCACCGCATCCAAAGCTTGGAATTGACTACAAAGAATTCTTGAATACCAAGTTCAGACCAGAAAAACCTCCGACTGTAAATCCAAAATAATGAAGTCTGGAGTTGAACGTAATTGAGAAGTGCATCTGAAGATAGAATGACCCGGAGCATTTTGTGAGAAAAAAAGAGTGTTGCAAAATACAGGAAGGCCGAGGCTGTAGAATTAGACCTACTCTTTTAATCAGGTCCGGTTTTAGGCTTAGTCTTATGGTCTTCCAATCTTGCATCTAGATTGGAAGTCCACGTAAGCGAGAATACCCTTCTAAGTCTTATGGTCACTCCAATCTAGCATCTAGATGCGCTGAATGAAACAAAAAAAGTAGAAATAGGTCGCGCTGAATGGAACATCGCAACCATCTCAGCCGTCGGATCAAAAAATAAAACAATCTCTCGCTGAACCATTCCGCGAAACTATCTCGCTACTAGTTCACATTCAAGATATATCTGGAAAAATAAGTAGTGTTGAAGAATAAACAACACTTTGAGAAGAAACTGCAATGTTTTTTTTTTTTTTGTCTAATTTGGAAGCCAAATCTAGCAAGTCTTAGAGCTAGCGGGTACATCCGGACTTGTTGATAGCCCAACTTACAGCGAGGTGAATCGGCTAAATAAATAGATCACTATATATTCTCAGAAGGATTTGAATTTTCTAGGGAAACAATTTTGAGTTTTACGAACAGCGGAGAGAAAAGGGATAAAGAAAGCTATCAATCAACCGGCACATAGATCTGATTAGAAGGATACAAACGAACATCGGAGAGAAAGAGTATTAGAAAGAGAAAGAAAGCGATCTATCTACCGGCACAGAGACTTGATTTTTGCTCGACAAATAACTTGTTCAGCTTTTGGGTAAATCTGACTTCCTTTTTTCCTTTTGTAAATCTTGGTTGAAATTAGGGTTTTGTTTTCATTTAACATGTTAATTTTGCTATTCATCGATCTAGGTATTTGATATTAATTCAGTTTTACTGTATGATTTCTTCGATACTTCAAAGAGTTTTAGGGTTTCTGTTTAAAATTTCCATTTCTGTATGTAAATTATGTGGGTTCATTTCGTGTTTTTGCTCTGTTTGTAGGTGAAGATGATCTTTCGCGAGGAGATGATTAGACGCGGTAAACAGAGATGGATACTTTGGAGTATAAACCTCTGACCCTTAAGGAGTATAAGCCTTATTGGGAGCCACTTCCAATCATGATCCCCAATCCTGAGGGTTTTTCCTATAGTCCTCACCCTTATCTAAATGCTCCCCCTGTTCTTTAACTTCTTTCTCATTTTTACCCGGACGTAAAACCTGTTTCAGTTCGTCTCCCAACCAACGATATGCTTCCTTTTGGATATAAAGAATTTGCTTTACCAGATAGTGGTTATCATCTAGCATCACAGGAAGTATGGTACAAAGAAGGCTGGTATGATATGACCTGGGAGGAGGGACATCACGACCATTCCAAAGAACTTGAGTATTATCGTGATCCTAGTAAAGAAAAGGTAGGAATTCTTGGAATCCTCTTGTGCAATTCATCAATCTACACTCTTTACTTGGTATCATTTTTATGTTGTGCAGTAGTTTAATTATAGTGCATACAATTTTATTTCAGCCGCATTTTGAGGTTCAGATAGCAGGTCCAAAGGCTTATCCAAGTTTGAGGATGGCAGAGGATTCTATGTCTTGTAAGTTTCTGTCCTCATTGAGTCACTCTTCTTTATGCTTTGATGTATATTAAAGACCCACATACAATCATGCTTAAATACCTAAAGAACTACTGGAAGCTTAGCCAGCCTTAAGAGAACCTGCTGTGCTTCCCTTTTGTTATCGCTTTTTTTGCAAATTTGACTTTGAAACCTGAAGTTTGGGAGTTGTTTTTTTGTCATTTTTACCCTGATCAAATCTTTGTGATCCGTCCTTCTTTATATGGGATATATCCTTGTTAATTTGTTTGTTATTGTCAAATGTTTGGTATAACCCGGTTGACCACAGTTGCCTCCCTCTTTGACTTGGGAGTTGTGATAAAACTGCCTTTCGTATGTAACCTTATTGTTCATTCAGAAACCAAGAATGTGAAACCTTATTTTGAAACCAAGAATGTGAAACCTTATTTTGTATTCCAAGAATGGTTAAGCTGAAAGAATTTCTAATTGAACATTTTGACCCAAATACTTGCAACCACCATCATAATTCATCGAGAAAATTGCTGCACAATCTTTTATGCATCGAGAAAATAGATGCATAACCTGATATGCATCCGTAAATATGGATGCATACTGCATACTGCATTATGCATTAATTTTTTTTTATGTACGCACTAAAATCGACCAAAACAATGGTTAGATAACTTGTTATAGATGCATAACTTTGTTATCCAAATGCATAATTCGTTATGCAGTCGAGAAAATGGTTGCATAATTCGTTATGCATCTGCAGAATGTGTTATGCATCGTTTTTGGTGACTGCATAATAGTTATGTATCAAGTTTTCGAAAATTTTCACTAAAATGAGGATCACCTCCGATTTTTTTCGTGAAAAACAAAAATTTGATATTCATGTTTGTACTCGTTGCGTAGCTCTTTTAAAAAGATTTCCAACGATATAAAATTTGTAAAATTCTAAGGCTCGGATTTTTAGATATGTTATGTCCAAGTTGCGCTTCAAGTATAACTGAAAAATTAGAATTTTGCATAACGAGTTATGCCTGAAAAGATAGTATGCATAACGAGTTATGTATCGATTCATTAATAATTTCATATAATTATGGGTGTCACCGTACTAAAAATTAATTATGGGCTTGACAATGAGAATTTTTTTTTTTTGTTTTTTGGGTCTCCACCTAATTTCCCCAAAACAAAACAACGCACCTTCTCCCTTTTCCTCTCAGTTTCCCCGCAGTCCCTCGTCTCGTTTCTCTCAGCTAGGGTTTCTATTCTCTTTTAACAGAAATTTCGAATTTACATTGGAGCTTCACAGATCGAGATTTTGACAAGCTTTGGATCGGTATATATTTTTGTTCGATTCTTTAAACGACAGTCGAAGAGATCTGAATTATTGAACCTGAAGATAATCATAAGAAGAAGAAGATCTCATTAGGTATTTCTCTAAATTTTGTTTTGTTAAGATTTGTTTTCTGTTGTCTGTAACATGTTTTGGTTAGGTGACGGAAGAAATTGGGTTTATTTGATCTTTCAGTTAGTTTAATCCATGCATAGACATTTAAATTCACAGGATTTGAAGTTGGGATGAATGTAAATCTCAAAAATAAATCTACAGTGCTTTGATATTTGACCATGTTTAGAGTTATTTAATGATTCAATATTGGAGATTTAGATTCTGTGCCAAAGAAATGGTTAGATGGCGGTTGTTCGAACAATATAGAACTTTACCTGGAATCTTCTGCATCTTTTGTTGGAACTTTTTGCTTTAGAGATTTTATATAAGATGGTAAGATTTGATGGAAGTACATAATGTATGCAAAAAAAGTTTAGGTATCATGGTTGATACTTTCATTTCTCTGTATCCCTGCCTTGATTGATTACTGGAAACATATAAACTTAAATTTCCAATTCACATTTTAAACAATGCTTTCCATGAAACCGAATATACCCTTTATGATCACCATTTACTTTCCAACCAATGTTTCAAAAGCTTCAAAGGGCACGCACAATTGTTGTAGTCTCATCCGAGGCACGATACGTGTTAATGTGTGTAGTACCTAGATGGCTACTAAAAAGAACCAATTCCCAATATCTGCAAGTAGAAATAAGCAGGTTTAATTTAACTAGTCAAAAATAAGCATGATTTTTTTTTTTTTGCTAGTCATTTTTCTCAATGGTTTGATATATATATAAAATTTGGTCATAACGATATATATATCGTTATGACAATCTTTGTTGTTATTCTACTGAGGCACGTGGAGTTATGAAATGAATTCCAATAAAGGAGACTTGGAAATGCTTCACATTAATGCTCACACTTTAAGCATTTACTTAGCCTCTGCTTGGTCTCTTTGGTGATTCACAAGGTATCCGACCCTTCTTCTGGTTTAAAGTAGTCTTTTCAAACAGCTCAGGCAAACTCATGTTTAAACTCTGTTAATGTATGATTGTACCCCAAATTGTTTGTTTGATGCTGGCCACAGTGCAGTGCCTATTGTATTAGCTTTAACACAGTTTTGATACAATACTGTACTTGGTAGTATCACTTCATGGGGTACCATATTATGTCATGCAATTTACGCAAACTACTCTCAAACAGCTCAAAAGTAGAAGAAGAGCGACGCAATAACACAGCTTATAACTGCCTCTTTTCTGTTTCAACCACATAAGGTCCTCAGATGATTAATATCAAATAGTCTACTGAAAAAGGGTATACATGGGCCTAGAATACCGCTCACATACATTCCCCTCATACCTACGTTTGCATGTGCTGGTAGCATACTCAAAGAATTTGTGCCCGCATGCTTTTCTATTTACTCTGATCTGTTACTAGTCGGTATCTTTTCTTTCCCCAATAATTTGGTAGTTTAATATAGGATTGGAGCTGGCCAAGAGTTTCTCCTTATGTAGTTTTGAGCGGTAAAAATTTCATCAATCATATGTCATTAGTTTACTGAAACTTTCTCTCTGTCTTTTCCAGGAATGATGGTGGAACTATAAGTCCAGGTCGAATTGCCATACAATCATTCTGTGCTCCATAGTGTTGCTATTCTGAGATGGTTAGTTGCGATAACGATATAAGCTCTTTCATGTATAATGCTATCTTATTTATTTGGTTGTATTAGGTTAGATATATAAGGATTGGTTAAAATGTTTCGCATGTAAGTTAGGGGATTTCTTAGTTCCTTGGGCGGAGTGGTGTACATTTATATTCTATACTTAAAACAGAACTTATGAACTTGTTCTATACGAAAAAAGTGAAGGAAAAATAACCGGTTTACCCGTCACCCACCCTACCCTACCCGCCATTTGATGGGTAGGGTAGGATCCTAACCATTTAACGGTGGGTTGGGTGATGGGAAAAGTTTTTCTTACCCGTTTTTCAGCGGGTAGGGTGGCGAAATAGGCCATTATCCTACCCACCCTACCCGTTGTGCAGCCCTACTTCTGTCTCATCCTTAAGATAGTTTCGGTGAATATTTTTTGCCAGAGTTATGCTGTTGTTGTTGCCTGTTAATTTTTTTGCTCCTTCACTCCTTTTTTCTTTTAGTCTCTTACATGGGGTTTGTTGTTATGAGGTCCCCTTTTACAACAAAAAAAGGTTGGTTGTAATATATTTACACAGGTTTGATGAGTAACATGAGTTGCTGATTGTGAAAGGAAAAGAAGTATTAGTTGATTGTCTCTTGCGGTCTTGCCAAGTCTTATCATCATTTTGTAAATAACTGCAATTGCTGAGACTGCATTAGTTGGATATTTTTAATCAAAAATGTAACTTCTTTCATGTTTATAGAGATTGGTGATTTCTGTAAAAATCAAATTAGCTTTGCATAATTGATTCATTTTCTTGGCACAAACAGACTTGTTAAAACAAAGCCATTTATCACTTCTTTAGTTCTTTTCAATTTCCTCAGACTTCCATTTCCTATATGTGTTTTGACTTTGAGAACCCCTTGTAGCATTATCAATGCTGATCTGAGTCATCTTACAGTGAACCAGACTATAGATTTGAACCGAACTTGCTTAATCTTGCTTAATTTGAAACTGGAGTCTTGCTGAGATTTGTGAACTTTGCACTGTCTTGCAAGTTGTACTGTTATAACTTGTTTCTTTTGTACAGGTTACCGCGGTTTTTATCTCTGAAGATGATCCTGCTCCGGATCTTCCAGTTATACATGGATTTGCACTGCCAATGAGACCTCCGCGTCCAACATCTTGTACAGGAGAATGTTTAGGTAAGAAGCCCAGATTTGATGTGCATAGAAGATCGGTATGGCTACACTACAGATTTAATGAAAATGTTAGAGAGCAGTGTATCCGTTGTGGAATGGTTAGGTGCGACAAGTTTTGGGGTGACTACCAAAAAGAGCAGTCATTGAAGTTTATGGCTATACTTCTTGATCCAAGAAAGAAAGTACGTGGGTTGTTAAAGTGTTGTCAAATAGTTGTGCATTATGACCAAGAAAGATATGTACAAGCTATGGTTGATAAAGCTATTAAAAATTTAGAGGAGTTGTATGCAGCATACAAATTATATGCAAATGTTGTAAGATCAGAGTCCGTAGGTGATACTAGTTCAACTTGTACTCAGATTTTTTCGGGTTCTGGCGGTTCTGTTTCTAGCAAGGTTAAGTGTATGACAGGAAGAAATAAACGCAAGAGACAATCGAGTAATGTGGAAGATCATGGGAGGTCTGAGGTGGAAAGATACCTGGCTGAACCAATCTACATCCCAACTAATGACAATGATGATTTTGATATATTAAAGTGATGGGAGGTAAACTCTGCGAGGTTTGACATTTTGCCACTCATAGCTAAGGATATTTCTTCCGTTGTACGACTCTGGTATGTTTATACTTTCCTTTGTTCTTTTTAAGTTTATGCTATTTCTGAATGCCATATGTGCTACATTACTATTGTCTAAAATTATATTATGGCAGATGTGGTCATGACCGCGGATGCTTTATAGCTTAGCTAGCCTCCTTGTATTTTCTTGTTATAAGTTTGGTAACAAAATATGTGATCTATGTCTAGAAATTGAGGTATCTTTTGTGAGCAATTGGATCTGACACGATTTATGCTGGTGATTGTTTTGTTTGGTTGGACTATATATGCTTAATTGGATTTATTTGTTCTGCAGAGGGGACAATTGGGACATGGTGATATGATTCAGCATGATAGCTCGACAATTGTATCTGGACTATCATGGTAAGTTTATGTCTGTTATCTGCTTTGAGTAGTGGGAGTTTGAACCAACATCTTCTTCTTTTTTAACATTAGTAGATTTAATTACTCCGAGGCATTCCAAATGTTGCTCTATTGTCTGTGGATTTATGTGCAAAGACTATTTGAACTCTTTCGAGCCATAGATTTGTTGGTCATTAGACTCATTACTAATCTCTGCCTCTTAAATGGATGTAACATTTTCATTGGGTTGTTTAAATTCGGCTTTGCCTTGTGGAAATTACTACTGATGGTAGAGTTGTGAACTAACCTTTTCCATCTGTTCTTTTATCAACTAATGTGACATTACCGTTGGCTGCAGACACAGAAAAAATCTCATACAGTGGTGGTGACTGATGGCGGAAAGTCTTTTTCTTTTCGCTGGAATAAGCATGGGCAATGTGGAACAGGTTCAGCAAGGACTGGTTAGTGCAAGTTGTTTGTTGACGGTGGTGGAATCCATCAAGTTATAAAGATGCAGAGTTAGTTGTCTATTGATTCTATTCTTGAGTCATAAACTGATTGTGAGTCCGAGTGTTTCTCTAAATTTCAGTCGTAAGTTCTGACGGAAATTGTGTAAGTAGTGGCTGAGTTTTACATCTAAAATGTTTGGTTCATTGCAAGGATTACGAAAAAAAGGTTTACTCCGCACACCAAAATTAAGGATGATAGTATTATTTGGAGAGCACTCCTGGAATTGGCTCACCAAATCGTTATCTTGCACGTTCTTGTCAGTCACATTATCTCTATAGTTGCAAAATCTCATTTGTTGGTTGGTCAATTTTACCTGCATCAGATTTTTCTTGAACATTCTTTTTTAACAGTTAATTTCCACATCTTCACTGTGAGATCTCTTTGGCCCGTCATGGTTAGACACCCATCCGTTTCTAAGAATCTGTAGCTGGAACGCAGTGTACAAATACTGACAGTTTAACACTTGTTCAGTTCAAACGAGCTCATGGTGCACAATGGGAATTCAAATGGTAGAGCTAGAGCATGCGAGAGGTACAGGGTTTGATACCCTGCATCTCCATTTTAATTTTGCTGTGTGATTTTGTATATTTACTTGATAACAAGGTTATTAGTATAGTTTTTTAGTAATTTGCTTATGAATATTCAGCTCAATTCAACACTTACAAAACTTACTTTCGGGTTTCGAGTTAGTTGTAACCTTAAATTTGGTCCGACTAATAACCTTAAATTTGGTCCGACTAATTTTGACTGAGTTCATATTTCTAGCTAAAAGTAGGGTGATAAAGATGTGGGCGTCCTATGAAACCAGTGAATACATATTGGAATGCGTGGTGTACAACATCCCAAGCTTATTACCCCAGTAAAATAGCCCGTGCCGTTCCGGCACGAGTCATTCCCTAGTGATTAATATATCTAATCAAGCAGTCAAGAATTATAATTAGGTTTAGTTTTTCCCTATTTATGGGGTTTTATTTTGCTTGAATACTCCCTATTTTCTTTGGAAGCATCTTTATTACAAAATCAAAAATTACTGGAAAAAATTAAACAAAAATGCGAATGACGGTGGTGGGGGAGATGAAGTAGAAGAACCATGTGAGAGATGGAGTAGGTGGCGTGTAAAAATAGGTTGTAACTTAGGGTTTTTTTAAAAGATTAGTTATTTGAGTGGTTTTACTATTGGGTGTAAACATAAAGTCTTTTTTTTTTTTTTTTTTGAAAACTTAGGCAAAGCCTAAGGAATATCATTTATGTAATTGCTGGTGTTGTCTTGGTTTGGGCAACCATCAGACTCAGTACTCAAGTTCTTACAATGAACAACCAAATTTAAAGCTTGAAGGTTTTGGTTTCTATCTAAACTCTTAAGACCTATTAAAACACATGTTACAGGATTGATGTGGATGGTATTTTCTTCATTGAATCTTTGTTTCTCCCTGTGTACTCCCTGTTGAATCTCCCTTTAATAGCTTTGAGGTATAGGTTGTTGAAATGCTCCAGAATGTCAGTTGTTTCAGCTTGTATGACAATGTTTGTGTGATGCTTTTCCTCTGCCCATCGAAAGGCTAGTTCTGCTCCTCCTGTGGCTCCTTGGGTTTCTCCTTGAGTTGAGTGTCCTCTGCAATCAGCCAAGTTTCCTGCAAAATCAGAAATAGTTAGAGCAGAGAAGTAACAGTTTGTGTTGGGGTCCCTGATGGTACAGAATTTTATTACAAAACCATAATTATGTTGGTGTTGTTGGACCCCAACATAAGAGTTAGCAGGAGATAGTTGATACTCAGTATCAATGAATTGATCCTGAGAGTTCAGGGGATGGTGAGGTAGGTTGTGAACTTTGTTGTGATCACAAAGGTGATGATGTATGCTAGTAGTAGTAGCCTTAGCATTAGGAACAATGTTTTGGAATACTAGATCACATCTAGCCTTCCAAATGAAGCAACAAGTGGTAGCATAGATGCAAATATTTCCAGTGTTGCAAATGTTGCCATTATTTTGGAACCAAGCATTGAACCATCTTATGAAAGAGGTTTGATGATCAAAGAGACCATGGTTTGCCCCTAGCATTTGCTGCCAGACAGCAGTAGCAGCAGGACAGTTGAGAAACATATGAGTCAATGTTTCCTCTCCACTGTTGCAGGTATTGCATATGGGATCAATATAATGGAGAATAATAGCAGTTTTAGCATTAGTTGGTAGAATTTCATGAGCACATTTCCAGAGGAATATCTGGATAACTGGAGCAACTTCCAATTTCAAGATAGCACCCCAATTCCTGGTTCCTTGCTCATTTCTGTAAAGGTTCTCAATTTTTTCTGTATAGAGAGCTTTAACAGAGAATTTTCCAGTTTTGCTAATGTTCCAGTGGATACTATCTTCTTCTCTGGGGTAGATGGTTATATCAGTAATGGTTTGAGCATTTTCAGGGTTGAAGAGTTGTTGGAGAAGTTGAATGTTCCAATCCTTCTGATCTGTCATTAGGTGAGCCACCATCTGAATGTCATTTGGGAAGTTGGTTGGTTTAGTGAGTTTCTCAGTGGTATTTGGGATCCATAAGTCATCCCAGATGTTGATTTTGTTTCCATTTCCTATTCTCCAACCACAATACTGTTGTATGTTATGGATCCCTTCGAGAACTCCTTTCCATATCCAAGAATCCCCATCTTTAGCTTTGGTTTTCATGTTTAGAACATTTCTTCCCAGAAGATATTTGGCATCCATCAATTGGTACTAGAGAGAATCCTTGTCTTGTTCCAGTCTCCAATCAATCTTAGTTATCATGGCACTATTGAACAATTCCATATTCATGAATCCCAATCCACCCAGTTCTTTTGGCTTGCATAGAGCAGTCCAAGCTTTAGGATAGTAGCCAGTTGGATTCTACAGATTTTTTCCCCAGAAGAAGTCTCTTTGAAGCTTGTTCATGTCTTGACAGGTTTGCTTAGGAATTCTGAAGCAGTTCATTTGGTATATACTGGCAGTTGAAGTGACAGATTTGATTATAACTTCTCTTCCAGCTGGGTTTAAGGGGGAGTTCTTCCAGCTGGACAGATTTATCTTCATCTTGTCCACCCCTGGTCTGAAACATTGTATTTTACTTCTGTGGGTAAACAAAGGAGATCCAAGATATTTTTCATTAGGCTGAAGAACATGAACCTCTAAAAGATTGCAGATGGTTGGTATTATGGCTGGTTCAGTGTCTTTGCTGAAAAAACACCAGATTTGCTGAAGTTGATTAGCTGACCAGAAGTAGCTCCAAAAATATTGAGAATATCCTTTAGGTTTCCGGGCTTCAGTAATATTGGCCTTGCAGAAAACCATGCAATCATCAACAAAGAGAAGGTGAGTAATTGAAGGAGCATTCTTGCATATTTTGGTGCTTGAGATGATGCCCAATTCTTCATCATGAGTTAGAGTCCTGGACATGGCTTCCATGCAAAACAAAAAAAGATAAGGGGATAGGGGGTCCCCCTGTCTAAGACCTCTAGAGGGGTTGAAGAAGATATCTGGAGAGCCATTGATCAGCACATCATAAGAAGTGGTGGTTATACATTGCATGATCTTGTTGCACCAAGCAGAGTTGAAGCCAATTTTCTCCATGATATTATGAAGGAAAGTCCAGTCCAACCTATCAAAAGCCTTGGCCATATCTATCTTAGTTCCCATACTACCTTTATTTCCACTGATTCCTCTTCTACTTCTCATGTAATGTATGATTTCATGAGCAATAGCTATATTATCTGCTATTTGTCTCCCAGGGATAAAAGCAGATTGATAAGGAGATATGATTTTGTTTAGAAGTGGCTTCATTCTCTGAGCTAGGAGCTTTGATATAATTTTGTAGGTTGTGTTGCACAGACTAATGGGCATGAAATGGCTGGGATTGGAGGGATTATCAGTTTTGGGTATCATGGTTATGAGAGTGGAGTTCATTTCTTTTAGCAGATGACCATACTGGAAGAAGTGTTTGACCATTTTAACCAAATCCTCTACAACAATGTCCTAGTTAGCTTGAAATTTTTTTTGGAGGGAAGCCATCTGGGCCTGGAGCTTTATCTTTGGCCATACTGAAAAGAATTTCCTTTACTTCATGATCTTCAGGGATTCTGTTTAGCATGTTGTTGTCAGTTTCAGTTATAGTAGTGGGGATGAGGTTTATGATTTCTGGGTTCATCTTGGGTGATTCAGATGTAGCCATTTTGGAAAAGTGGTTGGTGAAGCACTGTTTTATTTCTTGGTAGTCTTCAGTCCATGTCCCCTCAGAATCCTGGACAACATCAATCTTGTTCCTTCTTATTCTGGATTTAGAAGCTCTGTGGAAGTAGTTGGTGTTTTTGTCTCCCAATTTGATGTAGTTGTATCTACTTTTGGTTTTCCAGAATTTTTCTTCAATGTCTTGCCACTTTTTTAGGACTTGCATAGCAGTTTTGATTGAAGAACTTCTGTCTTGCTTGAAGTAGTTTCCTTGTAGCCAGTTTAGATGTTGCTTGCTTTCCTCAATATTAGTCTTTATATTTCCATGCACCTCTTTGTTACAAGTTTTGAGCTTTTGTTTGATATCCTTGAGTTTTCTTGCTATTAAGTAAACAGAAGAACCTGACAAATTCTTTTGCCAACACTCAATAATAATATCCTTACAATCCTTGTGATCCAGCCATGGACCAAAGAATTTAAAAGGGATTTTTCCAGTATTCCAATGTGGATTAGTGTTGAGAAGAATAAGATGATGATCTGAGCCAATGGATAACAGATTAGTGACAGTAGTGTTTGGATAAATGGTAAGCCAAGTTTCAGTGGCTAGACCTCTATCTAACCTCTGTTCAGTGAGAGCATGCCCATTTCTCTTGTTTGACCAAGTGAAGGGGCACCCAGAACTACCCATATCAATAAGATCCAAGTCAACAATCTTGTTGCTAAAAATATTTGCTTCCACACTATCCAAAGGTTGAGTGGTGTATTTTTCATTGTCATTTAAAATGAAATTGAGATCTCCAATAACCAACATGGGATAGAGTGTGTAGCAGTAGTGTTTTCCAGAACTTTCCAAGAGTTGAGCTTACAATTTGTACTATTGGGGTTGCCATAGTAACCAGAAAAAATCCAAGAGGAGCCATTAGTAGGCTGGATTGTGGCATTGATATGGTTTATGGAATAGTCCAGGATATTAACATCCAAGGAGTTTTTCCATATCAAGACTAAACCACCAGCAGTACCACTAACCCCTCCAGGATTGACATGCCAATAGTTCTGGATATTAAGATTTTTCATAGAGTTTAAAAGTTTTCCATGTTTTTGCTTTGTTTTAGAAATGAAACAAAGGTCAGGATTGAATTTATCTAGCATGTCAGAGAGGTATTTTCTGGTATTTGTTTCCCCTAGCCCTTGACAATTCCAAGAAATTGTAGTAAAGAATTGCCAGGAATAAGATACAAAAGGATACTTGGTGGTAAGCCTTTTGGTAATGGGATCAAAATAGCCAATATAGCAGTAGAAGTAGCAGACATAACAATAAAGTATAGCATTAGAAATGATAAAGATAAAACAGATGCAGAATATTACCTCAGTGTTTGGTGTTGTTGAGCCAGATTCACCATTAGTCATATGGGGATTACTTGAGTCTAGAGGTTCAGCATAATTGTCAGAGAATTCCTTTAGTTTTTTGTTGTTGTCAGATTCATTGATTTCCATATGAGTAGCACCACCATTTGGTTGTTTTCTCTTGTCAGAAATTTTGATGTCTTTTGGCAAGGTGTCTTTAGAAAAAGAATGAATTTTATTTCTAGCTTTCCAGGCTTTCTTCTTGAATTGAGTGGTTTCAGCATCCATTCTTTATTTTATTTGAGAAAGAGTGGGGAGGTTTTGGGAAGGGATAGTAGGGAAGAGCCCCTCAGTGTCACTCTTTTGGGTGGTATTAACATGAAGAGTATTAGGTTGTTTGGTTATGGCTGCCTCCTTGATCTTAATTTTTGTTTGGAGTTGCTTATAGTTGGTAACTATTTTCTTTGAGATATCAAGCCTTTTATTTATGATTTGGCTAGCAATGATATCAGGGTGAGGAGAGTTTGGATCATCTCTAGAGGAGGCTCCAAAAGTGAGGTGTTTGGAGGATGAGGGAGCAATGTTTGCAATTGTCTTTTCTAGTTCTTTCTGTTTAGCATTCCTCATTTTGTTTCAAAGACTTGAGCAGCATCAGCATTAGTGTATCCTCTGTGAATGACATTTCTTCCTTCTTGGACAGTTTTTTGATAACCATTTTGAGGTGGGAGTAATGGTTGGGGTGTTGGAAGTCTTGTGTAGTTTGAGTAGTGATATTTTGAGTGTGTAGGATGTGTGTTGCAAAGGGGAGATGGGTGATCCAAGGTTCTACAAACTTTCCAGAATTTGATGCCATTCAGGGCATAAGCAAATTCCAGCCAATGTGAGATGGTTGGTGTTTTATAAGCTTCAATTCCAAACTTTAGAGGTTTGGTGACATCAATGGTAAGCAGAACCTATAGGTTTTTCTCAAATCTATCTCTACCATAAGGTTTCTTTTCCTTCTGGTATACCCCCACATGCTTGAGAATGTTCCTGATGTCTGGTATGATGTGGGTTGGGATTCTTTTGATGAGCAACCAGATCATCACTTTAGTGAAGTCTTCTTCATGGGTTAAGTCTGGCCCTCCCAAGGGGATGCCAACAAGAACCATTAGCTTATCAAAAACTCCTCTAGTTCCTCCATTCCTAATAGTTGTGTAATCATCTTCATGAGTGAGTCTGAGGATGAAAAAATTCCTTCTTCTGTTCCAGATTTCCAGCTCAACTCTACCAATGAACTCCCAGTTATTGTTGATAAAGTTGCTGACTCTAGTTGTTTCAAAGCAAATGTTGCTGCAGAGTTTCCCAATAAATCACCATTTCCAGTCTTGAGGTTGTTTTGTTTCGATGTTTTCAGGATTGAGGAAAACCTTTGGACATAGATCAGCTTCAGGCATAATCATGGATTTGTTCATTTGGGAAACAAGATTTTCAATAGAAGGAGTGGAGGAATTTGAGGTGGAAGCCATGGCTAAGTGAATATTGTAGCAAGGGAGGTTCAAACAGCTAGAGATATGACCAGCAGGAGCAAAGATGCTAGTCCAGAATGGGTATTGTGAAGTAGTTTTCCAGCCTTTAGTTTGAATTTTATCCTTTAAATTGTCAGGAGAGAGGTTGTGTTTTAAGACAATCCAAAGTAACTTTGAAATGAGCTGGTTTGTTGATGTGGACTTGACATTGTAATTTGTATACCCAGTTTTGTTGCTGATGCATATGACTGATGGAATCTGTCTCAAGTACCTGCACTCATTTGAAAAAATTGAGTTAAATAAGAGTTTTAAAGTATTACCTTGACCTATCCATTGGCTTTTGCATCTGTTAGTAGTTTTGTTCTTGTTTAGGCTGATAGTGATGTTACTAGCTTTTGCTTGAAAAAAAATCACGGGTTTGTTTTGAGATTTGAAGTTGGACTTGTGCTGGAAATCAACAGGTTTTTCAAGTGGTGCTTTAGTATCAGTGGTTATCAGGTCATAGTGGTTCATAGTGTGGATCAACCGAAGGTTAACTAGTTTCGCGGATGGGGTTGATGCTAGGCCCACATGGTGAGTTGTTGACTTGCCCGCACCGAACACCCTTGCCAAATTGGTCTGTGGGTCACCATTTTGTTGATGGAGGACTAAGTCATGCCAGTTAGCTATAAGATAGGAAGGATTAATGTCATGCCAGTTAACGGGTGTTGGTGGTTGTAAAAATTGATTGATCAGTAACTTCCACTTTGCCAGGTGTGGATCTGTCATATTTTTTCCAATCTCCATATGTCAATAAACAAGAAACCACATTAGAAAGTTTAGGTTTTAAAAAGCTTGAGTCACTACAAAAACAGGTCCTATTAGTGAGGGTTTTTAAACAGTCACAAATAGGAAAAAATAAACATTTGTGAGTGGCGTTTCGGTTTGTTCAACCGTCACTAATAAATTTTCTAATTGTGACGTTTTTTTTTGCCGTCGCCAATTTTAGCACCATCGCCGGTGGTTTTTTCCCGGTCAACGGTTCACTGTTATGGGTCACCGGCGCCGGATTTTAGATTCTCAGAAATTTTAGATTTTTCAGAAACTAATTGAAACTTAGATTCATGAAGTTAAAATAAGAAACTACACTTCATAACAAAATTTTACAAAGTTCTACATTGAAACTTACATATATGCAAGTAAGATGCATGTTTTACTGATTCTGCCTTTGTGGACTGATTTCAAGTAAAATATGAAGTAAGACGGTAAAAACACTCGAGAATGGGTTCCCAACTCCCCTCCGAACTAATGCATCCTAAATACACCAAATACAAAAATACAATATGTACCACAGATCCTTGAGCACTAGGCAGAGCTGGAACATCTCGAACAAATACTCAATCAACATACCAAACTAAGTTCCCTAATCTCCAACATGGTTCCTTCAAAGCACTTCATCAGTTGAGTACTCCAGCAAATGAGTAATGGTATCTCCAATAATTGTTGACCTCAGGTGGCCAACATGCATTTCCTTTGCAATATTTGGAGAAGAAAAATCAACCACTGCTTTACTGACTCGTAACTTCGGAGCCCATATTCCAATATCTTTCGCTAACATACTTTGTATAGTCTACAATATAGATATATTGTAAAACCAGTTAATTTTCTATTTTTGAAGGGAAAAAACATAAAAGAAAATTCAGAATACATTACAGCAGAACACAAACCTTAGCTATCCATTTATTTGGTAACGTTACATTCACAAAGCCGGGTCCAGTAACAGAGCTAGATCCATCATCTTTGATTTTGGCAGATTTTTCTTAATGGCCTGGAGAAATATAAGAACTTAAATAAGCATATAAAACTACACAAGTGATTCGAGCCCAAAGTGCACAATTTAAGTTTACAAAAAAAAAAAATCAACGATGTCATTTTACAGCAACAAAGAACACATTGAAGAATTAATTTCCTGTCCTATTGAAGGATGACCCTTGAATTCAGTTTTCCGTCCTTTTACCTTCGACCAGCAGTTCATTGCATTATTACTTAACAACATCAACAACTGTACTGCAGGAGAGGCGTAGGAATATCACAGACAACATATAACACTCTGAGTCTCTAACTAACTAATATTTGGTTCAGCTGAGTTGGGGGACATCTTGGTAATCATCCTCGAATCATGAACTAAGAAGGGAAAGAGGCATATATAGTAGACATCAATAGATATCATTGACTGACTAGGTTAGGAATAGTCTAGAGAGAATTCTCTAGAGTGCAACCGTATGTCCGAAAAACATATGGAGGGGTTTATCCATCAAGTGACCATTTTGATTAGTCTAGATTTTTCTAGACACATTAAATCACAAATTATTTAATATCTCTAACAAATTCTACATTAAGAAAGTAAACCACATATGCTGCGCATCTGCTTTTCTAATTTGGCATAGAAGCATCACGAGCATAAGACGAATTGAAAGCTTGAAAGCGGGACTCACAGGATTATCCCGATATCCACTGTGTTATATGGGCTTAAACAGATTATCAACTGTCGCAACCTCTGGCAACTGTGTCCTCACATATGCATTACTCTATAACGTGAAAAAATGATGGACCGTGCTTTGGAGATGACTACCTGAGTATTCACCAAATGAATCATCCTGCTAAACTTGAATAACTAGGTTTGTCTATAATCTAGCACACGTGTGCAACACTAAAAAAAAGAATAATAAGAATTTTACCTCAATTACAGATGGAATATCAGATTGTCAAGAAGAGCCATGTGATAAATCCATCCTAAAGTTAGTGGGAACTTTAGACACAACATGAGTGCTCAAAGGCCAACACCAAATTCAGATCACCAAGCTGCATCAGGTAGAAACATAAACAAGCTCAAATACAGCCACTGACGAAAGAAAACAATGTAATTTAAGATATAGATGCCTCAATTTAAGAATCTGTAGAGAGACCAACTAATGTTCCATCTTCCATTCTGAAGAATGAAGTCATCTCCCTTACAGTTTGATAAATATATACGAAAATGAAAGAACTAGATCAAAATATGATGATATTTATCCTTTAGGAAAGCAATGCTAATCGCAGTCATGAAAGCAGCAACAATAGCAAGGGTCTCCTATGAAATTTCATCCCTGCAGTAACGGAAAGTGATGCTAATGGCCATCATATGCAAGTTTAACTTTCTCAAGAATCTGCATTGGAAAATAACAGTATATAATCAAATTGCTTTGGGAATCTAGACATATCAAACTCAACGAAAGCTCGATCAAGAGCAAAAAAAGAAGCCCAATTTGTTCCAAACGCAGAAAATACACAAGTCTCCAAGTTATAAATGTTATGAAATACTATGGATCAACAGCTTAATCTGATGGAATACCAACTATACGAACAATTGCATGGGAACTATCCAGTATCGAAAAATAAAGAATGTTTTACTGCAAAGACAAAGCATAAACGCAAAGCAGCAGAAAAATTATGAGCATTCAAAGGTCCCAACCAACTTGATTTAGATAAATCGATAGTACTTGAGTGAAAATGTTATGCTAATGACTTATACAAGCACCTTGAACATGTGTTTCCTAGCCTACAAATCCATGTGTGCTCAGGGCACTTAGTAACAACATACATCTTACTTCAAACCATTCATGGCTCAATAACATCAACAACTCCATCCCTGTCATCCAATGCATCCCTAGCGACAAGTACAGCTTCACTACATATCGACCATATCAGCTTCAGCTCCTCTTTATCTATCATTCAAACTCAAAAACACTGGTCTAAGTTTATAACCAAAAACCTAGTTTTGGATGAACCCTAATTCCCAATTGATCATAGAAACTGAAATTAAACCCTACACGTTATCCAAACTTCAATTAAAAGCAAACCCTATAAATCAATTTCACAGAAAAACAAAATTAATTAGAGAAACCATAAATTCAACTTACCTTTCTGTCGAGTTTGAATCCACACATGGATCGACACCATGACCATCAATTATCCCTGATTCCATTCCATTTCTCTAAATCTCAGACTCATGATCTTTATCTCCATCATCGATTCTCATTGAAACCTTAATGTTATCTATAAAAACATCACCTTTTTCTTCTCCTCTGTATTCAATCAACTATGGCTCCATCAACAATTATCTCCCTCAACACATCAATATTAATTTTCTATGAATCCCTCTCTTAGAATTAAGCTTAAATCTCTTGAAATTGAAAATGACAGAAAATAGGAAAAGAAGAGAAAGGAGATATTGAAATTTGAAAATGACAGAAAAGAGATGAAGATGGTAACAATGATGGAGGAGATTGTAAGAGAAGAGGTGGAGCAAACCTCAGTTCTTCATGAGCGGAGAAAAAAGGGAAAAGATAAGTGAGAAACCAGATCTGTTTCTCTCAAATAGATAAGGTTGAGAAACCAGATTTTTTTTAACACTGTCGGAAATGCGAAACCGACTAAATAAAATGCTCCTTTGACCAAACCTATTATTTCCTACGGTTGGTCAAAACACCCTCACTAATAGGACCTGTTTTTGTAGTGAGTGAATAGGCTGTGGGTAATTATGCCCCCAACAGTTAAGAAATGAAGAGACGGAAAGAGAGGTAGAGTGGTGGTAAGCAGTTATGGGGATGTATTGGAAACCGACGCCACTTAAAGTGGTTATGTCTCTTATCCCTTTAAGACTCAAATCTTAGCGGCAGAGAGAAGAAAGAAATCCCTTTGCACTGTTTGTCTTCCAATTTTCTCAACATCGTCAAAAGAGAGATTTCTAATCTTCCAAACACAATGGCTGGTGAAGATCGCAAGGGAAAGAGAAAGATGCAGGAAGTTGAGGAGGAGCCATGTGTGCAATGGTATCCACGAGAATATGGGGTGACAAGATTGTCTTATGGAATTCCATTTCCTGAAGGGTGTGAATCTCCAGGTTATAATGCCGATTTCTCCTGGTATTTGGAAGATTTGCAGCATAACATTGAGGTAAAACTTGAGATGGAATTTCAGGGAGATAAGCCTCCAGGTTCCGTTGTGCATGAATTGATGATGGATTCCCCTGTGGATCGTCTCCGAAATCATTTCAACCAATATAAGCCTGAACTTGTGAGGCAAGATGTCAGTAATCCTTTTACAGATGTGCATGGTGATGCAGGTTTTGGGAGTAGTGTGCAACATGCTGCTGAGGGTGCACATGAGGAGACCGCAGGTGAGAATCTTAACCATGTTGAGTAGTATGTTACTAGGATGCCAAAATCTGCAACGCATCCTCAAATGAAGACAAATGAGCATTGGGTGTTGTATGCTTTCATCCTCGATTTGGGCCTTTTGAGGTTCATGAAGGAGTTGCAGTTGTTGCTGATCGATTCCTCATCTCCGACGTTAGTCGGATTGGGTACCAGTCTATAACTCTTGATGCTAAGGAAAGGCGGATTGTGCGTCACTTGGCTGGTTTGCCTATGCATAGAGATGAACCAATGTGGTTTCCTGTGCTTGATGCTCTTTGCCCTGCAACAGGTAGAATCGGGCGTTCCATTTTTGCAGGTACCAAAGCTTCTGGTGGTTCTTCTACTCAGCCAATGCCAACTGAATTTAATCCTGAGATGAGTGCTTCTACTACTTCTCCTGAGGAATCTCATCATGGGCCAACCGAGGACGATACTAGAAGTAATGTTGAAGCTGATGGTGATCAATCCCCTCATCTTAATCCCATAAGGGCTACTCCTAGAGTTTATTTGACTCGGAGTCGGACCCGGAGTGTGAGTCAGGGAACTCGAAGCAGGACTCGCAGAGCATCTCAGTAAGACATTGCAAATCTTTTTATCATCCTTTGAATTTTTTTTGGTTTCTAAAGTGATATAAGGGTGAGGTTGTGATATGGGTTTAGGTTGAATTTGCAGCTTATGGTCTTTTGGTTTGGATTTGTGAAACTTTTTATGACTGTTTTTTTTTTTTTGGTTTTTGGAACAAAGTAGTATAATTTTGGGTTTGGATTTGAAGTATTTGTAATTATTATTGTGACTTGAATGGGTGATGAAATTGGTATTCTGATGTATAATCATGTTTGTGTTATGATGTCTTTCTAAATGGATGCGATGCTTGTGTGATTGATTTTGGGTATGAATGAATGGTAGGTTTTGGGGGTTTAATATGATGGGCAATACAATTAGATAAAAGGTTTTGATATTAATCTTGTATAGGCTAGAGATGGGTATGAGAGTTTCAATCAGGTGTTCGGAGGTATTGATCTTTAAAAATAGGGATATGATTGGCCAGTAGCTTTTGGTTTCAATGTGCAAAGAATCTGACCAGAACCAAGAGATCTTATGGAAATTAAGGTAGAAGAACATACTGAAAATAAAAGAAAGTAGCCAAACTTGGAAAATTAGAGAGGTTGAAGTTACCATATAGGATTGAAGCTTATGAGATTTGCATTTATCAGAGATGCAAGAAACAATCTTAATCTTTAGCTTAAGCCGTTCAGAACTTCCAGAGAAAGGACTCGAGAACACAGAGATTTGTAGCAAGCTTGGTATTGAACTAGAAATCCAGGAACCATCCAGAAAGTAGTACTCAGGACTTTCAGAAACTTCGAAACTTTCAGGGAATACAAGGATTGCAGGATTCGAGCTCTGGAAGACATCGCTTAGCATGCATTTGGATAAATCATAAATCTTCATGATATTTGTCTTCCTTATTGATTCCAAGAAGATGATAAAGTCATTGATAATATCTGTGATTTGGGTATCCATAGTGATAAGAGTACTACTTGAAAATCTTGTGATTCTAGTGATTCTTTTGATTCTTGTGATTCTTGAGAGTCTTGTGAGACAAGAGATGATTGTGATTTGGGTATCCAAACAAAGGAAGCAAGAAGAAGCAGCTGATTATCGGAGAAGAAATAAAATCATGAAGAAAGAATCAGAGCCAGCAACCGGCGAGAAAAAAAAACGGTCAGAAATAGCCGTTGGGAAGACCGTTAGAAGAAAAGAACAAGAAAAAAACCGGTAAGGAAGAGAGCTCAGGCAGGTGTATAGGGAAAAAGCCGAAGAGAGAGAAGAGAGCTCATTGCTGTCGTGAAGTCCAAAGTGGCACAACGATCGGTGTGTAAACATAAAGTCAACAAGTAGTATTTAGGATATATGACAAAATATATGGGTGGCAAATATGATAAATGGGGGTGGCAATTAATAAGAGTGTCAAATAGGAAAAATGAGGGTGGCAAATAGGTGGAGCCATTTAGTTTGGATTTAAAAAAGAAAAAAATTAGATTATATACGTAATAAAAGTGTGGACTACGTTTAAGAGAAACCTTACAAGATACACGACAAGTTGTAAAGGAGAAAATTTTTGGAGGAGAAAGGAAGAAATACTTGGTGACGTAAAGACCCCAGGCCCAGTCCAATAAATTCATCAGTGCAGCCGCGACACAAGATGTGTCTTGAATGACACTCTTCGAGGCATCTAGCGTTACGGCTGCATGTATGGGCAAAGGATTGCTTAAAAAAATATTCGGAAACAGCGAGAAGCAGAGGAAATAGAAGCTTGACATAGACATAGACATTCCTTTTTTTTTTTTTTTTTAAAGGTGATGTAGACATTCCATAATCATTGTACTTAGGTAGTTTCTAAGTATTTAACGCACAGTATTTATATACTGTGCAAACTCTGATTATAATTATTCACCTCAATTCTAAACCCTTCTTCTGGCTTTTCTTTCTTCTGTATTTTGCTTTATTCCGAAGATGATGAATAAGAGGCTGAAGGTGACTTCAGTACTTTGGAGTGAATTGGCATCAACTGAAAATATTAACCTAGCAGAGGATATCTGGTTTGAAATTTTTGTTTTTCTTCCTTTATGTTCGATCTTCAGGTTTAAGTGTGTCTCAAAGGCATGGTTTTCACTTCTATCCAACCCTTATTTTATCAACAAGTGGATGAAACACAACAGCTCAAATAAATCTGTCCCATGATCTGTGGCTTACACTAATCTTTCTTACGAAGATGATAACTTCACTGCTCCTATGGTTTATTCACCTTCAATAGCGTCACTTGGGGCACAACCGAAATTCATGCCAAACAAGGAAAACTATGAAAAATTGTATGCTGTGGGTTCATGTAATGGTTTGGTTGTGTTTTCACCATCACCATTTAATCACATTACTTATTTTGTATGTAATCCTCTCACCGAAAAATGGGTTTTGCTTCCTCCGCTACCCCAGGATGTTGTATCCGATGATTGTCAGACTACGACTGGTTTTGTATGTGAGTGCTTTCCATCTACAAATTACAAAGTTGTGCGGATCCCTAAATTTGTAGGCGAAAAGAGAAAGTTCAGCATTCATATATTTTTTTCCGATAGCAGTGAATGGACGATCTGTGAAGTTTCATGCCCTGAAGATATCAGTTGGAAGTTAATCAAGGATAACGGTTTAGTTAGCCATAATGGGGATTTGCTTTGGATTGCAAACACAAACAGAGTTCTGGCTTACAATCTTAAAAAAAACATATGTAGCTTGATTGAATTGCCTGCTGACCAGAAAGGAGGTGGTGATCCGCTTAACATGGAGTGTCTTAATGTGTCCGAAGGTTTAATCTGTTACGCTAGGAGGATCGACTCGTGTTTGAGCGTCTGGGTGCTTAAGGAGAACTGGCAGTTGTTGCATAAAGATATAAAGCTAAGTGATCATATTCTTGTACGCAAGATATTTTCACGTCTTCTTGATTTCTATCCACTACAAAATATAACGCTATGTGATATTCTTAAACGCATGATGTCTTCACGTGTTCTTGGTTTCAATCCAGTAGACAGGAATGTTGTTTTGCTTGGTATTTGCAACTGCGTTGTGGCATACAACATTCAAACCAAAACATTGGAGGAGCTTACATTCCGATGTAAAAGAAATCTATTTCAAGGAATTTCCCGACCAGTAGTGCTAAGGCTTTTGCCAACAATGCTCCCAGCACTGTCCATCTTAAAAAATTACATCGTTTGATCTTGGCTTAACAAGTCAGTTATTGCCCTACAAAGTTAATGAAGAGTTTTTTTTTTTTTTTTCCTTCTAGTAATTTTTTTGTGCCCTTCTAACGTATTTAACCTAATGGTGCTGGGTATGGGATCTTTTCAAAATATTGTAGATTGGTGAACTACCCTTGCAACCAAATTAACCAAGAGGAAAGTTTTTTGCATTAACAGTTTCACGGTACATACTAAAGCATTGTTAACCAGATGTTGAAGAGTACAGCATACTAATGCATTGTTAACCCGATGTTAAAGAGTACAGACAGACCAATTATAAGAGAATATCGACTGCTGACATGGTTTAAGCAATTGTTCGATCCTTGTTTTGCCTAATTCGTTCTAGGGATTTTTAATAAAATGCCCATGTGGGGAAAGTCATTTAAGAAAATGCCCACGTTTTTTTCAATATTAATTTAATGCCCACGCTGTGACGAATTCCGTTGCACTCTGTCAGGACCCACCTAATTTGGTCCATCTCGTCTGAACCAGGTCAAAATCTCTCCAGCGGAGATGAAAAAAAAGGCGAAATTACTTTGTTACCCACTACGTATACAACTCATATAACCCTAAAAAGGAATTATCACTGCGCCTCCGTCCTCTTTTCCTCTGAACTCTTTCTTCTGACTTCGACTGGTAATGGTGGTGGTGGTAGTGATTGGGTCTGAATTTTGAGAACATATCAATTTGGTGAAGAAAGGTGTTGCTGTTATAGATTTGAGTCATGGGTTATTGATCGTTTGTGACGGAAAGGATTGCTGGCAGTGGTGATTCGTATTTTGAAATTTGGTCGTTTATGGTTCTGAAATAAGGAAGTGGAGATATATATTGCGCTGAATTGGTTAGTCAGTTAGTTATAGTCTTAAATTGGGATTCGTTGGTATTAGCTCCACGAGCGTTATTGAAGAAGAAATTTGTATGTGCTGGCTTAATTGGTTTCACCTGGGGTTTGAGGCCTAGCAAAATTGGTGGAATTGGTTATGCTTATCAAGGGGATTTTCATGGGTATTGACAGTGGGATGTATTAAGTCCATACAAGAATTAGCCGTAATTGGAAGATTATTGCTATGATGATCTTTTTTTTTTTTTGAATGTTTGATTTGTTGATATATTTCGGTTGTTGTTGGAATTGATCCTTTAGCCGAGAAGGAGAGTTTGCGAATCATCTCAACTCAATGGCGCAATTCCTCTCAATTGTCTGTCACGTACATCAAGTGTTCGAGAAAAGGCATGACTGACAAGTTATCGAAGAATGGGGATCTGCAACAACACAAGGTAAGGCCGTAGGAACACTATGCGTGGTCCGTATATTGAAAAATGGTTTACTGGCTTGTGTTCTCATGACATAATTATGTTTTTTGAAATGAAACCAACCAACCATTATGTTGTGTATGTTGATTAAATGGGATGGCAGAGTCCCCGTCACAATCATAAAATGTTTGTTAATTCATTTATTTATGAACGATACTTGGAATTTGGATCAGCACGAAGTTTTGATTACTTTGATTGGATTGGATGGACATGATGAGAACAATTCCGATATTAATTAAGTTTCTTCGTTTTTCATATTTTCCATTTTGATTTGGTTTCATGGAATTGGGAAGGAGGATGAACGATCTTCTGATTTTAGGTCCCTGTCCGCCAAACTGGCAAATCCCAGTCAACTCAACTCGGAACTGAGTTTCCAATTTAATTAGGTGTGAGTCAGAACTAGAGGGTTAAACTGTCTTTTACCTAGGATGAATAACTGTCATGTGTGCTCTAACGACCGTTTGGCGTTTTTTCAAAAAAAACGGATGGAAAAGGTCAAACCGTGGGCATTAAATTAATATCGAAACAAACGTGGGCATTTTCTTAAATGCCTTTTCACACATGGGCATTTTATTAAAAATCCCTTGGTTCTAGCCAGGGAACAAACCAATACTTTCTGTCTCTTCAATTTCAGCTGACTCCAATACTTATATATTTTTGCTCCTAATTCTTTCAACGAAAGAACAGATTCTAGGTTCATTATGATAGTGTACCTGTGTGCAGGATATCTAGTAGGCCGTTTACTATCCTCACTCCATGCATATGTGTTGATATTCATTTCCCCATTGCTTGCAGCTTCATAAATTCCATGCAGTTTTCAATCCGAATAATTAAACAGGAATACTGACAAGCCAGGTTTGATCTTCTTTACGTATGCGAAAGTGCGCGGATGGTAAACCTGTCACAGAATGATCACAACAATTGGCAAAAGGAATTTCTAAAAACATACTGTATAAATTAGTGCAATTCAACGACAAAATGGATTGAGAAACGGGTTTTTTCTCTGATTCAGTTCAGGAGTACACACAGAATATGTGAACGTACCAAAGAGGAATGGGAAGTGCATCTAACGGCTCTCATGGGTAGCTGATCAACCAGACATTTCCATATGGATCAGTGATCTTTCCAAAGGGACCACCACAACAACCTTCCTCTGCACCTTCAGTGAACTCTGCATCAAAATCTGCTCCAGCATAAACGGCGAGATTGACGATCCCGGGAGCATCTTGAGTCTCCAAACGAAAGGTACATCCAGTTCTGTTAGCCCTAAAAAGTGAGGAAAAAAGAACAAAAAGATAGAAAGAGAGAATAAACTGCAAATGCGGTTTTCGAAAAGTGAACAGTTGTGAGAATTTTCAATTGTCTCACAATTTCATTAAATTCAGCTCACCAATGAAATTTCTAGTTCAATGTCTTGTATAGACAACAGTTAGTAGTGATGAATTTCAGAAAACAATATCGATTTCTATCAATAGCAGTAGCAAAGAAGAAATGTTACAGTAGGATCGGCTGAAGAAGATGACTGGTTTTCACACAGGTTCATCGCTGCTCCGACCCATTGCCGTAAAACAACTGGATTGATCTTCCAATTCTTACAAAACTTTCATCTCTTTCATCTCTTCAGGCAAAGATCGATTCCGTCTTCTATTGGAGGTAGATAATGGGTGTTTGCTGCCGTGCAAGACAGAACGGGAAGGGAAGGAAGAGAAAATTGGAGGTAGATGATGGGCGTTTGCTGCTGTGCAAGACTGAACGGGAAGGGGGAAGAGAAACAAAAGAAAAAGGAATCAAACTGTTAGGGTATATTGTGCAAGGGTAAATTACCTAAATACCTTTAGGGTCTGTTTGGGAGCTTGGAAACGGGATAACATATCCCGGAAAAGTTTATCTTAATTTAATTCATGATAACCTTGTTAATGGTTAGTTTTAATGGTGTTTGTCTAAAATTCTATCATATCTTGGGCTAGGTTTATTTGGATTTGTTTTGTTAGAATACGGGCATCCAACTCAAAACCAATTGGCTATGAGTGGAGAGGCCCTAAGGGATTATAAACTGCAGGATCTTAGATGTCTAGACAATGTGAGACTAATAATCTCAACACATCCCCTCACGTGTAGCCTCGTTGGGTCTAACACGTGGACAATTAAATCGGGTGACGCGGAGTAAAGATGTGGTCAAATGACTCGTCGCAAATAGCCTGCTCTGATACCATGTTAGAATACAGGCATCCAACTCAAAACCAATTGGATATGAGTGGAGAGGCCCTAAGGGATTATAAACCGCAGGATCTTAGATGCCCAGACAATGTGGGACTAATAATCTCAACATGTTTGACTACAAAAATATGTTAATATAAATAATTATTTCTTAGACAAATACTTATTTTAAAAGAAAATAACTGTCTAACAGGTGAGGATACATGTATCCCAATATACCTTAGGTTTAAGTTTGGGGTGAGGGAAAAACTATTAGTTAGTTTTTAGTGAAATAAAAAAAAAGTATAAAAATTAAAATTAAGTATAAAAAAAATTTAAAAAAAAAAATCCAGAGCCTAAAAATTTGTGCCAATTTAGGATGATACTAACCCGTCTAAGTGAATGGAAACATCTTGGTTGTAGGAGTTAAGGAACCCAATAACAGAGTTTATTCATAAAAAAACAGAGTTCAAGTGTTAGAATGGAATCATCACACTATGTTCTATTTTTATTTTATTTGAAAATTTATATGTTTCTCTAAGTGATTTGGTGGGGCCCACACATCGAATTGCTACCACTGCTGGATGGAATAGATTGATTGAGTTACTAAATAATAAATAGACCAGACCAAACGGAATAAAGTTGAAAGAAAAAAAAATTAACACTTGGATAGCAATATGTGTGTATTTTCCCTATCTTCGTCGCCTAAACAAGCGTGGAACGCAAGATCCATGGGAGCTATCATGTAATCTGCTGAGAAGAAGCATGCGCTTGGATCCAAAAGATCAAATCATGCAGTTAAAAAGAAAATGAAAAGTTTATTATTGTGAAATAAAATCAATCGTTAGTTCCCTCATAAAATCCAGTGAGTTGATCTAGAATTAAGATTATCGACCGCTGGTTCCCTTGTATATGCCAAGATGTGTTGATATTAGTTCAGACCAGTATCTCAATCCATTAGGATTCATAGATTCATCTTGGCAGAGGCCTTCAGACAGATATGGGAAACACCGTTGACCTTAGACAACATTGTTTTAAACTATCTATCTATATAATCCATATTCTTAATATATTCATTTGTGTGATTCCGATTATTGATGTCCATAGTGCGACTATCTGAGTAGAACTCAGTCAATTATATAAATATATGAATATGAGTCGCACCAGGGTACTTTCTCTTGTGACCAATGAGAGTATGCCAACCAAGGAGATTCTTTAGTGTCGTTCCTGAGTTATTCACGAATAACTAGGGTTTGGAATAAAGGTTTTGTGGGTACGACTCTTGTAAACCCTCCCGAGACTATAACTCGTCCACTAGGCCCACCAAGCGGTTTGAAGGTTTGTTATACGTGCTAAGTGTGACCGTATCCTCAACGAGATGGAGTCGTATGTTTTAAAATTAGTTTAGTTTGATTTGCTCGGAAACTAGCAAAGTCTAAGTGTGGGGGAATTTGATAGGTATCTAAAACACCTTGATATTTATCTATTGTTTGTGCTTTCTCTGCAAAGTTTTCTTGTAAATTATGTATTTTATGTTTAATTTTGAGATTTAGGTATTTTGGAGCAAAAGAAGAAGAAACATCGATGTTTATGGGTAAAAATCATTTCTGCCGATTTCGGTAATGAGTGAGAAACTGGTTCAAACCCTAAACAAATGTGTTGCACGTGATCACTTTATAGATTCGAGAGATCAATCTGTACAAGTCTGGATTAAACCAAGAAATGGTCGTTCCAGACTTGCTTCGGTCACAAAGTGGAGGAGAAGGGTTGATTTGGGGAGGATAACAATGAAGGGTGATGAGACCAGAGTGTTTCGGGTTGGGTTTTATCTCAACTTGTATCAGAATGGAAGCTTGAGAAATCTTGCTAGCAATGGAAGCTTTTTGAGAAAGAGAGAAAGCTTGCCAAATGGCTATCTGATAGTGTATTGTATTTGCCTTGCTAGAACTTGTGTGTTTTGGCAAGATAGGTGAGTACCTATTTATACAAGTGAGAATAAAACGTCCCTGGCCTCATATGGAAGTGTGTAATTGGGTCAATTAAGTTTGAGGAGGTGAAAACCGCCTGGTTTATTATGGAAAACATTTTTCCATTACTGCCTTACTTAATTGTCCGTAATAACTCCCTTGCACGCCTGCTTCAATGCCATGAACGCCAAACCAAAACCCAAAAAGCATCCTACGGTTTGTGTTGATATCTCGAGTGTTGGTTGCACCTTGAGTGCAAGTGGAAATGCCAGAGCTGCTAGTGGCGTGCGTGGCATGTGCGGAATGCCTTGGTGGTATGTTGTACGTTGAGTGTAAGTGGAAATGCCAGAGTTGCTAGTGGCGTGTGTGGCATGTGACAATGGCATGTGCGGAATTCCTTGTTGCGGGTTGTACTTCGAGCGCAATTGGAAATGCCAGAGCTGCTAGTGGCGTGCGTGGCATGTGCGGAATGCCTTGGTGGTAGGTTGCACGGTTTGCAAGTTAGGCTACCAGCGTGTGTGTTTGGCATGTGCCAATGGCATGCGTGGCCGTTAGGGCTGTGGCCTTGGTAAGAAAAGCTACCAGCGACCATGTTGGCATGTGCCAATGGCATGCGTGGCTGTTAGGGCCGTGGCCTTGTTAAGAAAATCTACCAGCGAGCATGTTTGCATGTGCCAATGGCATGTGTGGCCGTTAGGGCCGTGTCCTTGGTAAGAAAAGATACCAGCGAGCATGTTGGCATGTGCCAATGGCATGCGTGGCCGTCAGGGCTGTGGCCTTGGTAAGAAAAGCTACCAGCGAGCATGTTGGCATGTTCCAATGGCATGCGTGTCCATTAGGGCCGTGGCCTTGGTAGGAAAAGCTACCAGCGAGCATGTTGGCATGTTCCAATGGCATGCGTGGCCGACTTGGCCTGGGTTGCATGGTTTGTAAGCCTAGGGCGCTATATTTGGCATGCGCCAATGGCATAACGACTTGGAAATATGGCTTGTGGTACGTGTTGGCATGTGCCAATGGCACGTACAGACATGTTGACCTATTTGCACGTTTTGCAAGCCTAGGGCGCTATATTTGGCATGCGCCAATGGCATAACGGCTTGGAAATATGGCTTGTGGTACGTGTTGGCATGTGCCAATGGCACGTACGGCCATGTTGACCTAGTTGCACGTTTTGCAAGCCTAGGGCGCTATGTTTGGCATGTGCCAATGGCATAACGGCTTAGTTTGGCATGGTTGCCAATGAGTGCGATATGTAGTTTGGTTTTGGCGTCGCTGCCATGGTGCGCAGTGTGCGGCTTGGTTTTGGCATTGTTGCCATGGTGCGCAGTGTGCGGCTTGGCTTGGCATTGTTGCCATGGTGCGCAATGTGTGGCTTGGTTTGGCATTGTTGCCATGGTGCACAGTGTGCGTCTTGGTTTGGCATTGTTGCCATGGTGCGCAGTGTGCGGCTTGGTTTGGCATTGTTGCCATGGTGCGCAGTGTGCGGATTGGTTTGGCATTGTTGCCATGGTGCCCAGTGTGCGGCTTGGTTTGGCATTGTTGCCATGGTGCGCAGTGTGCGGCTTGGTTTTGGAATTAGGGTTCTGTGTCGAAAACCCTAATCTGGTATTTTGAAAAAATACCCTTATTAATTATTTACACTTGAGTTAAATACTCTTAGTTAATGTGTTGCAGGTAACACTAGGTCATGGGGTTTTACGATTTTACCCATTGTTTAGAAACCACCATCAACATTAAGTCCCCTGCTTAGCTCGGAACAGGGGCTTTGTTGCGAGGTAAGCATAAGATGGTGACAAACTATCAACAGCAAACCGTAAAGAGAATTGAGGATGGTTGTCTAACCTTTTACAAATAGGATTTGGAATCCTTTCCTCTAGTAGTTTTGCACAAATCAGGAGGCTGGCACAATTGGTGGGGCCGGTGCATCTTGGGCGACGTTGGGAAGTTGCGTGAGTTGGGAAACTGAGCGTGCTAGCTGGTGGGACTAGCGCAGGGTGTGGAAGCTATGCGTGCTTGCAGGCGTGGCTTGGGAAATTGAGTGTACTGGCTTGTTGGTCTCAGTATAAAAGTTGAGGAGTCAGCTCGGGCGGCATAGGCGCAAGGCTGAGAAGTTAGCATGGTGGGACCCATTCGGAGCATGCTAGTTGACTTGCTTGGGGGGAGTGCCGTTGATGAATCTCTGGTGGACATTTTTGGGAAGCTGGGCATTTTTGGTGAGGCCAGTGGACGACGGGCATGATGACTAGTGTAGCTTGGACGGTTTTGACAAGCTGGCATCATTGATGGGCCCAGCGGAAGGAAAGGAAGCATTTTTTGACTTTCTTCATGCATGGACTTTAAAACCAGGGAGCCATTTATGCCATAGAGTTACGTTTCTCATTACTCCCTTTCCTTTTTAGGATTCCGCCATTCATTCCCAATATGACTACATCATCTTCTTTTGATAAAAGGGGGCATCTTACTGAAATCCTTCCCTCTTTTGCTATGACGCTTAGAGATGAGACTTCCTCCAATCGTCTAGATTCTCCAGGTGAGGGTTTGAGATCCGACTCTTGCGAGAGTGTTCCAACTAGAGTTATGCGAGTCAAGAAGATCATACCGCCATGACAACTGAGTGTGCTAGCCGGTGGGAATTGATCTTGTGTGCTGCTATGCTGGTTGGTGGGACCACAAGGTTGGGGAGCTTGGGAAGTCGTGCAAGCTTGATAGGCTAGCTGGTGGGAC
The DNA here is from genome assembly GCA_023529315.1 of Papaver bracteatum. Taxonomy (NCBI): domain Eukaryota; kingdom Viridiplantae; phylum Streptophyta; class Magnoliopsida; order Ranunculales; family Papaveraceae; genus Papaver; species Papaver bracteatum. The sequence goes on from JAJJWX010002137.1 coordinate 444,927, forward strand.
CGGTACAAATTTGGGAAGATGGCGTCCTGTCGTGTTGGCTGGTTGGGAGGACTCTGAAACCCTAATCGGCGCCCGTTATTGAAATTTCTGCAGAATCCTCATACGAACTCGGATTTTGACGGTCCGCATATGTATCCTCAAGCCAAGAAAATTTCCAAGCTTTTAAAAAGAATATTTTTGAAATTTGAGCGTGTCCAGGGGATGAAAACCGCTAAATAATAAACTTCCAGGAGGTTTTCAGAACTTTCCCAAGTTGCGTCTTGTCTGCTGTTTTGGTCACTTCTCCTTTATCGTTCATCCAATTGCCATGAAATTTTGACATGTTGTAGGTAACTTCCATACGAAGAGAATGGTACAAAAACCACTACCAGATTCCACACGAATTGTTACCGGTTCGTAATTGAACACATGCTAGTGTAAGCTTCCCTCAGCTGAGTTTGTTTGGAGAATGTGTTTCACGACTTTGGTACTTCTTGGACATGTCATGGAAGTATAATAAGGAACTTAAATGATGTTAGTTCACTTACTTTCTCAATTTTATGATCGTACTGATTTTTCGCACTTGAATTATCCCAATCCCATGTAATCTTCGTGTTAGGTGCTTAACAACGAAGTTGGGAATCATGGATCCATTAATATGAAAAACCCTGAAGTTGTTGACGATGAATTACTTGCGCTTCCAGGTTATGAAGTATTGATTGCCGATTTAGTGATAGTGGCGGAAATCCCAATTGAGCCTCGGATGGTGGAACCCGAATCGAAAATAGTAGAAAATGCTTCGACTGAAGTTGACTGTATCTTGTGAGATTTAACGGTAAAGGGATACCGTGTATATGATCAGTCCTCCAGTATGGTTTACATGCTTCCATGGTGTAGTAGCTGTTGTGGTGAAGTCCCGAATGAGCGGCAACGATTCTTGGTAGGAGATGTAATTAGAAGAGAATATGTTGTCGCGGTAACAAAGTGGGTTGGCGTGCTTCTTGTAGAAAATGTTGTGCATATGTACCCGAAGAAAATACTGCACACATGATTTTGAACCCGAAAAATATACTGCGCATATAACTTTGAACCCGAAGAAGAATTCTGTATATGCATCTGAACCCAGAAAATACTGCATGCGAATCTCAAAGAAGAATAATATATGTGTTTCATGTAACCCGAAATACGTGTTGTATATGAATCCCGAAGAAGAATACTGTGTATAATTTTGAACCCAAAGAAGTATCTTTGTCATGCTCGTAGAAAATGCTGCGCATATAACCTTGAATCTTGAAGAAATGCAAGTATATGCGCTCTTGAATCCGTAGGAAATCTTTGTATACACAATTTTGATCCCGAAGAAGGATATTGCATATGTATTTCAAAAACCGTAGAAAGTACTATTCTTCCATGTCTCAGGAATCTTCTCTTGTCGGGCGCGGTTATGTGTCAGGGAAATAATTTCATATTTCTCTGTTTCGTTTTGTGCTGATATCTTGTTGCTAAATGAAGAAAACCGGAAAGATGTTACCTGAACCAAGCCTCGTTTTGTCGAAAGATGTTGATGGTTCGGAGCCAAGCATTGATGATGATTTCTTTACCAAAGCCTTTGTTCCATACGATTTTGTATTCACAAAGGGGTGTATTCTACTTTCAATATCACCGATGATGATGGAGAAAGTTTCCCTGGTGCAGTGCGGCTGAGGGCTTGCGAATATCCCTTGGCGTTGTGAAGAAATACAGTTTTCCACACAAACGCTTCATAACGGACCGCACAATTTTGTGGACGAAGTCCCCAGAAATAGTGCGTCTCTTGTAAGGAAGAGAGTCTTCGTGAAACCAGGAGGTTTGATGATTTTCCTAGATTTTGGGGAAGTCGTTTGTCTTTACATGTGATGAAATTATGATTGTTGATCCCATCCGAGGCGTTTAAGTGCGACGGTAGAAGGATGTGGGCTGCCAGTGCTGTGGAGATGCAAGCTAGCAAGTGTGACGCAGGCTGTCAGTGCTGGGAAAGATGCAAGCTTCCGTGGCCGGAAGACGCAAATTTACGATGCTAGCCATTGAGCAGAGAATCTAGCATTGGAGAGACACCATCTGCTGGTGTTGTCCAGATTGTGGCTGGTCATGTGCGTCTGTATGTGTGACTAACATGTGCGTCTGGTAAGCGCGTCTGGTGTTGTCTTGGACGCGGATTGTTGGCACTGGAACTTTGGCTATCGAACTTTGGCTATCAAGCCGTGACGATAGCGCGGGAGGCTCCTTTCCGTGGGATGGTGGGATCGATACTTGGAAGGCGTGCAGGGCGGATCATGAGATGTTAGTTCTAGCAGCATCGTGGTAGCAATCAAAGGGTTGAAGATGAAACAAATGGTCCTCCAAATGTCGAAGGACGTCTTCTTCGAGAAAAGTAAACCACTCTTGAATGATTTCTTTTGTGTTTATGTCTTCTGAAATTCTTCTGTGTTTTCCTTTTCGAAAGGCAAAAGAAACACTTGCTTTGTGGTTTTGATTTTTTCTGGATTTATGGGTTGATAGGCAAGTGTTACTTATGAGGGTTTTGGGTTATTATTCGGGATGAACCGTCTTAGGATATGGAAGATATAAAAAGATGAATATTTTCCTTTTCTGAAAGACATACTGGATGTCGGGTTTAAAGTTCAGCCGGTTTTGGTAGACAGCTGGTAGCTTTTGAGGATATTGGATTATTTCTGGGATGAATGGTTTTGATAATATGACTCTGATTATGTCTTGGGAAAGGAATATTGCCTTTATGTAAGTGTGTGCTAGCAATAGGCACAAGACACAGTAGTATGACGGTTTTATCAAGAACCTAAAAACAGATCGTTTATCTTGCCCAATCTAAATTTATTCACTTGCAAACACGTCTCTCTCCAAGTAAAAGGCGGCTTTTATGGTAGCATCGCAAGTTAGTCCCCAATTGCTGGTAGCGTCTTCAGCAAGTCTCCAGTTTTCTGGTGTAGTTTTAACAACTGATAACCGGGTCGTCTGGCAGTTGAGTCGGATTGAGTCGCAAGTCCCCAATCACTGGTAGCATCTTCAACGAGTCCCCAGTTTTCAGGTGTAGTTTTATAACTAGTAACCGGGTCTTCTGGCAGTTGAGTCGGATTGAGTCGCCTTCCCCTACCATCTTGACATCTGGGTCGAAGAACGAGATCGACAGTCTGACATTATAGCCGATAGATCAATCGTCCCACCGTGATCTCCAATTGTTTATGGGTAAAAATAATTTCTGCCGATTTCGGTAATGAGTGAGAAACTGGTTCAAACCCTAAACAAATGTGCTGCACGTGAGCACTTTATAGATTCGAGAGATCAATCTGTACAAGTCCGGCCTAAACCAAGAAATGGCCGTTCCAGACTTGCTTCGGTCACAAAGTGGAGGAGAAGGGTTGATTTGGGGAGGATAGCAATGAAGGGAGATGAGACCAGAGTGTTTCGGGTTGGGTTTTATCTCAACTTGTATCAGAATTGAAGCTTGAGAAAGCTTGCTAGCAATGGAAGCTTTTTGAGAAAGAGAGAAAGCTTGCCAAATTGCTATCTGATAGTGTATTGTATTTGCCTTGCTAGAACTTGTGTGTTTTGGCAAGATAGGTGAGTACCTATTTATACAAGTGAGAATAAAACGTCCCTGGCCTCATATGGAAGTGTGTAATTGGGTCAATTAAGTTTGAGGAGGTGAAAACCGCCTGGTTTATTATGGAAAACGTTTTTCCATTACTGCCTTACTTAATTGCCCGTAATAACTCCCTTGCACGCCTGCTTCAATGCCGTGAACGCCAAACCAAAACCCAAAAAGCATCCTACGGTTTGTGTTGATATCTCGAGTGTTGGTTGCACCTTGAGTGCAAGTGGAAATGCCAGATCTGCTAGTGGCGTGCGTGGTATGTGCCAATGGCATGTGCGGAATGCCTTGGTGGTACGTTGTACGTTGAGTGTAAGTGGAAATTCCAGAGTTGCTAGTGGCGTGTGTGGAATGTGCCAATGGCATGTGCGGAATGCCTTGTTGCGGGTTGTACTTCGAGCGCAAGTGGCAATGCCAGAGCTGCTAGTGGCGTGCGTGGCATGTGCGGAATGCCTTGGTGGTAGGTTGCACGGTTTGCAAGTTAGGCTACCAGCGTGTGTGTTTGGCATGTGCCAATGGCATGCGTGGCCGTTAGGGCCGTGGCCTTGGTAAGAAAAGCTACCAACGAGCATGTTGGCATGTGCCAATGGCATGCGTGGCCGTTAGGGCCGTGTCCTTAGTAATAAAAGCTACCAGCGAGCATGTTGGCATGTGCCAATGGCATGCGTGGCTGTTAGGGCCGTGGCCTTGGTAAGAAAAGCTACCAGCGAGCATGTTGGCATGTGCCAATGGCATGCGTGGCCGTTAGGGCCGTGGCCTTGGTAAGAAAAGCTACCAGCGAGCATGTTGGCATGTGCCAATGGCATGCGTGGCCGTCAGGGCCGTGGCCTTGGTAAGAAAAACTACCAGCGAGCATGTTGGCATGTGCCAATGGCATGCGTGGCCGTTAGGGCCGTGGCCTTGGTAGGAAAAGCTACCAGCGAGCATGTTGGCATGTGCCAATGGCATGCGTGGCCGACTTGGCCTGGGTTGCATGGTTTGTAAGCCTAGGGCGCTATATTTGTCATGCGCCAATGGCATAACGTCTTGGAAATATGGCTTGTGGTACATGTTTTCATGTGCCAATGGCACGTACGGCCATGTTGACCTAGTTGCACGTTTTGCAAACCTATGGCGCTATATTTGGCATGCGCCAATGGCATAGCGGCTTGGAAATATGGCTTGTGGTACGTGTTGGCATGTGCCAATGGCACGTACGGCCATGTTGACCTAGTTGCACGTTTTGCAAGCCTAGGGCGCTATGTTTGGCATGTGCCAATGGCATAGCGGCTTAGTTTGGCATGGTTGCCAATGAGTGCGATATGTAGTTTGGTTTTGGCGTCGTTGCCATGGTGCGCAGTGTGCGGCTTGGTTTTGGCGTTGTTTCCATGGTGCGCAGTGTGCGGCTTGGCTTGGAATTGTTGCCATGATGCGCAGTGTGCAGCTTGGTTTGGCATTGTTGCCATGGTGCGCAGTGTGCGGCTTGGTTTGGCATTGTTGCCATGGTGCGCAGTGTGCGGCTTGGTTTGGAATTGTTTCCATGGTGCGCAGTGTGCGTCTTGGTTTGGCATTGTTGCCATGGTGCGCAGTGTGCGGCTTGGTTTGGCATTGTTTCCATGGTGCGCAGTGTGCGGCTTGGTTTGGCATTGTTGCCATGGTGCGCAGTGTGCGGCTTGGTTTGGCATTGTTGCCATGGTGCGCAGTGTGCGGCTTGGTTTGGCATTGTTGCTATGGTGTGCAGTGTGCATCTTGGTTTGGCATTGTTGCCATGGTGCGCAGTGTGCGGCTTGGTTTGGCATTGTTGCCATGGTGCGCAGTATGTGGCTTGGTTTTGGAATTAGGGTTCTGTGTCGAAAACCCTAATCTGGTATTTTGAAAAAATACCCCTATTAATTATTTACACCTGAGTTAAATACTCTTAGTTAATGTGTTGCGGGTAACACTAGGTCATGGGGTTTTACGATTTTACCCCTTGTTTAGAAACCACCATCAACAATCGCTTAAAAGGGCTAAAGTGTCATTTCATGTGCAACTGTTGTTGGAGGCGAATTATTTCTCATTATTTACTTTTATTTCTTCATCTCTATCTGAAAGGCATGTCGGCTTTAGTGATGCAAGTTATGTCTGAAAAGAATGACATCCTTAGTGATGTAGAAAAATTGAAGAAAATAAGTGGATATGAGAGGTAAGAGATTGATGCTCGAGAAACTACTAAAGGAACTCCGAATTTGGATAAGGGCGCCCCCAGAAATGTCCCAGATGAGTTGACAAAGGCATCCCAGAAATTCTAGTCAGAGACTTAGCTATAGTAGACTAGAAATCAAGACTTATAGTTTTGATCACTAATATTGACAAACATGCTTGAGATAGCAACGCATGCGAGTTCAACCGAGAAATGCTCTAACAAGTCCATACAGATTGCTAAGTGAAATATGGGGTGAGGTTGTTAGACCCCCGCTTTTTCAATTGGTGAAAAAGCGGGGTTCTAAGAACCATACCAATATTTTGTTCGGAAATTTGTATGGACTAACTCCAATATAGTTCAAAGAGAATCAACTAGACAATCAGACTTAATCAAGGAAAAACATCCAAGAGTTATATCTCAATTTCTCAATACAATCTACAATCGAACAAATAGAAATCTGTGAGCCCGATTGATATGAGAAATAACTTGAACGGTATCAAAAACCAATGTTCAAGTGTCAATAAATTTCAATCAACAACCAAAGGTCGGATTTACAAATTGATTGAACTACGCACAACCTGTGATATTTCAATAATATAAACAATATAATGTGGAAATGAAATAACACAAACACCAGAATTTTGTTAACAAGGAAATTACAAATGCAGAAAAACCCCTGGACCTAGTCCAATTTTTAACACCATACTATATTAAGCCTCTACAGACACTATCCTACTACAAGTTAACTTCGTACGGGAATGTAGTTGAGCCCTAACCAAGTCTCACACTGATTAAGGTACAGTCGCATTCTTTACTCCTTTGAATCCTAGCAGGACACTACACACCTGATTCCCTTAGCTGATCTCACCCACAACTAAGAGTTGCTACAACCCAAAGTCGAAGACTTGATAAAAAAAATTGTATCTCACAGTAAAGTCTATTCTAATAGATAAATCTGTGTCCCACAAAAAGACCCATAAAGTTTTTGTTCCGTCTTTTGATAATCAAGGTGAACAAGAACCAATTGATAATCCGGTCTTATATTCCCGAAAAACATCCTAGAAATGTCAATCACCTCACATTAACTTAACTATATGGTAGTATAACAAGTTATTGTGGAATCACAAAGAATGAGACGAAGAGCTTTGTGATTACTTTTTATATCTTTCCCATCAGAGATAAATCTTGAGCAAATCTACTCAATACGGTAGAACAAGTAAGATCAGAACACGCAACTACAAAGAAATTAGTTGGGTCTAGCTTCGAAATTCCACTGAAGTTAAGTTGTTAACCTATAATGGTTTTAGGAAAAAACCTAGGTTAAAGGAGAATCGACTCTAGTACGCAACTAGTATCACACATGAGGTGTGGGGATTAGGTTTCCTAGTTGTTAGAGTTTTCCCTTATATAGGCTTCAAATCATGGTTTGATAACTTTGAAACAAAGCAATCAATATTCACCATTATATGAAATCTTGATTTAAGATTCAAGCTAAGTTTGCTTAAAACCAAAGCAATATCTCTCAATTATTAGATAATCTAAGCTTGTTACACATAAATGAAATATACTTTCATATGAACACTTTTCTACTAACCATATTCATCTAATACTTCTAGATAAAATGATAATCAAATGATTCTAATAGTGTTACTCATAGAGTTGTTCAATTGTTTATATTCCCATAAAAGTATACAAGATACAATTGAAATAAAATCGGATAGATTCAAGAGAATCAATTCATGAACATTAAGCCATGGTTTATAAAGATTGCATTTAATTTATATATATATATATATATGTTCATGAGAATGAGAATGAAATCATAATTAACCGATTTTAGAACATAAATCAACTTAGTTTTCAAATGGGTACGCAAACTTGAGTTTTGGACATTGGTCTAGATGTCCGACAGTTTGCAAACGGGTATGCATATTGTCGTACCGGACCTAACTCAGGTAAAACCGTACACATACTAGTATGCATACTTGGTTCCCGGACTTTAACAGTTAAACCCATTCGCATATTGGTATGCAAACTTGATTTCCGGACCTGAATCATACCACAACAGTTTGCATACTCTATAACATACTGTGTTATATCCAGACAATAGTTAATTATTCTAAACTCCCATTTTGTTAGAGCACTGCTCGGTCAAACTCGCACGCATTGCTATCTCAAGCTTGTTTGTAAATGTTAGTGATCAAAACTATAAGTATTTATTTCTAATCTACTTATAGTAATGTCTTTGACTAGGATAGATAGATTGTGTAGTTGAGCATTAGACTTCACAACTAGCGTTCATCAATTGAAGATGAATAACTACTAAGGAGAGCTTGTGGAAATTCATCAACAAAAGGTATGTGGAGACTAAAACTCATCTATCACTTGAAAAGTATATTTCTACTCTATCTCATATATTGAGACAAAAGTCGTATTACTATAGTAGTATTAGATTATGCACATTTGATATTTTGAACTAAGTTTAAGTCACTTACATATTTTTCGAAATATGTGTTGGTAAGCTTTCGCTTCAACCAAGTTCATCTTATATTCTTGAAGAAAGTCAAACCTAGTGTATACGTTTAGGTACGGTTACACAAACCTAAATGAAGGTACATTACATTTGTGTATAACAAGCTAAGTTTGATTTAACGGTTGAAATATATTATCTTGAATCTAATCCGGTTTTCATCTAACGGTGAATATTGAAAGCTTTATTACCAATGTAACCTAAATTGCAAACCCTGATTTGAAAATTATAAAAGGGAGAACTCTAGCAACTGGGAAACCTAATCCCCACACCTCATGTGTGATACTAGTTGCGACTAGAGTCGATTCTCCTTTAACTTTAGGTTTTTCACGAAACCTTGTAGGTTCACTACTTGAAGACTTCATTGGGATTTTGACTCCAGACACAACTATTTACTCTGTAGTTACATGTTCTGATCTTAATTTTACTATCGTGATTGAGTATTATCTTTGCAAAGGTTTGCTTAAGATTTATCTCTGATAGGTAAGATTAAAATTAGTCACAAACATCTTCGTGTCATCGTTTGTGATTCCACAAAATCTTGTTTCATTACCATACAATTAAGATTATTGTGAGGTGACTGATAATACTAGGATGTTCTTATGGAATATAAGTCTGGTTTATCAATTGGTTCATGTGCACCTTGATTTATCAAAAGACGGAACAAAACTCGTAGGTATTTTATGGGAGGTAGATTTATCTATTCCAATAATTTTTCTGTGTGAGACAAATTTGTTTATCAAGTCTTCAACTTTGGGTTATAGCAACTCTTGGTTGTGGGTTAGATCATCTAAGGGAATCAAGTGCGTAGAATCATGCTGGGGTTCAGAGACGTAAGGAGAGCAACTATACCTTGATCAATGTGAGATTGATTAGGGCTTAACTACATTCCAGTCTGAAGTTCATTTGGAGTAGGCTAGTGTCTTTAGCGGCTTAATACAGTTTGGTGTTCAAAGATGGACTAGGTCCCGGGGTTTTTCTCCATTTGTGGTTTCCTCGTTAACAAAATTTCTGGTGTATGTGTTATTTTCTTTTCCACATTATATTTTGTTATATACTAGAAATATCAAAGGTTGTGCGTAAGATCGATGAATTTTGAATCCAACCTTTGGTTGTTGATTATATTGATTGACACTTGAACATTTGTCTTTAGTACTGTTAAAGTTGTTTCACATAATAATCAGACTCGCGAACTTTTATCTGTTTGTTTTGTTGAATACATTATGAAACAGAGATATAAGCTCTTTGATATATTTTTCTCTAGATTGAGTCTGACTGTCTAGTTGATCCTCTTGAAAGTATATTGGAGTTTGTCTATTCATATTTTCGAACAAAATATTGGGTGTGGTTGTTAGACCCCCGCTTTTTCACATTTCAATCATTGAAACATCCTTAGAGGATGACAATATCTCTCTCACACAAACTATCAACTTATACGTAATTTTCAAGTGATCGAATGATCAATACAAAACATTCTGAGTCTACATCAAATGACTGTCTCAAACATTGTAAGATGTTTCAAGGAAATTTTCACATTATCATCTTTGTTGATGGTGAATTTTTAACAAAGGCCAAAACTGTAAAATCATGATATTGAATGTCCTTGATATGGATTTAAGCATGTGACGATTCATATTTTATGAATCCATGATGAATATGTTTCCTGAAAGGCCTCCACTAGATGAGCATTCGGTACCACGCATTTCATCATGTCTTCTATTGGGCGGTTCTCTGTAATATTTAGAGCAACAACGCCTTCAAGACGTTGGTGACACTTATTGTTCCCTGACTACATGAGAGAGACCCGCTTATACATAGAATAACGATTGGGCGGTTCTCCATAGATTGAGAACAACAACGCCTTTAGGATATCGGTGACACTCACTGTTCCCTGACTATATAGAGAGGCCGTGTATAGATCTAGGCGGTTCTCCGTATATTGTGAGCAATAACGTCTTCAGGACTTCGGTAACTCGCTGTCTCTTGACTATGCACCTTCGGAATGGATATGACGCTTTAACTTGCTAATATCCCTTCTGTAATAGATTAATTATACCATGACATTCACCGCTGAATTCCTAGAAGCTAATCTATTTGATCTCATTACTCCGATTTCATGATCAAATCCATGGATGATCTCATGGAATGGTAATAGATAATTTAATTACTCCGATTTCATGATCGAATCCACGACGGATCTCATGGAATGGTTATATTTAATTACTCTGATTCTATGTTCGAATCCACGATCCCATAGAATGGTAATACTCAGCTTTATTATTTTGAATCCATGGTCGAATCCACGGCTGATCCTTTGGATTGATAATAAATAACTATTCACTTTTATTACTCAGTTTCATGAATCATTCTCCACTGAATTTCATAAATTAGTAATAAATACTCAATAATCGGGCTTTTGGACAATCGCTAAGTAAGCCCCATAAAAATGGTGCAAGTGGACTCGACAATGATGCACGAACGAGCACCCAAATGCACGAACAAGCATTCGAAAATATGGACAAACGAGGAATCCCACACAAAATAGGAGAGAGAAAACAAACATATTAAAATAATGAGGAGGCGCCCATGGTCCGGCCGGCCATTCCCTAGCCATGGCCGGTCCCATGCCTCCTCCGTTATTTCCATTATTTTTTGTTGTTTTCATAAACTCATGAAAACTCCTTTATTTTAGCAATTTTCCTTGTTTGAGCAAAACTCATGGTTTTTCCATATTTTCAAGGATTCATGAAAAATAATAAAATTGGGAAAGGCGACGTGTGACCGGGCTACCTAGCCGGACGGCCATGCCCTAGCCTTGGCCGGTCCCATACCTTACAATCCCTAGTCTTTCATAATTATTATTTCCCTCAATTCATGAAACTCCTACGTTTGAACAAAAATTCGTGGTTTCTTCATATTTTCTCAAATATTGCTCAAACCATGAAAAAGCCAAAAAATCAAAGGGTCACACGACCGACTTGGCTACTGATGACAAATATTAAAATATCATTATTTTAATATTTCCCAAATTTTGATCAAACGAACATACTTGCCCATTCGAGCAAAAAATCAAGAATTTCAGTCAAAGATCAAACTCTTCTGAAAATCCACAATATTGCTCAAATGCACATCAGAAAATACTGAAACTCTCATAGTGGGTACACTATAAGAGTTTACCACAATCTCCACTTCCCCACTCTTCCACTCATGAAACCGTCACACGTACAGGGATCAATGTGTTCACTACTCTGACAATATAAATAAGTCTCTGAATTCATGATTAAAGGACAACATTTGTCTAACAAGAATTTTTTGAGTAATCACTCTCAAGAATTCATCAATCTACCAGTACTTATTCAAAACTTCACAGTTTATCAATTATTGCAGAAACATTCAATACATCCACAATCCTTGATCATCATTGATCCCACACAATTCTCATCTTCCCTCCTACATATCAACCCATCTCCCTCTTTGCGACCGTATTGACTATGGAATGGCCATTGACTTGGTTTAGCCCGGAGTCCTATAGATTGATCTCTCGAATCTAAGCACTCCCTTTGCAGTGCATCTGTGTGAGGTTGAGCAGTTTGCTCGGTCGAGGAGTCTCGACAACACGTCCGTCTCTTCAATTTTCTAAAAAACCAGCGAACCTTTTTTACCCATCCACAATCTTTTGACTCGTTATTTAGTTTCCAACAAATAAATTATTTCCAACTAAACTCGTCAAGAATAATGATGAATGTAGCTAAAGAAAAAAGTTTCCAACACATACTTAGGGTAAGATATAAGTGCGTTAAACTCAGCTCGAAATATCAAATCTTATCTTATCTTATCTTATACTATATACTATAATAAAGAAAAGGGTGCCTTTTCAACCGTCATTAATTTTGGTGAAGCCTTTCAGGATATTACCTATATACCCTCAACTATCAATTACTTACTTTGTGTATCAGTTCTACAAAATAGAGGATATTTCTGTAAAATGGATACACATAGTTTTAACGTCGAATCCCTCTAAACACAATCCCGCTACATTTTTACTCTCTTCTTTGTTTCTTCTCCGCCCAAAAACCAAACTACAGAAATGATTTCCTCTTCTTCGTTTCCTACCGAATCCATATTTTCATTTTAATTTTCTATGTAATTCATCCCCTCCTCAAACAAGAACTTACCAAAACTGCGAACTAGGGATTCAAATTTTTAAATTTTGAATTTTTCTTTTATCCACTTGGGGATTTTTGGGTCCTCCATAGAAACGGTGGAATCAGATGAAGAAGATAACTCCAACAAAGTTGGGCGAAACCTCTCAAGTAAGTATCAGAATCAGAATTCATTATGGTTTCTTTTTAATCTTCGGCCATTGAATCGATCAATTACCACCACCGAGTTAAAGTTTGAAGTTTTATTATAGTTTTGAATATGCCATAAACCTGTTATTAGCTTAAAGGGTGTAACTGGTAGTTCCTTATTATTTGTGGGGTAATTTAGGCATTCATGGTTTGAGTTGTTTTTCGAACTATATAGGCTACGTTTTGATGCATGAAAGGTTATCAAATGAATTAATATGAATATTTCTTCTCTCCCAATTTCATTTGTTCTTCCCCTTCTATGTCTAATTCTTCTTCTAACCCTCCAAACTCCTCCCTTATTCTCCAATAATCTCTATCCTTAGAGATTGAGAGTTGTTTCCGTATATCAATTGTAGTGTAGATCACTACAAATGGTATCAAAGCACTCTTTCCTGAGTGACCTGGTTACAATGGAGAATCATAAAGAGTTTGATGAGCTAGATGAGAAGGTTGACGCTCTAATGAGTATTTAGAAAGACTTAGTTAGGGAATTCGGGGATAATTACAACAATCCTTCACCACATCTTCTTACCAGCATTAAGAATTTATCTGCTAAATTGAAGGTCGTACAGGATAGATTGAGCAAAGTTAAAGTAGATAAAATCTTGTCGGAACCCTCATCTGGATTCACACCAAAAATCGATGCCAATGAAGGAGCGTCTACTAAATCGAAATCGGTGAGTGATTTCACTCATCATTCTTCAAATCCACCAACAACGGTAGAAGGTAATGGTAGATATGAAACCAACATCCATTTATATATTAACGACGGATCTAGTACTCTAGGTGAAACTCAGATATACCTAAGGAATTCGATGTTCCTTGATTATCAAGAGGGTAAACACTTCTTTTCGGAACATGATTCTCTTAATGATGTTTTGAATTCTCGAGTGAGAAAGGTTACAAATACTATTGTAAAGGATTTTCAACTGGTTAACTCGGGATTTTAGTTTTTAATTTCTGCAGTTTGAAGATCGAAAATTAATTACAGATGGTAACCTTAATCAATTTTATTCTTACATATTCCAATTTCTCAAGGTATTTTCCAGACTATAAGTATCGCATATTACTTCTGTATTTGTTGTTATATCTAGTTCTGATTGGGCCCGTATACTTTTTGATCGTGGTAAAGAATTTTTTGACTGTGATATGTGTCCTTATTGTGCTAGGAGAAATTTTAAATCCCGTCTTCGGATACTTGCTTCTTGTTTAAGTACTCCAATGGAGAAATATGATGGAAAAACTGTTTATGAGATTGTACTTCAACATGGGTACCAACTGGATTCAATGTCGGCGAATTCAGTTTTCTTTCTATATGTTAAAAATGGAGACAAGCTTGATTTCAGCAAGTTGTTTGATAAAATGCCACAGCACGGTAATGTGCTTTACTCTAGTTTAATACTTCATGTGAAAAGGGGAAGTGAGTTTAGCAATGCGTGTGAACTATTTCTTTAAATTCATCCTAAAAGTAGAAGGAGTTCCAGTGATAATATAGGTTCTCTAAGGTTACAGCTGATACATTGTTTACTCAAAACGCCTTACTGTATAATGATACTTCTGAGTAGTGCATGATGTTTCCATTGTAGCAGGGATGTTGCTGGGAAGGTATTTTATCCAAGAAGGTTGGCAGAATTGATTGAGAGGCATTCTTGTTACATTAGAAACAATTCTAAAATCAGTTTTAGTATACTTAATTTTGGTCGGATGGTTCTTAATGGGGCATTTTTAATAAATAAACTCAATGTAATTGTTATTATAAGCTAATTATAGTACTTGGCAATGGTTTAGAATTTTTCTTCATGGAGTAAAATATGTTTTTGCTTATTGAGAAGGGTAACAATCTGGATGATTGCAAGTTGTTATATAGAAGGCGTCAACAAGGTAAGGTTCTTTGGACCTCCTCCCATTTACTTACCTATTCTTCCATTCCTTAATGAGACCAGAGTACGTTTCACTTCGAATTGTATTAATAGGTCTTACCTATTTCCACCGAACAACAAGTTCAGTCAGGGCATACAACATTCAGAAAATACTTGCTAGCTTACTATTGTTAGCTTTCCATTTTTCTGATACAAGTCGTAGTAACACAACTACTCTTCCAGAATCAACTATTATGGTCTCATCACTTTCCTTTCTTCCCTCCCCAAAACCATGATTTACAAAAATAACCTTTAATTTAAATTTAATTTATTATGAAAAGAAAAAGAAAAAGAACCTAAAGAAAGAGTGATTAACCGTATTTCCAGGGAAACCCATTCTCCTTCACTTTGTGACCGAAGCAAGTCTGGAATGGCCATTTCTTGGTTTAGGCCGGATTTGTATAGATTGATCTCTCGAATCTAAAGTACTCCCTTGCTATACATTGTTTAGGGTTTAAATTATTTCTCACCCGCACACCCGAAATTAGCGAAATCAGCAGAAACCAATTTTCACCTACAAACAATTGGCGACCACAGTGGGAGATTGATCTTTCGGTTACAATGTCAATTTTCGACCATCGACTTCATGCTTCGACCCAGACATCAATACGGTAGAAGTAGGCGATCCTCTCAGCGACGAATCAGTTACCAGACGACTTGATTATCTGTTTTGACATGGTAAGGGGCGACTGGGGACTTCCCAGGGGTTAAAATAAAATGATCCGCTCAGGGATCAGCGACTCGATTATCAAGTGACTCAGGTTCGACTGGGGACTTTCCATAATCTCGGTGTTTCCCCACGAAATTCGGACTTGCACCTGACACGTTCTTCGTTAGCATATCCAAAAACCGAGTAAGTCTTGCCTAGACAAAATCCATGGTTTACTATTTCAAGTTTTGACGTGAATGATAAAAACCGATAGCCATGTTATGTTTCATCCCATGTCATCTACCGACACGCAACGTTCATGTTTCCATATCTTTCCTGGGATGTTTGTGTTATTTACAATCATAACCAAAAATGGCATCATCCGAAAACAGTTCATCCAGAATAATAATCCAAAACCCTCATAGGTAACACTTGTCTATCAACCCAAAAAATCCAGAAAATAAAAACCATAAGCTAGGTGTTCCATTTGCCTTAAAAAAAAAACAAAAAAAAAAATAGAAGAATTTTAGAAGACAGAAGTGCATTCAAAGGAAGACATTCAACGGTGTTTTGCTCTTCTCGAAGAAGGCATCCTTAGTCATTTGGAGGGGCACTTGTTTTAGCTCCAACTCTTTGGACAACCTTTCGACCTCCGCTTCTTATTGTTTGACCACGTCCGTGAAAGGACCTTCGGTCACCTCGGCCAGCAACTTTTGGATCTCAGAGAAATAATAACGCCGAGTTCTTCATGGAATCAGTCACATATCTGTACGTACCTACTTTATATAATAACGATTGCCAGTCACTATTCATGAGGTAGCCGACACTACTACGGTGATATTCGAAGAGAATAACAAGTACTTCTACAAGTTTATGAATGACATACCAACGGCTAAGGTTTACACTAGTTCGGAAGAACAATATTTCCACATATTTATGGAAGGCATACCTACGGCTAGGGTATGCACCAATACAAGAAAACAAATTGGAAGATAAACGCTGGAGTACAGATCTAGAATATACTTTACCACTTTATTGCTACCGCGCCACGCCAAGCCAACGTCGTGCCAAGCCAGCACCATTTCCAAGCCGATCCAGCGCTAACAGCTTGCATCTTCCCAGCACCAACAACTTGCATCCTTCCAGCGCTAACATCTTGCATCTTCCCAGCACTAGCAGCTTGCATTCCTCCAGCATTATTTCTGAACGCCCCATAAAAGGGAATCAACAATCCAATTTCATAACACGTAAAGATCAGGAATGGCTTCTCTAAAATCGAGGCGAAGAAAATCAACAACCCCCTGAGTTCACAAATACTCTCTTCCTGTCAGGAGATGCATGATTTCTGGGGACTTCGCCCACAAAATCCTGCAATCTATAATGAGACATTTATGTGAGATTCTATATTTCCTCAAGGCACAACATCAAGGCATATTGGCATCCCTCAACCGCACTACATCAGGGAAGCAACTGTTTCCAACCAGAGAAGTCGTTCCCAAACCCCGATCTCTCCTGGAAAGAACGATTGATAGAAAGAACTGGGGATTCCTAACCATTATTCGCTTGAAGGGTGTCCAGTTTGATAATACACTGATTAACTCAGTTTCTCCACTTCAACGTTCACCCCGACAACTACTTCGCTTCAACGCTCGCTCCAGCGACCGTTCCGCTTCGGCGTTCTCTCCATAAGATGCTCCAGGATCCGAAGCCGAAACTTTAGAGTTTGGCTTCCTAAGTTTCAACATCCTCTCCAAGAGATGAAGCTGCTTGAACGCCGCTTATTTCTGCAAAGGGTCGTACCACCATACTCCATATGTCAAGGATCATGATCACAGCTATCCAATCTTCGTAGTCATGGCCGCCTTCTGTTCTATCCCACCAAAGATTGTGGTCATAGACAGTTTTCTCGCTTACGCATCCAGCCAATCCCTTTACTTCCATGGATAGTATCTTCTAATCACATCTGCTGCTAAGAACTATTGCCACCAGTTTGTTGATACCAGCCAGAGTTTCACCATGGAAGCAATCGTTGTAAAGGTAACCCGTACTCCTCCATATTTCAATAACACGTGGAAAAAGTATCAAAATCATAACACTACAAAAAAACTGACCAAAGGCTACTAAAATTTTCCAACAGAAAAAAAAATTTAGTTGCCATAACATGATAAGCCACTAGGAAAGGCAACTGGGGGTGGGTATTAATTTAAGCCACTAAATGGGAAGCAACTACATTTTCTAAAACCTTTTAGCAATAAATGTGTGCCGACTAAACAAGTGAACTAGTAGCTTGGGACATTTAACCACTAAGATAAAACCAACGGTAAGATATTAGTTGCCTAATACCCTCTTTAGCCACTAAAGTTACGCATCTATGAGAAAGCCTAGTTGCTTAAATCTTTGGGAACTAACCGTGCCAACTACAGTAGGCATATACGTTTAGATACTTCTGGAAACCAACTTAAGCATCTTAGTAGCTTAGCTATTTTGGACGGGTATTAGATTGATCCTATATGAGTTTCCCGCAGAGTACTTAATTTAATGAGGGAGTGACTAAGTTGTTGGTGTAATGAAGCCTTGTCGCTGAGTCCTCTATACTCAATAATCTAGACATGTATTGTGATCACGGATTAATTTTGTACAGATGATGTTGTTGCAGGTAATTTAGTAATTGAGTTGTTAGTGTATCGACTATATACTGAACATCCTACGTCAGTGCTTTGCTAGTCTAGGAGCAAAATCAGTTTCTTAACAGTTGCCAAGCCAATTTGTACATTATCATACCCAAGGAAATGCTAAAAATAAGTGGTATATACTTGAAATACAATTTCATATGGAACGGAAATGGCCTGCTGAGTGATGGAAGTTCATTCCAATTCAAAAGGAATAATAAATAACACGAAATGACAACTTAGCACGCCCACACTCAAGGCGATCACCTGTTTTACATTACGTTTATAAGTTAACATAAGACTTAATAACTTTGGATATGTAGTTTGGTACTCAACTGGATACTATAGTACCTTGGTATATATGGAACGACTTTATCACTGAACTAGGAGGAAAATGAACACTATTTATCAAAGAAAGAAAAGAACAGTTCCACCATAATAAATTTCCATATTTTAAAAAGTTCCATACAACCAAATTAAACAAGACCGATCAGGGTTAAGTACCTCATTAAAAAAAAATTGACTACACGTGAACAGGGTGCATAAACTACACCTTCCCCAACTGCGGGCTATTAGAATCCCATATCAATGTCACCGACTTCGTCAGTGCTATAAACTGCATCGCTATCAGCTACATCCTCATCTTGTCTTTGGATGGCTTCTACTTCTTCATGGATGATGGTTTCCGGTTGAACACCAGTCCTACCCCAAACCAAAGTATACTGCAGGAACAAAACATAAACACAATTGTAGCCTTATTTTTTTATTCCTTGGACAATAGGAATAACTAACCTTTTGAGGCACAAAAGAGAAGAAAACAAATGAGTCAGAAACCATTGGAATACAGATGCAGTAATTAGAAAATATTAAAACTCAAGCATACACGATTTCAGCATTAAAAAAAAAAAAAAAAAAAAAAACTAGAATGTGAACAAACTTGAAGTGCATTCTTACTTCATTTTTTAAGTACGAACACACGATGGTGATATCCCTATCATGGTCAACCCACCGACCACACAAGATGGAAACATGCAAACTACACTTGGGGACTGGGAATCGACACGGGATCCCTTCACTATCGAAGCTCAGAAGACACGATCAACCATCAAATCACGACCAAAAAAGCCGAAAACATATAGGAAATTCCTTATTCAATTACTCAAGAGCTCTGAAGGGAACGGAAGGTCGAACAACCTATTCTAATGGAAGATTGAGGTCTTTCAAATGAAAAGTTTTATTCAAAGATGTGAAATCGCAAGCGGAATGCTAATTGGCGAAGCTCTAACTTCGCCATGAATACAAAGAAGATAACAATAAGTCTGCAAAAGCATCAAGATATCTATGAAACAAAGAGAAACAACAAAAAAATAGGGGAATCTGGTCATCAAAAGCAGATGAACGAGTTGCCAACTCCTCAGTCAGAGCTTCTCAAAGCACTTTTGCCAACAATCTCTCGGACAGTAAAGGTTCCATCCGAAAGCAACATTGGCAGCAGCCGACACCTCAACATCCCATCTGGAAACTGTCTCAGCGACAACATCATTCGTCTTCTTACCGACATCCGCTTCAACAACAATGCATTTATATGTCTATTTTGTTCTCAATTATATGTATCGTTAGTGCTTGATTTTGTACTTATTTGATTATTTTATGGTTTTGTATGTGTTTTTGGAGAAATATGATTATGCGGAGAAATTGGCTTGAAAAGTGGTTTTTGCTCTCGTGGGAGAAAATTACTAAAGGAATCCCCCTAGTTGGATAAGGGGCACCCTAATTTCTATTCACACTCCTGTGTTATAGGCACCATCGCATTGGATAAGGGCAACCCCCTTTATCTTCACGGTTTGAACTGATGGATTTTGGCGGGAAACAATTACTGCAACATCGTAACTCCATGGATTGGTTTGCAGCGAGATTTAGTCAGAGAGTTTGTTGGACTTGGATTTGGAATGTCCTGTTACATCTAAAAAGGCTTGGTAGGTGTTTACATGTGAAGAGAGAGGGGCCTTACACGGATATTTCCTAAAACAGAGAAGAAGGAAAGTATCGGGATTATTTTTTTGGTTTTATTCTATTTGGAAGTTACGTATGGATGAGGGGAAGATATTCCGTAGGATTTGCTCTACCAGGAAGGATCAGATAAAGTAGGTAACTATATACGTGTAAATCAGAATCCCAAAGAGAATAAATTCCGTAACTTGGCCGTGACGAAGAGAAAACAAATATTGGAAGATTTTGGGAGATTAAATCGACCTGTTGGTGTATAAAATAAGTTGGAAGAGGTCAGAAAAGGTTATCAAGAGTTGGAGGGTCGATTAGGAGCTTGTAGAGAAGAAGAACAAGGATTTGCAGAGCTGCAGCAGCAGCAGGTGGACAAGAAGATGTTGAAGAACAAAGACCTGTTAAGGTCAGTCGCGAATAAAAAAAGCGTCGTTCATGCTACAGTGTAAACAACAATCAATTGTAACATCTCTATTCAAATCTGCAACACTTATTAGACTCCATTGTAACAATGACGCTGTTGTAGAAATCGAGAAATGGCGCGGGTCGAGAGCCACTGTAGATTCCCCAGTAAAGTCTCCACTGTAAAAATCGAGGGTCTGCACGGGTCGTGTGTAGCTGTAGATTCCCCAGCAGAGTCCCCACTGTAGAAATCGAGAAATGGCACGGGTCGAGTGCCGCTGTAGATTTCCCAGCAGAGTCGCCACTGTAGAAATCGAGAAATAGCACTGGTCGAGATCCAGACTATTACGATCCCATTTGTTATGGGGGTTAAGCCTGTGTGCTCATCCATTCGTGGATGTTTTTTACACAAGGTCGGATAGAGGTAGCTTCACACTAGTTCATTAGTAAGGGAGCCAACTCTGCAAGGAAAAGAGATGTATTGGAGTCTCCACCTGACTAAGGGGAGTCAGGATCCTTTAACTAGTTTGAATTCTTTCGGGAAAACAAAACCTAGTTATGACTTTGCATGTTCATGGTCTGCAATCAGAGAGTCTGGGTAAGGAGATTCTAGTATGGGATGGGAAGGTGTTAGGCACCCATCAGCCTCCCAATCGTAAGATTGGCCTCTACTTAATGATTAAGGGGGAAATGTTTATAATTTATTGAGAATAGATTTCCATACATGTGATATTTAGAAAAGAGACATAGTTAGAAGTTGGGTGGAACTTCGACTATGGAGATGTGGTTTCTTTCTTTTGTGGTGGTTTGGGTGGAAACCTTGGTTTTTTGATCTTTTTGTTGTGGTTTTGGTGGAAACCTTGTTTTGTGGTTTGGGTGAAAACCTTGTTTTGTGGTGGTTTTGGGTGGAAAACCTTGTTTTTGTTGTGGTTTGGGTGGAAACCTTGTTTTATGGTGGTTTTGGGTGGAAAACCTTATTTTTGTTGTGGTTTGGGTAGAAACCTTGTTTTGTGGTGGTTTTGGGTGGAAAACCTTATTTTTGTTGTGGTTTGGGTGAAAACCGTGTTTTCTTTGTTCTTGATTGGTTTGTGATGGTTTGGATGGAAACCTTGGGTGGTTTGGGTGAAAACCTAGATTTTTGATTTTGTTTTCATGAGGAGAATAAGAAGAATTTCTTGGGTGTAATTGATTGTGATTCTTTGTTGTAGAATCAGATTTTTTTGTGTTGTGGTTTGGGTGGAAACCTTGTGTTTTGTGGTGGTTTTGGGTGGAAAACCGTGTGTTTTGATCTTTCTTCTTTGGGTTTTTGATGGTGTTTTTATTTTGTTTATGGTGGTTTGGGTGGAAACCTTTTTTTTGTGCTAACTCCCTTAGGATTTCTTAGTGTAACTCTCTTAGGATTTTTAATGTAACTCTCTTAGGATTTCTTAGTGTAACTCCCTTAGGATTGCTTGGTGTTTTGATGTGGTTTGGGTGGAAATTTTTTCTATATTTTTGTGTGTGGTTTTGGTGAAAACCTTGTGTTCATCCCACTCCCTTCCTTTGATTTTTTGTTAATGATCTTACTTGGTTGTAAGGTATGCCTTACATAGTTGAAGAAAGGTAGGTGGTATGTGAAGAGATTGTGTTGGAATTGTTGAAAATGGGAGTGATTGGTAGGTGGTTGTTGAAAATGGGATTGATTGGTAGGTGGTTGTTGAAAATGGGAGTGATTAAAAACATTATTGATTGAATTCAAAGGTGGTTTGGCTATGATTGAAAATGGGTAAATGGAAATAAGAAGGATTTTATTCTCATGGGTCATGGAAATGGGTAAATGGGTAATGAAATGGGTAATTGGGTAGTGCTTATGGGCTTGATTGGGTAAAGCTTATGGGATTGATTGGGTAGTGAAATGGGTGGTCGAGTAGTGTTTGTGGGCTTGATTCCTTAATTGTTCCACACAGAATTTCTCTTGTATTCGTCTCCGCAGCTTAAAAGTAATTTTTTTACGGAGGGTGCGAAATTGGGGTGTCAACAGTTGCCCCTCTTTGAGACTAACCGTTTGCGGTTAACGAACAAAGCCATGAAAACCCTTTCGCACCTGATTTTTTTTCAAAAGTTGGTTTTGATGAGTTGATGAAGAAAGTCCCGACGTTGTCCGAGTTTGCCCCTGTTGAGCTAGTCAGTTCCATTTTCCTGATGTTTTGGAACCTTTGCGGTTGATTCAGTTAGATTTCCCTTTGTTCGGGCCGATTGAATGGTTGAAAAAGTTGATGAAGAAAGTCTTGACGTTGGCCGGGTATGTCCCAATTGAGCTTGTCAGTTCCATTTTCCTGATGTTTTGGAACCTTTGCGGTTGATTCAGTTGGTTTGCCTTTTGTTCGGGCCGATTGAATGGTTGAAAAAGTTGATGAAGAAAATTCTAATATTGGCCGGGTTGGCCCCGGTTGAGCTTGTCAGTTGTATTTTCCTGATGTTTTTGAACCTTTACGGTTGATTCAGTTGGATTGCCCCTTGTTCGAGCCAATTGAATGGTTGAAAAAGTTGATGAAGAAAATCCTGACGTTGGCCGGGTATGTCCCAGTTGAGCTTGTCAGTTCCGTTTCCTGAAGTTTTTGAACCTTTGCGGTTGATTCAGTTGGATTGCCCCTTGTTCGATCCGATTGAATAGTTGAAAATTTTGGTGAAGAAAATTCTAACATTGGCCGGGTTTGCCCCAGTTGAGCTTGTCAGTTGCATTTTCCTGATGTTTTGGAAACTTTGCGGTTGATTCATTTGGATTGCCCCTTGTTCGAGCCGATTGAATAGTTGAAAATTTTGATGAATAAAATTCTAACATTGTCCAGGTTTGCCCCAGTTGAGCTTGTCAGTTGCATTTTCCTGATGTTTTGGAACCTTTGCGGTTGATTCATTTGTATTGCCCCTTGTTCGAGCCGATTGAATAGTTGAAAAAGTTGATGAAGAAAATTCTGACGTTGGCCAGGTTTGCCCCGGTTGAGGTTGTCAGTTGCATTTTCTACTTCTGGAAGTGCATCTTCTTGGCTTCCGTTCCACGCTTTGTCTTGACATGACTTGCTTTTCTTTCATAAGAAGATTCTGATAAAGTATGTTTTTTTTCAAAACTTCTTGAGGAAGTAATTACCCATTTTTCTTTATAAGATTAGGGGGGAAGATTATTCTTTATCCAGGGGGTTCTTCTTCCATTTGTTTTTTTTTTCTTTTTCAAGATGACATCTGGGCAACCTTCGGACATTTTCTCTGCTCGTCCTCCTTTGCCGCCGGCCCGTAAAAAACAAAAAGTTGGGGTTTCACATGACGTGGATAGTCACGTTTCTGCAAAAATCCGGGAAGACCCTGTAAGTTTCCTTGTTGATCGAATTTTTCACCTTCGCTTTCCATGTTTTCTTTTATTATTTCTCAATCATTGTTTTCTTTCACATAATTACGCTTGGGCGCATTTTCGTGTAGGGACCACTGTCATAGTAGAATGGTGGCTGGTGTTGAGATGATGCAAAGGTGTATGTGAGCTTGTACAAAGGATCGGTTGGTACGACTTTATTGAAGATTTGGAATCGTTCCATGATGGTGAGAATGCTTTAATCGTGGAAGAGCGATGGTGGGGTAATACTAATTCATTTCAACTTCCACATTGTGAGTTAACCATCACTCCTTTGGATTTCTACATGATTGTTGGCATCAGTGTGGGTGTAGAAGCTCCTGTTCCGTTGGGTGTAAACATGACAGAGAAGAATGTCTGAAATATATTGGGACCACACTGTGGGGATATCTTCCCTAAGAATTGGTGCGTCATCTTATCTGGCTTGAAGATGAATTTCTCGGTCCCTGAGCTGGATCTCGATGTTGACGCTTCAAAAGATTATGCTAAAGTTATTGAGGTTACCAGAGCTTTCCTGGTTTTTGTTGCGGGTCATACATTCCTTAGCTCTTCCAGTGGCTATATAAAATCAGGCTACTTGGCAGCATTTTCTGACTTGGATTTGGTGAGTTTTTACGATTGGGGAAGTTGTGCGATGGCGCGACTTTACACCTATCTAACCCGAGAAACACGCCTTCAAACAAAAGCCTTATATGGATTCTGGCCCGTCTTGAATGTGAGTACATTTCTCCTTGCTTCGGGCTGCCCATATGTGAGAACATTTAACACCCATATTTTAAATCTCAGTTCTTTCCATAATATTAAATCTTAAATCAATCTTCACAAATCCGAGTGAACGAAAACTCTACTTACCACTATCTAAAATTCGATCAATTGTTGGCGCCGTCGACGCGGACTTGTGTATAGATTTGTTTTTAGTTTGTTTTTATTATTATTTTTTGTTCTCTTTTACTCCTTTGGTATTTTTTGATTCTTTTCAGATTTGGAGAAAATCTACAAGGAAAGAAAAAGTGCTATAAAAGGAAAGCGAAGCCAAAGAAGAAAAGAAAATAGGAATCCAAAAGGAGTGAAGAACAAGATTTTGTATATAATTATTTTGTTTTGTTTTATATTTAGAGGCTGTAAATAGGATTTTTTTTTGTAATTTTTCTTTTTTTTTGGACACTTTTTGGACTTTATTTTTGGACTCTTGGACATTATTTTTAAAACCCTAAGGAAGGGTTAAAAATTAAATAAAACTGCTTGAAGGGAAGGACGACAATTACAATACTGTCTCGGCCCCTCGGGTTCGTACACTGACATAGGAATCGATGGCCCGAGTCGAATTCAACGGTTCATCCCCCATCTTGAATGGGAGGTAAGAATTATAAACACCCACGGATCCCATGTCAGCGGGTCTACTAGATGATTTTGTTTGCATATATGTTGAGGAATTGAAAACTGCTGCTTTAATTTCCTAGTAAAGGGCAAGGCCTGGCCATACAAGATAAGGGTTCGGATTTCATCACCGTTCTCTTCTTGCCCGCCTTAGTAAAACGATACCAAACGCGAACCTAAGCTTAAAATACTGACTAGAACGAGACCGATAGGGTAACGAGCTTAATAGAAAAGTCATTCGAAAAATATTGGTTGCTCTTTTAAGCATACTTTGAAGTTCATGATGGTTTCTGTGAGTTTAATGCGTGACTGCGCCGCCTTGTAATACCGATGAGGCCTTGGGTATCAAAGATCCACCGAGATTCCCTCGCCTTTATTCAACTTACTTTTACTCGGATTGATTCCAGAGGGGTTTGCTTAAATTATAACGAATTCCCTTTTGAAGGATTAGAAGTTGGTCTAGAAACAATCTAAGTGGAGCCATCATGCTTTTTGTTTTCTAAAAATCAGTAGGTTTGTTGTGGTCGATTCAGCCTTGCTTGTGCTTGTGTAGAATTCCCTTGCAGTTAGGATGTCAAACTGGTATTATAATAGCCATCATTATGATTATCCAACTGAACAATATGGACATCACTCTTTTTATGACCATAGTGTGAATAGTGGTTGGGAACGCCAACCATTTGAAGGTTATGGGTCATACCATGGTGATCCCAATTACTATCCACACGTGCATCAGTCTTACGAGCAAGAAGATTATAATACTAGTTCTTCGTCTCTAGATGATACAATCAAACTATTGTAAAGTAGTCCTTTTTATGATCCTTCTGTTCCTACTCCTTCTTTAGAAGATTCCCTCAGGAAGTTAACTGAGTCGACACGTAAGTTAGCTGAGATGAATGGTATAATTATGTACGAAAGAACTACAATAATGAGTGAACCTTCTATAGAAGATACCCTCAAGCAGATAGCTGAGACGAACGAAATAATTGCTCGAAATAAGCTGAATTTCCAACATAGTGTTCCCAGTTTCACCCTTGAAAATGAGGATACTTACTATTCACCTAATCAAGATGACGTGGATATAATTTGAGACACTATTTTAGATGAGGTTCAACCATTTTCATATTATTATAATTATGAGGATAGTGTTAATGAAGAATCATACATATGTAGGCATAGTGATAAGGAAATTGTAACTCCAGTTGAGCTTTATAATGATAGTACTATTTCTGTTTCAAATCCCAATAATTTTAATGATTATTCACCTATTCGAAAGGACGAGGATTTGACTAGAGATGCCACTGTTTTAGACGATGTAGTTCATGATCCTTTAGCATGAAATATGTTAGATAATTCATTATTTGATGTGCCTATTAGTGAATCAGAGGAAGTAACTATGATTAACACCTTAGGTAATGAGCCTTTACTAAAAACTTTCGCTGATAATCCTTTATATGATTGTGATGATGGTAGAGGAAAGATTTTACCTTGAGAATACTGTTTTAGAGTCTAGTGAGTTAAAAACGCTAGTCTTAGAAGAAGATAAACTCGTAGAGATAAGTGAGGTTGCTGATTGTAACTTAGAAGAATCAATTGACCATTTTCAAGAATCTAATAATCTATAAATTAGGGAGATTGTGACTAGTCTATCTAGAGACACTGAAAACTCTAAGTTTGGGGGTGATTATCACTTTCCTAGTGCCTTACCTTTTAACTCTCAAAAAGTCCCCTCACTTAGGACTGGACATCTATGCTTCAACCATTTTACAAGATTATCTTCATACACTTTTTCCTGAACCTAGTTGTGTCCATAAAGAAGTTCAGTTGTTAGAAACCCATCCTCTGGTTGATGTGGTTAGCCCAGGATACGATACCACAATTGACTTTGTTTTCCCACCAAAAATCTTCCTTCCAATTGTGGGAATATATGAATTTCAGATGTGTCAGTTATTAAATTTTGAGACTAAACCTAATTACTTTAGAAAATTAGGGTTGACACATTTGCTTAAGAATGACCACCACTATGGTCAGTTGTGTGAGTCAAATCTGATTGACTTAGAGGATCCCCAGTTATTCAGGTTATTGTTATGTGCTTCTAAGTTCTTAGTTGAGTATTTCCAGACTTTAGAACCTGATATTCAGGATCCTGCCTTTGAGGAAATCCAGCCGATGAAAACTTTTTATCTAGACTCTTTTATAGAGCCTGAACCCGAACCGCAACTAGATGTAGTTGTCTTAAACAAAAAAATAGATAAGGATGTGTTGGATATCTTCCTGGTCCATTGCAGTCTCCTCTTCTTGTGGTTAGCACTTTTTGATCTAGATAACCCGCAGTTATTCCAGCTGATGCTTTATGATTCTTCGAGGTGACTAGTCTCTTCCAATGTCTGGCTGAAGACTTTAAACTTAGCACTTCTTGGGAGGTAACCCATTCTCATGCAACACGGTAATATCTTTCCTTACTCTTTTCTTCAAGTGGTAACAGTTTCTCCTTGTTTATGCTTTTAATTTCATCTTTATACATTGAGGACAATGTTAGATTTAAGTTTGGGGGCATGGAATAAACTTTTTAGTTGCAGTATAAATAAATAAACTCCAGAACCTAGAAATTTATGCTTATTAAGGTCGATCTAAGTGGATGGAAACATTTTGGTTGTAGGAGTTGAGGAACCAATCTGATTAGATGGAAACATCTAGAAGAGTCTATTCATAAAAGCATAGATCTCAGGTGTTAGAAAAAAAAGAAAACATGGTAGTTTCGCCATATTATCGTGATGGAAACATTGAAAGAATCCCAATCATTTTTATTTTCTTTTTACCATTGCTAGGGTGAAATAGAGTGACTGAGACTAAAAAAAAAAAAAAAAAAAAAACGAGACCAGACCAGATCACTAGACCAACCGGAATAAATACAATAAAGTCGACCACTGGTACCCTTGTATATGCCAGCTGAGTTGACCTAGAGTTAGGATTGTCGACCACTGGTTCCCTTGTATATGCCAGTGTGTTGATATTAGTCCAAACCAGTATCTCAGTCCATTAGGATAGGTTCACCTTAGTCAACATCATCCACATTTTCCTCTACATCTTCTTAATTTATCCATGTGATTGGTTGACTCTGATTTATGATGTCCAGAAACTATCTGAGTAGAGCTCTGTCACTTTATATGAATTTTAGTATGCTTGAGTGCAAACTCGTGTACAACAATTGGAATTTCGCATCTGGGTACTTCCTCCTGTAATCAATGAGTATGCCAACCAAGGAGATTCTTTAGTGCCTTCCAAGGTTCTGCGT
The DNA here is from genome assembly GCA_023529315.1 of Papaver bracteatum. NCBI lineage: Eukaryota > Viridiplantae > Streptophyta > Magnoliopsida > Ranunculales > Papaveraceae > Papaver > Papaver bracteatum. Next base: position 473,289 of record JAJJWX010002137.1, read on the forward strand.
AGATAGCTAGGGTCTGGAGTAAAGGTTTTGTGGGTACACCTCTGGTAAACCCTCCGGAGACAACACTCCGCCACTAGGGCCACCTAGCGCTTTAATGGCTTGCTGCACGTGCTAAGTGTAGCCATTTTATTTTCTAGATTAGCCCGAGGACTGGCAAAATATAAGTATGGGGGTATTTGATAGACACATATTTGTGTCTTTAATAATCTCGATAATATATATTTTTGGTGTATATTTTTGTATTAATTTTGATATTTATTGTGTTTTTGTAGGTCCATGAATAAAACTGGCTCTGGTAAAGATAACCGTTAAAACTGTGCTTATAAGGAGAAAATACGATTCTTGGAGTGAATGGGTCGAGTCCATTACCATCGTCTTAGAAGTAATTGAACCTGGTGGGATTGTTTGGGTTCAAAATATGGACGTATGGCCCAAATATTTTTTGCCGTGAAAGATTAAGGCTGCGACAACACTTGGATAAACCGACATGAATATTCAGTGGAGCACTGGGATCTCTGAGATTTGGAAATGTTTGTCTATGATAATAAAGCAATAAAGAGTAAAATATTGGCTAGCTATTACGGTGCTGCAAGTGTCGCATAATGATGGCGCGTCACAGATTTGCAGGCCAAGTTAGAGTTCCGCCGTAATGGCGCATTACGAAGCCATAATAGCGGTATACTGTATAGACCGTTAAGTGTCGAGAATGACATGACCCTACAGGGCCAGTGAAGCAAAAAGTTAGCGCTACACTGTAAATACATTTGGCTAAGGAATGAAGCTTATTGACCGACACAATAAGGCTTCATTGAGGTGAAGGCAAGACAAGGCCAAAGTGACAAATGCAACATGCGATGTTGGCATTAAGGCATATCCGTGAAGTTGAGTTGGCCTAAACTCAAAGGATGATGCAAGTAGAGTGAAATAGACTAGGAGTGGTCTATAACATTGGTTCAAGGCTGTCCAAATCTTGAACAATGCAAACGAGTTAGTAATGCAAGAGTTTCATTGTTGTTGTCAAGCGAATTGGCGTAGCGAAGCATATATGACGCACGAGTAACTAGAGTGAGCTTAAGGAGTTGGCCTCGACAAGTAAAGCCTAAAGAGTGTCCGTGCATTATCTTAGAGTAATAAAAATGCAGGGCCAAGAGGGTTGTACGTTGGCGCAAGGCAGAATCCAGTAGGCCAAGACAAGTGGCGCAATAAGGCTCAAGTGACAGTTACAAGTTGGTTACGAGCTTCACAAGCATGCCAATGACGCGTGACGAAGAGGAGCGGTTATAAAGGAGTTTATAATCATGGGAGAAGAGTTTTAACTGCCAAGAGAACAGGTGTTGGACGATTGGCGCAAGATTAAAGGAGGACTGGCCAGTTGGCATAGTAGTTGGCGGTTATGAAACTGCTCCCCGAGACAGATGGTTGTCTCTAGCGTGTGTAATGGTTATGCACGGTTTGGCCAAGCAAAGCTGCTGTATAAATAGTCCTAAGGCATGGGAAATTCGGCAGCCAAGCCTTGTGAGAGCAAGCTAACATATGTGAGAGTGTAGATTGCATATGTGAGTGAGTAGGAAAGTTTTTGTAAGACTTAGACTTGGTTCAAGGAGTGAACAAGACTGTTTAAGTCCCCTAGTGGGCAAGTTTTGTATTTCTTCCCTTTGATGCAATAAAAGGAATTGATTGTGTCATGTTCTAAGTGTTCTTGGTTGGATGATTGTTGTTGGTAAAGTATGGCATGAATTATGTGCATTATGGGGTGCATTTGATGAGTTTAGAGAAGTGAAAGAAGGCTGTTAAGACTTCCGGTGTTAACCTGAAGTGTTGGCTGTTTGCAAAGGTGCAAACTTATAAGGCTGAAGTGCAAGTGGGTGAAGCTTTATTCACAGAACCATTGTGCTGCCGGGTTACACTTTCGCAGAAAATTCCTAGGGCGTTTGAAGGTGTGACACTAGCCATGGTGTAAAGCGGGAATCTTTCTGTTTTGGCAACAAGTGATCGTGTGAACCAGCTAAATGAGGAGGTGATTAATGTCTGCTTATTTGAAGAAAGTTTCCATCAAATTGACACACGGCGTAGCTTCATTGGGTGTTGACGTGGTGAATGAATACAAAAAGTAAAAAGATCATTTGTGAAATTATGGTTTGAACACGTGAATGGAAGAGATTTGGAGGGAATTAATTGGAATAGATGACGTGGCGTAGTGCAATTGGTGATTTAGTGTTATGGTTTAACACGTGGCATAACTTCATTTGGTGGTGAGGTGGTGAATGAAATATAAAAAGAAAGTAAATTCCTTTCAAAGTATATATATGGTTCGAGCATGTCAGAGAGAGTTTTTTTTTTAGGGCCGGTGAACCGGTAGCCAGTGGGGATATTTGTATTTTTTTTTCTCTTTAGTTTTTCTTTGTAATAATGAGGAACTAAAACTTCAATACTGGGACTACGGAGAAAGCCTTATTCCAATAATAAAGTGGTATTTTCTTATTAATTAATTATTGCAATTTTTTAATGATTATTTGCACTGAACTATAATTGATTATAAGATTTTGATTAATTAGTTGTGTTTTCTATTGATAGAGCATGCTTAGCCTAGGGTTTTGATGTCTCATGCTTTCGATTAACATCTAATATTTTGAAAATCTATTTTTCTATGCAATATTTTTAGAATCAAATTAAACGTTTGAGTTGCATAATTATTGTTATTAATTGAATCACTAATATTGGTCAATGGTGGAATCCATAGTCTCAGTTCTTTCCATAATCTTAAATCTTAAATCAATCTTCACAAATCCGAGTGAACGACAACTCTACTTACCACTATCTAAAATTCGACCATTCACTAATTTAGGTAAGCTTGGATTACCTACAACAAAATATACCTACATTCAAAGACTGGTCACAGGTACTGGGCTGAGGTTTGTGGTGTTTCAGATGATAACGCCCAAAGGATTCACCGTACTAAACCACTGTTCTCCTAAAATAGGTGTCAAACGAAATGCAATTGGTGTGTGTGTGTGGTTTTTTTCTTTATAATAATAATAAAAAAAAGGCTTTGTATAATTCACATGTTTAGAGAATATTCTTGTTTGCTTATTGGGCCGACCGACCGGAGGGCCCGATGGGAGGGAGTCCCTTTTATGACCATTTTTTTGTAAAATGAACCTAACAATTTTGATAAAAAGATTGAATTTGATTTCCATGTGGTTTATTTTTAGTTACTTTTTCACTAGACAAGATTATCCCTCCCTTTTAGTCAAATTACTATAACTCTTTGTGTATCCTACTCTTGAAGGGGTATAATTGGAAAACAAACTTTAATATAACATATCTAAAAATCCGTGCCTTAGAATTTTATAAATTTTATCTTGTTGGAAAGGTTATAAAAAAATCTACGCAACGAGTATAAATAACAATATCAAATTTAAAATCCATCATCGGATTCTTCTTCGTTCGGCCCTTCCACCGTGGCAACGGTTGTACTAGTAATAAAAAAGCAACAAAATAAAAGAAAATTACAAGTCCAAAATAAGGAATAAAGAAACAAAAATAAAAGTCCCAATAAAATATCCTTGATTTCCTCTTCTTTTTTTTTTTGGCAAGTTCGACTTTCCACCTTTAGTTTCAAGTCAATCCTGCACAACAAAAACAAAAATACCAAAGACGTAAAATAGAATAAAAAAAATCTAAAAAATAAAAATACGAAAAACCTAAAAATAAAATAAAATAAATAAATCTAAAACCTAAACCTAAATACAAGTCTGCGTCGGCGGCGCCAAAAACTGATGTAGTTTTGAAGTGTAGTAAGAAAGGGATTCGATTGTCAGACTTTTTAAAAAAAATTGGTTCTGGACATATTAAAAAAGAGTTCCTTTCATATATAAAGGTGCACCAACTTCCAAAATTACTTTCATATAAGATTGTGGGCAACTATAGGCTCGCCCTAGTATCAAATGAACACTAACAACAAGAATGGAAATAGGGCTGGAAACGGATAGATATCCGGCGGATATTGGCAATTCCGTTAAGGTTAAGGTTAAGGATTATCGGATATCCGGTATCCGATAATATCTGGCGGATACCAAAAATTCTGATTCGATAAGGTTAAGGTTAAGCTATCGGATATCGTATTTTTATCCGTTAATATCCGTTAGCAAACCAAATCACAAAAAATTATCACCGATCCATACACTGATACACATAAAAAAATAAATTATCATCAAATATAAAACAAAAAAACATAATCGAGTAATCAAATTAGAAAAATGAATGAATGTTAAGAAATAAATAAACTTGCTGAGAATCGGGTGATTCAAAATTCATGAGAGCAACATTTGGGTTTTGTTTCTATTGATCATCTGCATTAACCACTGTGTTGAGACAAATAAAAAGTAGTAGAGAGATATTAATAAATCAGACTGCTGATCTCGTGGATTTCATTTTTGGAGTTTTTAGATTGATTTCAGATGAGAGAAATTAATTGTAGGAGAGAGATATTAGGATCAAAAGGAGGAGAAGATGAATAAACATAAACTCGGAACATGGTTGGTTTTGTAGGGGAAAATGACACGTTTGTGATAAAAGTTAGTTTCGTGGGACACGTCTCTTAACATCATCTTCAAACTCTAGCTAGATAAGGTCGACCCAATTGGTAGCATTGAAAATTACTAGTACGCCACTACCTTATCGGATATCGGATATTAACCAATCGGATAGAGCCCAATCCGATTCCGATAGGTTAAGAGGAAATATCCGATAAGTTATCGGATCTGGATATCCGATATCCGATATAACGGATAAAATCCTATAGGATTTCGAATAATCGGAAACGGATCCCGGATATCGGTTATCCATTGCCAGCCCTAAATGGAAACAAAATATAACAAAGAAAACAAAAAACAACATCAAGAACGATGAATTAATTGTAAACGAAAGAGCTTAGAGTACAAAGGAAATAAAATACTCATTGATTATATTCTTTTCATGGTCACACAATGCATAAAAAGTGTACTGATATCAAGTTATTTGAGCTTTGGTGGACCAAATCCCTTGAACCTGGTGGGCTACCTAACTTTCTTTTCTTTGGCTAAGAGGTAAATTACTAACTTGTTAATTTTTATAACAGGTGAATTACTAACTAATTTTCTTTTCGTTGGTTTTATAAGAGTTAGCTCCCTTTTAGTTCCACCACTACTCGTTACTGTACTATCTATCCTAGTTTGAGTTTACTTGATTGTGACCTAGAAGCTGCAATGTTTGTTCGTTGATATGAATCCGCCCATCGGGTCGGATACATGCAAACAAGTAAGAATGATTTGTTTTCTTTGATGATTAAGTTTAAATTGAGTGCATTTCTATACATAATTTTGAGTCGATAGCATTACCCAGATCAAAAAGAACGGGTCTAAGAAGAACGAGTCAGAAAAAAAAATGGAAAAAAATAATTTTGTTGTTAAATCTTTTGTTTAAGGGTAATTTTAGAAATGAACTAATAAGAACCATTCACTCTACTTGTCTTAAAACTTGTGTAAGCAGAAAAAATAACTGCGAAAATTCTTAACGAACTACCAAAAACACCGTCAATAAAACCGCACAGACACAAAACCAAACAAAAAACGGAACCCCTGCTTTTCTCCCAAAGGGCTGGCCCACTTGTGTGTGTATGTGCGGTTTTGAGGTGGTTCCGGTGGACGGTCTGTCCAAAACCACCCAAATAACTTTTTCCAGTGACTGAAAAGAGTACAAGGCATGTGT